>BSBK01007540.1:0-475000 GCA_027943335.1 Chamaecyparis obtusa
TTTGATTAGACTAGATCTATGAATACTTTTTTTCTATAAGAAACTCGATATAAGGCCTGACCAAGACCAAAAAAATAATTTAGCATCCCTTCATGCACATTGCATAGACAAAAACCATTACATTTGATAGCCACCACCCAATTTCATCTTATCCATGATCTTTAGTCAGAAGTTGTGTTACCTTAATGGTGAATGAGTCCTCCAATTGTTTAAATCTATCATTTGATTTCTCTCTTAAGGCCCATCCAAGATTGGCAACCCAATCTGCTACAACATTTCCAATGCATCCAATGTGTGAAAACCTTAGATGGACCAGATCCTTTGTTATCAAAATAGCAACATTAATAGTGGTTTCAACTCTCCAATTGTGCATTGTTCTTCCCTTCATTTCCCCTATAACAAGCTTTGAATCCCCCTAAACCCATATTTTTTTCCGTCCCTTCTGTCTAGTGATCATCATCCCCCATAAAAGAGCTCTAGCTTCTATAGCATTATTTGTTTCCTTACCCAAATTCATTGCATATAGAAAGATAGGTTTTCCCTAGTCATCTCTAAAAATACCTCCACCACTCACCTTGTCTAGGTTACCTTTCATGGTACTGTCAAAATTTAGCTTAATCCATCCTTGCTCAAGTCATAGCTAAGAGGATGGAAATGGATCCCTAATAGGAGAGATAGAAACCTAAACATTACCTCTAAATTGGGCCATTCATTAGCCCACTTCCTCGTCCTTCCTAAGACTCCACTATTTTTTCTTATGTGCATTATCCAACTCATCTATGATATCAACCACATTATCCAAGAGTCTATCCATAGACCTAGCCTCTTCCCTAAAAACTCATTGGTTTCTTTCCAACCAGGGTGAACCCCACAATAGTGGGTTACACTTTTTTGGAGGAGCGAATTCATCTAGAAAAGTGTGATCCATGAAATCTACCCACCCTAGTTTCGATCGCAACTAACATATACTTTTGATCGGAAGTTACTTTCGATCAAAAGTACTTCCCTACTTTCGATCAAAAGTAACTTCCTTACTTTCAATCAAAAGTACTTCCTACTTTCGATCGAAAGTAACTTCATTACTTTCGATCGAAAGTTAGGAAGTAAAGTTTGCGTGGGTTTTTAACCCTGGTGAAATTGTCACTTTCATAGTTTTGGCGGGGTTGAAATTTGTGGGGCTTCCAACTGTCAACCCATTGTTTTCTAAGGTATTTTATTATTGATTTGTAGTATTTATTATTTTTAATACATATTCAGTATATATACATGTATATATGCATGTAAAATATCATGTATATACATGTGTATGTATATATATGCATGTATATATGTACATATATATATATATATATATATATATATATATATATATATATATATATATATATATATATATATATACATACATGTATATGCATATATATATATACATGTATATCCATGTATATATCCATGTATATATATGTATAAACATGTATATGTATATATGTGTATATGCATGTATATATGTATAAATATGTATATGTATATATTGTACACACTAAAAAGGTGCACTTCTATGAACCATTACATGCAAGGTTGCTCAAGAATGAGGCCTCACAAAGCGGCTCATAGCTCTCTATGCATGGAGTTGCAAGATTGAAAATTGCTCTCAGCTAGAGCTATGAACTCATGACCTTTGCTAGTCAACCACACAATGAGAGATTCAAGTGAAGACAAGGGCAACAATGCCAATATCTCCAAGAACCAAATATGCAATGCAATGCAAATCTAAGTGGGAATGCAATCTAAGCTATGAAAGGAAAGTACAATGCAACTAATCTATGAAAGGAAATAGCAATGGATTACAATGCCTCCTATTTAGACTATGTGAGATTAATCTATTGCATAAAAGAAAATCTACACTAAGAATGCCATTATCATGCAACTAAGAAAGAAAATATGCAACTAAATGATGAGAGCAACAAGTCTTCAATATCCTCAAAAGCTCCAAATGCACCTAAAACCTGCAGCATAACATTAGCATAAAAACATGGTATATGCAAATGAAGGAGAGAGCTCTCCTTTTATAAGAAATGCAAAGAAATGGACCATTGAGATTAAGAGGCAAAAAGTCTTAATCGGCGGTGGAGCTTGAAAGAGGAGCAATCCATGTGCACAAGTATCCTCCAATGAGAGTGAAGTGTTGACTTTTGAGCCTCATGTGAGACAAAAAGTGCTTTTTCCCTTTTTATAAAATAAGAATAATGCTTTATTTGTGCAACTTAGGATAAGAGGAAAAGTGGGGGCTTTTTATTTAATTAAAAGGGGAGGAAATATTCCTTTTAAGTAAATAAAAACTTAGGATAAATGGTTAGCCCATAGGATAAAAATCCAATACATGATCGAAATTAATATTTGATCAAGAAATTGATAATGTTGAAAATATTGATTATTGATAAAAATGATTCAGGATTGATAAATCAAATAAATGGGGCCCAAAGTCTAGGCGACCATTTTTGGGTGCATACATTTTCCCCTCTTTGACTAATGTGTGATCAATCTGGGAACACATGTAGTCAAAGAATGAAGTTGAAATGTGAGATCGATCTGGGATCACAAAACAACTCAGATGTGAGGTCGATTCGGGATCACATCCGGACAAAGCATAAACAAAGGCCTTTGAACATGAGGTCAATTTGGGATCACATTCAAAGTAAGAGATAAGAATCTTAGATTTGAGCAAAATCTCAGAAAAGATATTTGAATCAAGAAAATCAAGGAATCAAGGATGACAATTCCATAAATACTGCCCCCTCGGACTCGAAATCAAAATCAAGTAGAGGAGAGACAACAACTAAGGAAAGATTTGATCAAATCAGAATGAAATCACAATCGAATGTAAAGGTCAGTAGGTTAACCATTAGGCAATGAAACATGCCCCAGTAAGGAAGTAGAAGAATAGAAATAGAAGACTAGAAATAGAGTGGATGAAAGACTAGAAAATTTGAGAGACATGGAAGGAAGAACTTCCACCGAAAATCAAATTATGCCTCAAAAGGTCAGTCAACTGCTCAGAAGAAGGGGAAAAAATTTTGAAACGCAACTTGGATTTCGATTTTGAGTCTGAAAATGGATAGAAAAGGATGTGATATGAAAGATCAGAAATGAAAGATATGATCAAGAAGAATCAGAAAATGAGCACAGTTGACCAACTAGTCCGTAGATGATAAAAAGGAAAGCTCTCTCCATATGCAAAGTGCAAAACTAATCTAACATGACCCTAAAAATGCAAGCTACTATGAAAGTGGTTGACTTGCAAGGTCACAACACTTATAGACATCTAATTATCATCATCGAGCATTATTGGTAGCGTAATAAGATCATACAATGCACACTAGCATAACTATGTGGATATGAATATGATCTTTATCAGATAGAAATGTGGAAAGCTCACCTAGGCATCAAAGACATATAGGTCAAGATGACTAATGTAGTGAGATCACCTAAGTTTGATATGGTGAGATTATGCTTGTATCAAGACACATGAAAATCAGGATAGCTAGAAGCATGCACTTGCAAAATAGTCAAGGATAATACCTTGTCAATCCATAGTGTCAAGTAGGACCAGCATAAATGTTCATGACAATTAGGATCAACAAAATATACCCACAAGCAGATAAAGAAAGAAAAACATGTTCTCATTCCCTCAGTCTTCTAGCTATGTGTCATCGAAAACTTCTCAGGGAGAGACTACTCATCAAAGAAATCCTCATAGACAGCACACAAAGAAAAATAAAGTCATCATATCGTCAGTGAGTTGATTGTTTAAGTGCGTGTGTTGGTCATAGAGTCAAACTCTGAGTATCATATCTGCTTAGCGAGAAATATCACATCATACGAGACTATTGGGTAAGACACCTGATAAGTGTTAAGAAACACTTGACGCAAGGGTAGTGTTGAAAAACACTATTTGGGGTGGTGTTGAAAAACACCTGTTGTGAAATGCCCCAAGAGACAAACGCACCTAAAAGACCAATGCTAGCAGTCATGCCCCCTAGACAAAGACAAAGACCAATTCCAGACTAAGCCAAATAAGGTCAAGGCATGATGGGAAGTGGCTAAGTGTCAAGGACGCATGCTAACAAATAGGAGTGCAAAGGCCTCAAGTAGCGCCTGTTCCCAGGTTTTCACCACTTGGATTCTTTTTTCATTTTTTCCTTTTTTTTGGATTTTTGCTACCAAGGCGCCTATTGCTAGGTTTTCACCAAGGCACGTTTTCTATTTTTTTGAATTTTTGAATATTTGATTTTTTTGTATTTTTTTCAGAACTTTTTATACTTTTTAGGATTTTTTCAGCATCATATATGAATTTTTTTTGGTATTTTTTTCAGGATCAATAAGATATATACAAAGGATGCCCCCAGACAAAAATAGGCATCAAGGATAGAACTTCTTGAGGTGCACAATGTTGATGGGATCAGGGAGCTATTCTCCATCGGGATCTGACAGTAAATACGCACCGGTACCAAAAGCAGCTGTGATGACATATGGTCCAAGCCAGTTAGGTTCAAACTTGCCCTTTTGCTCTTTGTTCTGTTGGTTCTTAGGATTCTCTCGCAAAACAAGATCACCTATTTGAAATTCTCTAGGGCGAACCTTCTTGTTGAATGCTTTGGACATACGCTTCTGATACACTCTCATATGATCAAAGGAAGCCTTACGCTTCTCATCTAGAAGTTCTAATTCCTGTAACCGCATGGTGTGGTAATCTTCATCTGTAATCAAACCTTTGAGGGAGACTCTAAGTGATGGTAGCTCGACTTCTAAAGGCAATACTGCTTCAGTGCCATAGGTGAGAGAAAAAGGAGTAGCTCCTGTAGGTGTGTGAATGCTTGTCCTGTAAGCCCATAGTGCTGGATTGATTTGTAAGTGCCAATCTCTACCATTCTTGTGCACTGTCCTATGAAGAATTTTAAGAATGGTTTTGTTAGAGGCTTCTGCCTGTCTGTTTCCCTGTGGAAAATAGATGGAGGACCAATGTTGCTTGATTTTAAACTTTTTGCATAGATGCTTTAGGTCCTTATTCTTGAATTGACCTTCATTATCAGTGATAATCTCAGAAGGCACTCCAAATCGGCAAATAATATGATTCAAGATGAACAAGGAGATAGTCTTCCCTGAAGCAACAGAAAGTGGCACAGCCTCCACCCATTTTGTGAAGTAGTCAGTGGCAGTAATAATGAACTTATGTCCACCTGATGAGTTGGGATGAATCTGCCCAACTAGATCAAAGGCCCAGCGCTGAAATGGCTAATGAGAAACAGAGGGGATCAGCTCCCTACCTCGAGCATGAATCAGGTTTCCATGTTTCTGACATTTTTCACATAACTTAGCAAAGGTGACTGCGTCTATCTGCATTGTGGGCCAATAATATCCCACCCTAAGAAACCTTCGGGCCATGGCGAGACCATTAGAATGTCCACCACAAATGCCCTCGTGGATGTCAACTAACGCTTGGTTGGATTCTTCCTTTTCCAAGCACCTAAGGAGCGTCCCATCTAAACCCCTCCTATATAAATCACTAGAGATGAGGGTGTGGTGAGAGGCATTATGGATGAGGTTTCGGCATTCAGAGTGGTTGAATGTGTCGGGAATGATGCCATCACGAAGGTATGAATAGATAGCACCATATCGGGAAGACTCATGTGTGATAATGGCACAAATGACATGGCTTTCAAACGAGTCAAAGATGGGATGGCGTAGCTCTTCCACCAGGAATTCAAATCTGGATTCATGTGTCTCCAACTGAAGAAGGGAAGCTAATGTGGCCATGGCGTCTGCAGCCTTGTTCTCTGTCCTAGGGATCTGTTGAAACGTCACAAAGGTGAAGTAGCGTCTCAAAGAATCAACCATCTTTTTGTAGGGTATCAATTTGTCATCCTTGGTTTGATACTCCTCATTGACCTGGTTGATGATTAACTAGGAATCCCCAAAGACATGTAACTTTGTGATGTTCCATTCTATAGCCATTCTCAAGCCATTGGTTAAAGCTTCATATTCTACAATATTATTCGTACATGGGAATAAAAGTTTGTAAGACTTTGGAATATTGTACCCATGTGGAGAAACAAATAATACTCTAGCACCTGATCCATTTTGCATGCGGGAACCATCAAAGAACATTGTCCAAGTGCGAGTAGTCGTATACAAGATGTGTTCATCTGGGAATTCCATTTGGACCGGCATACTATCCTGAATTGGGAAATCAGCTAATTGGTCAGCAATAGCTTGCCCTTTTATGGCCTTCCTTTCAACGTACTCTATGTCAAATTCAGTTAGGACCATCATCCATTTAGCAAGTCTACCTGTGAGGGAAGCCTTACTAAGCAAATATTTAAGAGGATCAATTTTTGCAATCAAATGTATGGTATGAGCAAGCATGTAGTGGCGCAACTTTTGAGAAGCAAACACCACTGCAAGACAAGACTTCTCAATATTATTGTAATTGATCTCATAGGAGACTAGAGTATGGCTGATATAGTATATGGGCCATTCTTTCCCAGTATCATCTGATTGAGCCAACAATGCCCCCAGGGAAGTGTATGTAGCTAAAATATATAGGATCAATGGTTTCCTTGGAATAGGAGGCATTAGGATCGGAGGATTAGCCAAGTATTGTTTGATCTGATCTAGGCTCTTTTGACAATCCTCATTCCAAACACAAGAAGCACCCTTATGTAATGTCTTGTTAAAGGGTTGTGCTCTATCTACAAGTTGAGAAATAAACCTCCTAATCGATTGAAGACGTCCCTGAAGACTTCTCATTTGGCTGATATTTCAAGGAGGTGGCATATCTAGAATTGCTTGGACCTTTTCAGGATCAACCTCGATACCTTTTGCTGATATTATGAATCCTAAAAGTTTGCCTGAGGTGACACCAAATGCGCACTTCTTTGGATTCAACCTGAGTTGAAACTGTTCCATGCGATCTAGAATTACTTCCAAATCATCAAGGTGTGTGTCCCGTTTTCTTGATTTTGCTAGGGTATCATCCACATAATCTTCCATGTTTTTGTGCATCATATCATGAAAGATAGTGGTCATAGCTCTTTGGTAGGTTGCTCCTGCATTCTTTAATCCAAATGGCATGACGTTCCAGCAATAGGTTCCCCATGCACATGTGAATGCTATTTTCTCTTGGTCTTCAGGAGCTATTTTAATTTGATTATATCCAGAGAAACCATCCATTAGAGAGTATATCTCATAGCCCGCTGTCATGTGCACTATCATGTCAATGTTTGGAAGTGGAAAATTGTCCTTGGGGCATGCTTTGTTTAAATCTCTAAAATCTATGCATACACGAATGGACCCATCATGTTTGGAAACTGGCACTATGTTTGAGATCCATTCTGCATAATCGATGGCTCTAATAAATCCAGCTCTCAAAAGTTTTTCTAATTCCCCTTTGACAAGGAGAGCTACATGTGGATGCATTTTTCTGAGTCTCTGTTTCACTGGTTTGACGCCTGGAGCTATGGATAAGTGATGCATTATAAGATTTGTGTCAAGCCCTGGCATGTCTGAATAGGTCCATGCAAAATTAATTTTCTTCTTCTGTAAGAACTGTACATATGCCTTGGTCTCTTCTTCTGATAAAGACTGAGCAAGATGGACTATTTGAGGATTTTCTTCTGTGTTCAAATTGACTGGCTTTGTTGGCTCAATCAATACTGATGATCTATCCTGGAAATAACTCGGCAAGTTATTAAGTTACCCATCCTTAGGTGCCTCAAAGAGGTTTTCACCTTCAGATGCATCATTTCTTTTTACTATTTTTGGTTCTGATACCGCCACAAAGCGGTTTTCGCCATCAGACCTTTTTTTCTTTTTTTCTTTCTCTTTTATTTTTAGACTGAGGTACTTAATATCAGGCTCTGTCATGCTAGTTGTTGGTTCACTGGTGGAAGAAGCCACGGGTTCAAGAGCATTCAGATAGCAGGCAATTTCATAATCATTCTAAAAAGTGAGGAAGATAGGCTCTTGATGGTGCTGAGACCAGTCAATTAGGTCAAAGTGAACAAGGGGTAGGTCAATGACTGGTTCAATGTTGTTTATGCAAAAAGTGTCATCTCTGGTGACTATACAATCGGGACTCATCAAGTCTTCTCCCAAGATACCCGAATTGGGACTCATCCTATCAAACGAAGCGTCGTCCACTAAGGCAATTTGAGGAGTGCAATCCTCTAGTCCTACACTAAGCTCATTAGTCGTATCGGATTGGGTACTATAAGCATGAACAATATCTATGTCCAAGTCAACTGTTGCATCTGAAAGTGAGTCCCATTCATATTCATGGGAATCTGTGTCTGAGTCATCATTTGGGCCTTGTGATGTAGAAGCCTCAAGGTTAGGAAGGGTTTCCCCCTCTCTAGTGCTAGTATTGGTACTATCCATCGCAGCTAGGACAGTAACACTTTCCTTTGTCGATCTAGCAGTCATACAGTCACTATCCGTCGCAGCTGGGATAGTAGGACTGTTAAGTATCAAATCTACGGAATCTCCCCAAAGGAGATTTGTTGAGGGCACCCAATCCTCAGACACATCTTGTTGATTAGAAAGATTAGGCGTATAATCTGAGTCATTGTCACTGTCTGTCGCAGCTGGGACAGGGACACCTTTCTTCTTCTTTTTCTCAAAACCTAAGCCAACCGTGGACTTATCCTTTCGTCTGAAAAGAGCATGATCAAGAGGCTCAGCTTTAGCATCTAGCCTATGACTAAGGGGACCATATCCTGGATATCCCATATTTTTAACCAGTGTATACCCTCTCCCATAAGCTTCAGGTGAAGGAGCAAAATTCTCATTGTGTTTGTATTTTCCCTCATGATAGATCCAGTCCCTTACAGCAACTTCTTCTTTCTCTTCCTAAATGGGAACCGAAGACTCAACAAATTTTCCAAATAATGTCATTGCTAATGATGAAGGCTTCACATTTGGTGATGGTCTCCCATAAGACCTAGGAGAGATTGGCATTTTTGTAAAAGAATCATTTTATAATCTCCCATCCCAAGATCTATGGTCTTGAACTTCTGCTTGCATTGTTCAAGTGAACTACTAGGACTGTTAGCTTCCCTATTCAAAGGTACATGTGATCCAGCAGAAATGTTATTAACTGACAAAGCATTATCTCCAGGTATGCAAATTTCTACACCATTATGGGGAAATTTAACACACTGGTGATATGTTGATGGGACTGCTTGCATTTTGTGAATCCATGGCCTACCTAGCAAAATGTTGTAGGCTAAAGGTCCAACATCAATAATTTGAAATAAGATATCCTTTTCTACTGGACCAATGCAAATAGGCAAAACGGCCAATCCCTTAGAACTTCTTTCTGCTTCATCATATGCCTTGATTGTGATCTTTTTCCTTGTGTCAATGACATTCTCAAAATATCCTAGAGCCAGCAACAAACTCATGGTACAAATATTGAGCCCCGCATCCCCATCTATCAGTACATGCCTGACACGAGTTTTATGAATCATGACTTTGATGTGTAAGGCCAAGTTATGTGGGTGACTGATGGATTTGTCGTCTTCTTCTGAGAAGGTGAGGTAATGAGGGCTAGCCAAATGGTTGACCATATTCTGGAATTGATCAATATCTAAGTTGTTAGGGATGTTGGCTGCTCGCAAAGTGTCTTCAAGGACATGCTTATGTTTAGGGGACAATTCTAAAAGCTCAAAAATGGATATCTGCGCGGGTGTACATTGTAATTGGTCAATAAGATTATAATTGGAATCAAGACCAACGACAGATTTAGGAGGAACGCCTTTGGACATGGGCTGCTTAGACTTGCTAGTGCTAGGACCTCTGATAATAATGGGAGTTTGAGCCTGACCCCTAGTGACAGCATTGAGAGACTGGGGCATTCTTTGTGAGTGAGGACCTCTTATCACCACAGCGAGTCTTTCATCAATCATAGGAGTTGAGTCCACATTATGTCCATAAGAATCTTTCCCTCTCACCATGTTGACACTATCATTCACAACTTCAAGCATGTTAATAACGTTCTCCGCATTTGTGTAGGTGTAGTTGATAGCCGCCTTGCCATTCTTAGAATTCTCTCCTTTCTCGTATTTGGGCAAGGGCTCTTTAAAGGCTTTATGATCTGCATTAGTGGTTAACCCATCCACTTGTAATTGTCCTTTTTCAATAAGGTCTTGGACAAGATGCTTGAGTTTAAAACAATTTTCTATGTCATGTCCAATCCCATTATGGAAAATGCAAAAAGCCTTCGCATCCCACCAATGAGGTAAAGGATCCGGTATACGATGTTTTGTAGGATCCTGTGGGTGTGCCAAATTATGAGCAACTAATGTCTTAAAAACATCTGCATAAGATTCTCCCAATTTGGTAAATTGTCTTTTCTCCATTTTAGATCTCCTTTGATACTTAGGTTTGTCTTCTTGTGTTGAAGACGTTTGCAGCTTCATAGCTTGAACTGCATGAGAGAGGTTAAGAACTCCTTCATTTTTGGGTTGAGATGAGTCAACAACTCTGTCGTTGACCACTTGCTTGTTTTTGTTCCAATAAGCATTCTTTTTGTCCTTATTACCATTAGTATTGTTATTTTGGCTATTGTTGTTATTTGTTGGTTTAGCCAAAATTCCTTGTTCTTTTAGGACATCCTCAATGCGACATGCCACCTCTACCATAGTATCAAAGGAATTAAATGGGATTTTCCTGACTTCATATCTTAGTTCTGGTATTAGATTGCTCACAATGATATCAATTCTCTCCTCCTCAGGAATTATCCTTGGGTATTTTGAACACAATCGCCTCCATCGTTGCAAAAATGTGACAAAAGATTCCCCTTGATTTTGCTTGAGTTTGCACAAATCAAGCATTGTGACCGACCTTATAAGTTGTAAGCAAAATGCTAAACAAACCTTTGGACAAGTTCTTTAAATATTTTTACTGGAGGGGAAAGGTTGGTGAACCACTCCATGGCTTGACCTTTTAAGCTCCTTGGGAATAATCTCATCAAGTAGGAGTCTTCATGGTGAAAGGAAAAGCTCATTATGTAGAATTGTCGAACATGGTCGTGAGGGTCACCAGTGCCATCATATTTGTCATATGTTGGGAACTCAACTTTCTTAGGGAATTCTACCATCACCACACTTTTGTCAATGGGGTTAGGACATATGGAGTCCAAATGAAACGTGCTCTTGGGAGCCTTCATCCTGTCTATATCCTTTTGCATTTGTAAGATCACCTCATCAGTGGAAGGTCTCTGTTTCTTGATCTTTTGGTGAACATCAAAATTATATGAAACTTTAGCACCTTTGTTAATAAGACTTTCCAAGAATTGATCTTTGTTTTGTTCCACATATTGCTCCACATATGCTTGAAAGGATGGTTCTTGTTGCATAGTCATGAAATCTATATGATCAAATTTAGCATAACTTCCTCCATGTTGTGAGCCATGATTTTCTCGTTGGGAGGGTTGCTTTGAATGTCTATGAGACGACTGTCTCCTATGATGGTCATATCTTGAAACCCTTCTTCCTCTGGGGCTTGGGGATCGTGAGGGTGTCCTTGATCTTCTTCTAGGACTTGGTGAAGGGGTAGATGGGGGTGAGTTGGTCCCACTATTGGTTCCCCTCCCGTTAAATCAGATTTGGAGTTGTTGTGCATAGAGTCTATTTTCTTCTTCTTGGGCAACTCTTTTCTGTATATCCAACAATGCATGTTCCTCTTCCTCTAGTTGTCTAAATTTTTCCTTTTTAGCAGCCTATTCATCTAAGTAGGCTTGCTTCTCTCTCTCAATGCTTCTCAATCTTGTATTTGCATATCGAGAGGTGTCTTTGAGTGGGGAGGATTGTCACGAATGCCTTATAGCATTAGCTACGTTTATGTGGTGATCACTAGATTCGTTGTTCTGGTCTTCGCGTTGTGACCTTGAATCTGAGTGAGCTTGCTTATGATGTCTCTCAGCTTGTTGGTGAGCATCAAAATACCTCACATTGTTGGGAGGTGACCCAGGTGGGCTAGCATGAGAAGAACCACCATACTCTCTTCTGTGTCGTTGGAAGATATCCTCAAGAGTTTGATTCATGGCTTCTCTTTGTTGTCGAGTGAAAGTGTAACTCATGTCCATACTTGATGAAAGTGGTACAAAAGAGGTGCTCACTTCACTAGGATTAGCTCCCAGATTAAAACAAACCTCAGATTCACTCTTAGGAGATTGATCGAAAAGGGGTCCTTTTCCCTTATGTTGTCGGCGAGTCTTGACGGGTGGTAACTGGCTAAAGGCAATAGGGGGTCGCTTCCCTTGATTGACTTGGTACCTTGTTGTAACTAACATGAAAGAAAGATACTCTCAATGATAAGGTGACCTCTCAAAGTGTCAACACCAAACCAGGATAATAAAAGTCCTCTATTGTCCAAAAAAGAAATGAGAAGATTAAAAAAGGGCTTTACCAACACTGTCAAAGAGGTGCTTCAAATCAAAGGGTGACTACCCTTGCACTTTTGAATCAGGAGGTTGGACTAGGCCAAAAGATAATTGAAATTGAGATTTAAATGAAAGCGATTTGGACAATAAGAGTACTAAAATTTTCTAAGAATGTAGCTAACAATCTTAGAGATGAACCTTAGCACCAAGAATGACCTTCTAACTTGACAATTATTTCAAGGTGATTTCGCAAATCAAATGATGCTATCCCGGAGGACTAAAACCAAAAATTTACAGTCAAGACAGGCCTCAAACGTTAGGGTGAGAAGCCTACTCTAAGACCTAGCCTGATTAATAGCAACTAAAACTGACCAAAATGTAAGCACGACATAAATTAACCAAGCGATATACTTCAGGCTACAAGGGCACTATACCTATAACCGCGTGACACTTCGCACGATGCCAGGTGATATACCTCAGCACTGGCGGGCGATATACTCCAGGTAGGTCAGGCGATAGTCCGTCAAGGGTGAACTATCATGCGATATTTCTCTTCAAAGCAGGCGATATTTTTAGAAAGCGCGAAGTATCACGCGATATTTCACTTTGCAGGGTGTGACACTGTTGTAGAATTGTTCAACTCTTGACCAGAATTGTGTAAAATTTGCATTTTTGAGTCTGCTTGGTCAAAATTTTCAGTCTGATGGTTGATGTTTTCAATTTCAGTCACAATATCAGCAAAATTTTGGCAGGTTTGCAAACAGTGAGGGATCAAACATGTCTCAAACACTTGAAACAAGGGCAAAAGCAACCTTGCCAAGACAAACACTTATGATATCAGAATTGAAAAAGCACCTTATGAATGCTACCGATTGTTTGTATGTAAGAACGTTTGCACTGGTATCACACAACCGAGGACAATTCAAGAAAATCTATCCTAAAAATTCAAGGCTCAATACTTACCAACTTAGCCCACAACTTGATGCCCCCTCGCCTCACACCAAGTGGTTACCCACAAGAGATGTTGGCTTTGTCGTGGAAATGTCAAATGACACAACCAAAGGGACACATATGGTGAGTATCTTAAGGTGATCCGGGTAAACCACTTGGATCAATCCTTGCACTAAGAAGATAAGCAGCTAAACAAGGTGGCTTCTATCTAATGGTTCTTAATAAAGATTTCCGTTCACAACACCCCTCTTGCTGCTCATAAAGGACTAGGACCTCATGGCCTCAAGAGTACCTTAAGCATTCTTGTTCAATATTTTCCCCATGGTCGCAATCTCATGAGCTACTCACATCAAACGATGATAAGTGTTATGTCTACCAAGGTTTTTGGTGTCCTTGATAGCCTTGAGATTATAGTGAGTTGGAATCACTTGCCACCAAGGAAAATGATGACAAGGTTGTCCCCACTTGAGTCGTTCCTCTTGATTGCTCAAGAGCAGGCCCGCTAAAGGATCCTAAACTAAATAAAGAATAGATCAACTCTTGAGGTTCAAGGTTTTTGGTTCACCACAAGGGTGAAGAGCATACTCCCCTATCTCAAGAATCTCTCCCAAACACACCAAGCAAAGAGGTTCAATACTCCCTTGCTTCCAAAACCTTAAGATGGATCAAGATTTTCTGGTTCACCTAAAGGTGAAGAGCATACTTCTCCTACCACCTCAAAATCTCTTTCACAAGGTTTTAAAGATTCCTAATACAATTAGTGAATGCCACACTTGAAAGGAAAGCAAATAAACAAGCAAAATTTTTTTTTTGTTTTTATGCTTGGGCAGCCCTGCAAAAACTGTTAGTAGCCCTTTTTGAAATGCATTTTTAGCAATTTTCAAGCAATGAGAGCACCTACAAACACAACTTGTTAGACCAACAAGGTTAGCAAAAATCAAAATCCAAATGTAAATATGCAATAAACTGATAGATTCAAGCCAAAAGATGCAGGTTAGACCTATCTAAATACAGTAAAATAAAACAGCAAGCTAAAATGATCAAATTCAGATAATAAAACTAGAAATGCAAGTCTCCGTCAGATCATGCGATATACCTCAGACTTCACCAGTATCGCGCGACATAGTTTCCTATAGTCACGCGATATACCTCAGTCTGGGTGATACTTCGCACTATGGGCAGGCGATACTTTGCACGATGCCAGGCGATATACCTCAGTACTGGCAGGCAATTCTTCTCTCACGCAAAGTGTCACACCACTATACAAAGGTATATCACGCGATATTTCTGAGAAGTATCACGCGATACTCTGAGATAGAAAATCGAAACTGCAAAATTTTTTAAAAATAATCCAAAAAATGATGAAAATGCAAAGAAACAAAGGACAAAGCCTATCTACTCTACCCCACGGTGGGCGCCAGAAATGTACACACTAAAAAGGAGCACTTCTATGAACCATTACATGCAAGGTTTCTCAAGAATGAGGCCTCACAAAGCGGCTCATAGCTCTCTATGTACGGAGTTGCAAGATTGAAAATTGCTCTCAGCTAGAGCTATGAACTCATGACCTTGCTAGTCAACCATACAATGAGAGATTCAAGTGAAGACAAGGGCAACAATGCCAATATCTCCAAGAACCAAATATGCAATGCAATGAAAATCTAAGTGGGAATGCAATCTAAGCTATGAAAGGAAAGTACAATGCAACTAATCTATGAAAGGAAATAGCAATGGATTACAATGCCTCCTATTTAGACTATGTGAGATTAATCTATTGCATAAAAGAAAATCTACACTAAGAATGCCATTATCATGCAACTAAAAAAGCAAATATGCAACTAAATGATGAGAGCAACAAGTCTTCAATATCCTCAAAAGCTCCAAATGCACTTAAAAGCTGCAACATAACATTAGCATAAAAACATGGTATATGCAAATGAAGGAGAGAGCTCTCCTTTTATAAGAAATGCAAAGAAATGGACCATTGAGATTAAGAGGCAAAAAGTCTTAATCGGCGGTGGAGCTTGAAAGAGGAGCAATCCATGTGCACAAGTATCCTCCAATGAGAGTGAAGTGTTGACTTTTGAGCCTCATGTGAGACAAAAAGTGCTTTTTCCCTTTTTATAAAATAAGAATAATGCTTTATTTGTGCAACTTAGGATAAGAAGAAAAGTGGGAGCTTTTTATTTAATTAAAAGGGGAGGAAATATTCATTTTAAGTAAATAAAAACTTAGGATAAATGGTTAGCCCATAGGATAAAAATCCAATATATGATCGAAATTAAGATTTGATCAAGAAATTGATAATGTTGAAAATATTGATTATTGATAAAAATAATTCAGGATTGATAAATCAAATAAATGGGGCCCAAAGTCTAGGCGACCATTTTTGGGTGCATATATGTGTGTGTGTGTGTGTGTGTGTACACATATATGTATATATAAATATATATATACATACATACATATATGTGTGTGTATGTGTGTATATACATGTATATATGTGTACATATATACATGTATGTATGTATATATGTATACATGTCACATATATACACATACATATATATGACATGTATGTACACATGTGTACATGTACATACACATACATATGTATGTGTATCTACATGTACATACATGTCATATAGATGTACATGTGTGTGTGTGTGTATGTATGTATGTATATATGTACATGTGTATGTACATATACATGTACATACATGTGTCATATATATGTACATCTGTCCATGTGTATGTATATATATGTACATGTGTATGTGCATATATACATGTACATACATGTGTCATATATATGTACACATGTATGTACATGTGTCATATATATGTAGACATGTATGTAGATATATGTATACATGTATGTACATATACACATGTACATGCATGTATGTCATATATATGTACATGTGTATGTATATATACATGTATGTGTATGTACATACATATCATATATACATGTACATGTGTATGTACATTTCATATATATACATATCATATATATACATGTGTACATGTCATATATATGTACATATATGTATATATACATGTATACATGATGCATATACACATACATATATATGACATGTATGTACACATGTATATGTATGTGTATGTACATATACATGTGTACATACATGTCATATATATGTACATGCCTATGTATATATGTACATATGTATGTCATATATATGTACATGTGTATGTATATATATGTACATGTGTATGTATATATACATGTACATACATGTGTCATATATATGTCACTAATACATTTGGGGGCATTTTGCGATGGCTATGTGTCGCAATTGCAACAGCTATGTGTCGCAATAGCAACACCCATAGACGTCGCTATTTTTTAGTCGCAAATTGCGACGTCTATGGGTAGCCGTCGCAATTGCGACACATATCCTGTCGCAATGTGACTAAGATTTGTTAGCGGCATAGGCGTCGCCCCCCCGTCGCATGGCTTCGGAGGGCTGTCGCAATCGCGACGAGCCTCCCAAGCAATTGCGACGGGCGCCTGCATCGCATTACGACGAGTTGCCGTCGCAATTGCGACGCCCGTGGGTGGATTAAAAAAAAAATAATTATTTAATACATTGCTAATGAACCACATTAATGCTTTTTTCTTTCAACAAATGAGGACAGCCACTGTAAAGACAACATGATAATGTACACTCACTGTAAGGACAGTCACAAATGAGGACATCTCACAGTGACTGTCCCTAGTGTAATTGCCACTTGAATGTATTGCTATTCAGCCACATTAATGCTTTTCTTCTTCAACAAATGAGGATAGTCACTGTAAAGACAACATGATAATGTACACTCACAGTGAGTGTACATTATCATGTTGTCTTTACAGTGACTATCCTCATTTGTTGAAGAAGAAAAGCATTAATGTGGCTGAATAGCAATACATTCAAGTGGCAATTACACTAGGGACAGTCACTGTGAGATGTCCTCATTTGTGACTGTCCTTACAGTGAGTGTACATTATCATGTTGTCTTTACAGTGAGTGTACATTATCATGTTGTCTTTACAGTGTCAATATATGCATTATTACTTAAACTGAAGAGTACTCTAAATAATATGTCATTGTGGAGTTCTGATTGCTTCCAATTTGATATACGCTTGTTCTACTTATGTATCCAGCATCATGTAAGAAAAGTTGATGCTTTTAAAATAGATTCATTTAGCCATGAAATGCCTGTGCATGTTACATACAAGATTCCAAGGCCCAAAACTGATTACTCATTATAATTCATGTACAGAATGATAATCAACCACAACGAGGCATGCGTAGGCACTGCTTAGATTTTGAGGCATCAGAAGCTCGTAGAAGAAACTTGACCAATGGCTCATGGAATGCAACAAACTTATTGCCTAAAACAGGAGCATTGGTAACCACAGATGATGGTTTTGAAAAGAACACTTCACCATCAATGTCACATGAGGTAACTGCAATTTCTGATGGCAAGCAACTTGTAGTATATAAGAGAGATGCAGGTACAGATGCTGGGAATACATTGCTAATGAACCACATTAATGCTTTTTTCCTTCAACAAATGAGGACAGTCACTATAAAGACAACATGATAATGTACACTCACTGTAAGGATAGTCACAAATGAGGACATCTCACAGTGACTGTCCCTTGTGTAATTTCCACTTGAATGTATTGCTATTTAGCCACATTAATGCTTTTCTTCTTCAACAAATGAGGATAGTCACTCTAAAGACAACATGATAATGTACACGGGCTATAAGTGTACATTATCATGTTGTCTTTATAGTGACTGTCCTCCTTCAAGTGGCAATTACACAAGGGACAGTCACTGTAAAGGCAACATGATAATGTAGAGAAACGTTGTCATTTGTATTTTCAACAGTGCCGAGAGAGATTCCCTCCGTGAAATCACAACTACAATTTCTGAGTACGTTGGGTTTATTTTTCTTTTGTCATTATTATGTAATCTGGTATTCAGCTGTTACAGAGCTAAAATACCCAGAAATGAGGACATATCTGTGTTGAATTTATTGTTAGCGGCTTTGGTTATTTAGAAGTTTAATTTTATTTGTTCATCTTTCAAGCACAAATGTTTTGTGGACCGTAACATCTTCATTATTTCGGGTATGCAATGAAACAACCGTAACTTGCAACTACCTTCACGGTACTTGTGTACATTATCATGTTGTCTTTACAGTGACTGTCCTCATTCAAGTGGCAATTACACAAGGGACAGTCACTGTGAGATGTCCTCATTTGTGACAAGGATAGTCACACATGAGGACATCTCACAGTGACTGTCCCTTGTGTAATTGCCACTTGAATGTATTGCTATTCAACCACATTTATGGGCCCGTTTGGACCACAGCACACAGTAGCATCTACAGAGAAGAATATCCCAGGTGTAACAAGTTGTAAGAATATACCAACAGTTCTAAGAAGTTCCCTAGCACATAGTAGCATCTACAGAGAAGAATATACAACATGAGGGCAGCCACTGTAAAGACAACATGATAATGTACACTCATTGTATGTGTACATTATCATGTTGTCTTTATAGTGACTGTCCTCATTCAAGTGGAAATTACACAAGGGACAGTCACTATGAGATGTCCTCATTTGTGACAAGGACAGTCACACATGAGGACATCTCACAGTGACTGTCCCTTGTGTAATTTCCACTTGAATGTATTGCTATTCAACCACATTTATGGGCCCGTTTGGACCGCGGCACATAGTAGCATCTACAGAGAAGAATATCCCAGGTGTAACAAGTTGTAAGAATATACCAACAGTTCTAAGAAGTTCCCTAGCACATAGTAGCATCTACAGAGAAGAATATGGGTCAACAAGGTTGACTTCAAAGCCATGCAATCTAATGGTAATAGTAATATCATAATTTGACATACTATCAGAAATACTTCCTAAATAGACTATTCAATCTTATAAGAGATGGATTCATGAGAACTATTATTTATGAAATATGAGTCAATGACTTTAATTAAAAAAATTACACAATCTAATTCTTGTAAAAATATCAAAATTTGACACATTGAAAATACCTTCCAAAAGTATCGTTAATTGATTAATATGAATCACTACTCATGAAATATAATTTTATAAACCTAATCTAAAAACTACACAATAAAAATCTTAATAGCAATATTGTAAGAAACTATTCCCAAAAGCAAGCCTAACAAAATTTGATGAAAATAATTTTTGTTTCACTCAACTTTGACATTCACAACTTCCTCTTTTATTATAATAAGAAAAAAAATGTCTTTTTAGATATACCTCATGAACCATACTCGAATAATCTATCATTTTTCTTCTCAAAAACATATTTGCAGAGCCTGCTTCTTTTACTTGTTTGTACTTTTATCTCTCTGATGGAAAGGGTTCCTTCAGGACACATTTTTCCAAGTTCACTGCTTGAGATATTTGAGGAGGGTTCCCCTGCTTGAGTATCCATCCAACCCATATTCGAGTAGTTCTACAATTGCACAGTCTAAATTAATAATACTGACAATTGAATGACGAATGATGATACATAGAATTGATATAAACTAATCCTAAAAACACTAAAACATTATTAATATATTTATATTTCATAAATAAAATTGATATAAAAGATCTGGAAAGATACATTAAAAAATAGAAAAACAGTAATTTATAATAGAAGGAAACTTAAATTGCTATTTAAAAAAAAAACAAGAGTCTTAAATCTTATCATTTTGTTTCATTATCATCCATAAGTACACACCTCTAGCATAATAATTATATTTTACCACCCATAAAATGAAAAAAAGATTTTCACAAGAGAAATTGAAGCTAGATTATAAAAATGAACCATCTTATTGGAAACTGGAACTGTTATCATACCCAAAAGGACTACAAAATTTCACCTTATCATACCCAAATTGTTGCTTTGCCTGGCGGAGGGAAATTTGATCAGTAAAATTGACACAGAGTATGTTGTCTCCATTGTCATGCTGGATAACAAAACACCAACTTTAATGGGCATGTACTGTCCCTTGTGTAATTGCCACTTGAATGCATTGCTATTTGATGCAGGGGCATCCCTAATGCAAGCCAAAGACACCATGATTGAAGGAAGTTGCCATGAAGCCAAGGAGTCAAATCCTATCAATTGGAACATAAGATTTTCACCTTGGAGCTTTGAAGGATTGACTGGTGAAAGGTCCTTTTGATTGACAAATCAGAGTCTTTTTGAATGACAAATTAGAGTCTTTTTGAATGACAATAAATTAGAATAGGAGTTTTAGATGTTTTCTTGGTTTGTAATAAATATTAAGGATTGATTTTATCTCCTTATAAACATCCACTTGTTGGACACAAGACCCCTTGGTGACTTATAAACCTTGGGCATCTTTTGAGTCCTTGGATGAAATGAGCATAGTAAGTGTTTATTAGGTGTCTTTTAGATGTTGTTAAGAAGTTTGAAGGTCCAAAATAACTTTAATAAGGTTCCTAAAGTTTCACAACACATTTTTAACCTTCTTGGCAAAGTTGTTTGCAAAGTTGTAATGCAACTTTAAAATTTGCTTAGCAAAGTTGACATCTGTTCGATATCTACTCGTATGACATACAGGACATTGTGTTGCAAATTCATCTTCTTTATAATATATAATATGATCATTGGGACAAGCATGTATTGCTTGATACTCCATTCCAATATCTTTCATAATAGCAGATAATTCTCGATATGAGCGAGGTAGAATATTTGATGGTGGTAACAAAAACTCGCCTATCAATCTACAGCAAAAAATATAAGTTGTTAATATAAACAATATTAGTGGTACATTATTCACCCTTTGTTAACTATAAAGACATATATGACATACCTTAACATACGTGACATTGTTATGTTGGATAAACCATTCATAACCTTCAAGTTCAACAACAACAATACAGCAGAGAGAAGAGTTGTTTGGGAGTCTTTGTATAGGGGCTCGTATGCCTTCTCAAGTAGAGGTACATCAAGGCTATCATCATCATCATGATCAGATCCACTTGGATTAAATGTGTCATGGATCAATGTATTTATACCATCATCTTCAATTGTGTTTTCTGGCGCATGATCGTCATCTTCCATGGGATCATTATCTTCACCTTGGATATTCGCACCCCCATGTTCCTCCATATCATGTAGTTCCCTGGGGAGATCAACCTATATAAAATTGATTAACATAAATAAACCATGATCTTCAACTCATCATCAAGTGATTTCATATGTATATAAATTGTTAAAATGATATAATGAACAACTTACCAGTGGATGATAGTCATGCCCCCCTTCAATGTGACCATTCTCCCTACAATGTCTCTTAACTGTTTTGATTAGCAATCTTCTACGGTTTAAGCCCTTACAAATTTTGCAGGGACAATAACATTTTCCATCACCTTTTCTTTTCAATTTAGACCACAATCTAGCGATTGTCTCCCTATTTTTTTCTTCACTTATATTATCTGACATGATCATTCTTCGCAGGAAGCAAAAATTGGGCTATGAAAACTTCGGTCTACAACTTTCAGTGACTAAGCAAAATTGTCAAAAGTACACAAATCTTCTTAGACCTAGTTAAATCCTTTAATATTTTAAAAGTCTAGTTAAAATATACATTAGATTAAAAAATATACAATTTTCATGCCTGAGCGCGCGGCTACGACTAGTGCAATGGTCTTCTTGCTTAGCTCTAGAAGCTCTCTAGCAATCAAAACATATAAGCTACAAGGCCTAACAGCAATTTCAAAACATATAAGCTACAAGGCAAGACATATTACATGACATGGAAAAAGGATTAAAATATACATTAGATTAAAATATATACAATTTTCAAACCTGAGCGCGTGGCTATAACTCGTGCAATGGTCTTCTTGCTTAGCTCTAGAAGCTCTCCAGCAATCAAAACATATAAGCTATTAGAATTCATTAACTTTCTGTAATTGGAAAACTCTATTTGATATTAGACCGTAAACTACTACTATTCTCTCCATAAGAACTAAGTACAAAATTCTTTCAAGTTCACATCCATGATTCCCTTTAGATTAAAATATACAGCAAAAATAAGCTAAAAGTCTAGTTAAAATATACATTAGATTAAAAAATATACAATTTTCAAACCTGAGCGCGCGGCTATAACTCGTACAATGGTCTTCTTGCTTAGCTTTAGAAGCTCTCCAGCAATCAAAACATATAAGCTACAAGGCCTAATAGCAATTTCAAAACAAGGGTCATCAAAAGAACCAAAAACAATGTGTGCAAACAATACCTTGTGAAGTGGTATAGACAATTAGAAGATGCTACTATGTGCTAGGGAACTTCTTAGAACTGTTGGTATATTCTTACAACTTGTTACACCTGGGATATTCTTCTCTGTAGATGCTACTATGTGCCGTGGTCCAAACGGGCCCATAAATGTGGTTGAATAGCAATACATTCAAGTGGCTTACACAAGGGACAGTCACTGTGAGATATCCTCATGTGTGATTGTCCTTGTCACAAATGAGGACATCTCACAGTGACTGTCCCTTGTGTAATTGCCACTTGAATGAGGTCAGTCACTGTAAAGACAACATGATAATGTACACATACAATGAGTGTACATTATCATGTTGTCTTTACAGTGGCTGCCCTCATGTTGTATATTCTTCTCTGTAGATGCTACTACGTGCTAGGGAACTTCTTAGAACTGTTGGTATATTCTTACAACTTGTTACACCTGGGATATTCTTCTCTATAGATGCTACTGTGTGTCGTGGTCCAAACGGGCCCATAAATGTGGTTGAATAGAAATACATTCAAGTGGCAATTACACAAGGGACAGTCACTGTGAGATGTCCTCATGTGTGACTGTCCTTGTCACAAATGAGGACATCTCACAGTGACTGTCCCTTGTGTAATTAAGTATTGTGGGGAAGCATTCTAAATAACCAAAGCCGCTAACAATAAATTCAACACAGATATGTCCTCATTTCTGGGTATTTTAGCTCTCTAACAGCTGAATACCAGATTAAATAATAATGACAAAAGAAAAATAAACCCAACGTACTCAGAAATTGTAGCTGTGATTTTGCGGAGGGAATCTCTCTCGGCGCTGTTGAAAACACAAATGACAACCCGCTTGATTTCGTGGAGGGAATCTCTCTCGGTGCTATTCAAAACACAAATGACAACCCGCTTTGTTCAAAACACAAATGATAACCCGCTTGATTTCGCGGAGGGAATCTCTCTCGGCGCTGTTGAAAACACAAATGACAACGTTCCTTTTTTTTTTTGCACTTATATCCCGACCAACATAAGGTCCATTTGTAATACAACATGATAATGTACACTTACAGTGAGTGTACATTATCATGTTGTCCTTAGAGTGACTATCCTCATTTGTTGAAGAAGAAAAGCATTAATGTGGCTGAATAGCAATACATTCAAGTGGCAATTACACAAGGGACAGTCACTATGAGATGTCCTCATTTGTGACTGTCCTTACAGTGAGTGTACATTATCATGGTGTCTTTAGAGTGACTGTCCTCATTTGTTGAAGAAGAAAAGCATTAATGTGGTTCAATAGCAATACATTCAAGTGGCAATTACACAAGGGACAATCACTGTGAGATGTCCTCATGTGTGACTGTCCTTGTCACAAATGAGGACATCTCACAATGACTGTCCCTTGTGTAATTCAAGTGGCAATTACACAAGGGACAGTCACTGTGAGATGTCCTCATTTGTGACTGTCCTTACAATGAGTGTACATTATCATGTTGTCTTTAGAGTGACTGTCCTCATTTGTTGAAGAAGAAAAGCATTAATGTGGTTCAATAGCAATACATTCAAGTGGCAATTACACAAGGGACAATGTCATGAGCCGTGACATATTGAACTTAGTATAATAATAAAATGATTAGATGATATATAATAATCTATTATTAACGGTATATAACAATAATATATAATTATTATCAAAAGATAATAATAATATATAGTTAGCATAATAAGTAATATGTTAATTAAATAATATTAAAATATTAATAAATAATATAATTATGATTATAATTATAATATAAATTAATAATAAATAATTATTAATAAATTATATATATTATATTATAATAATATATTAAGTAATAATATTAAATCAATTATTGATATAATAATTTTAATATATAAATAATATTAATAAACCTCTCAATATAAAACAATATGTTATCACTATAATAATATTTATTATAATATTATTAATATTACTAACATCATTAATTATAATATTTAATAATAACAATAACATTAATAATAATAATAATAATAATAATAACGTTTAAAGCAATATCGAATATCTGTAATCGATATACATCTACATTAAACATCTGCATTATCTATCACGATGAGGAATGAAGAAGTGATACAACAATCACTAGTCATTACACATCGATACCATGAGAGGATGATTAATGAACCAAATACTATGAAGTCAAGATCAACATGATATGAATAAGGGATAGGTCGCTATGTGTTTCAGAAGATGTATTGATAAGCAAGAAGGATAACCATTCATATATTATAAATAATCATTAATTGCACAAGTTTAGACAATGACATATCCGATAAAGCAATATCAAACATGAAGACCCGCTAGCAAATATGCACCATCACTTCCTATGTTATCATGACAATAACATAAACTAGATTGAATTCTACTATCTATATCAATAGACACCACATAAGAGGATATCGACTAAAGGATTGAAAGATTATCGATTGTCTGAGATAAACCACATCTTGTAGAAACACAAAAGCATCAGTGATTATATCACAAGCTATTGATGAATGAGGCATCAGTCATGGATAATAAGTACAATGTATCCTTAAGTATTAACAGGAATGGAAGTCAATTTGAAGATCAAACTCCATTACCAGCAATCAACCAATAAATGGACAATTATCAGAAAATGATATTGACTTATATCAGAGTAGAAAGATTGGATATCATCATAACAATATGGGATAAGGCAAGAGTTAATATCGATTGACTAAATACTAATGATAGTTAGACCAAACTAATACAAACACAATGGATGTTAACTACTGGTTGCACTACCAATTAGGGAAGATTACCTTCATAAAAAGATTTGATATTGAGTCAATCTGGGAGTTATCTATGATCAGAAAATAATGAAATAATATTATGTGAACTGTCGGATTATGGAAAGGTGTGATTAACAAAGGGACATGGAGGAAGAAACAAGACACGTCTCATTCATAGCATCTCTTCATTTGTTAAAGACAATATAAGAATGCATTCTCGTCAATCACTCAAGGCATCATTAGAACTTTATTTACTTATCCATATTTGGATATACTCAATAGAGCATCTGCCTTTGGCAGTTTGGTTTCAAGTTTATCATTGCAGATCAAAGACAACACCATGATTGCACAGATAGAAAGGATAGTCAGAAACAGCATCAATATCTGAAGTTGCAAGCATATAATTCAGAATCTGAAATAGCAACATATCACTCATAGCGATATTACACATTTGCATAATTACATCATCATATCAGACACAGCAAATACATTGTTGTAAGCAATACTTATTGATTGTATATCGATATTGTTTATATCAGACATACCATCATTATACTATCACTATAAGTGATAGGAAACATCATATTCATAGCATATTTCATATCATTATATCCGACAGTGCTATTAAACATATTGGTATCAATATCATCTTGCACACATATTGTGATTGAATCTAAAATAGCGGTTGATATCTTAAGTAACCTCCATTACTTAGTTTAATTGTAAGTATCTGATAGAGTAAGTCTGAGAAGTGGAGTAATTGTTCCTGTTTTCCAAGTTAGCCAAAAAGGGGACATTACAGACAATCACTGTGAGATGTCCTCATGTGTGACTGTCCTTGTCACAAATGAGGACATCTCACAATGACTGTCCCTTGTGTAATTCAAGCGGCAATTACACAAGGGACAGTCACTATGAGATGTCCTCATTTGTGACTGTCCTTACAGTGAGTGTACATTATCATGTTGTCTTTAGAGTGACTGTCCTCATTTGTTGAAGAAGAAAAGCATTAATGTGGTTCAATAGCAATACATTCAAGTGACAATTACACAAGGGACAATCACTGTGAGATGTCCTCATGTGTGACTATCCTTGTCACAAATGAGGACATCTCACAATGACTGTCCCTTATGTAATTCAAGCGGAAATTACACAAGGGACAGTCACTATGAGATGTCCTCATTTGTGACTGTCCTTACAGTGAGTGTACATTATCATGTTGTCTTTAGAGTGACTGTCCTCATTTGTTGAAGAAGAAAAGCATTAATGTGGTTCAATAGCAATACATTCAAGTGGCAATTACACAAGGGACAATCGATCACTGTGAGATGTCCTCATGTGTGACCTTTGTGAAGGCAAGTGCCAATTTGTACCCAAGTTACCAATATTGTGGCAAAAGTGGGAATGAAGCATTTAGGGGTCAAATTGGGCAAAGAAGTGTAGAAGTGGCCTATGTGAGGTCTAAATAGCCTAACTAAGTCATGGTTAGGGTCTTATGGTGTTTGAACAATAAGTTTTGAACCAAAATCCCAAAGGTTGTAACAAGTTGTCAATGTTGTCATTCACAACATTGACAACATTTGTGCAAGGGAGCATTTTCGAGTAAGATGGTTATGTAACTATATGAAACCATTGAATTAGGCATCAGATCAACTATAAGAGGCCTCCATCGATCTGTGCAAAAGGTTGGGGGGAAAAACATTTGGAATTAAGAAGATTTGTAGAGTAACACGGTTTTAGTGAATTCTTGAGTTTTTTTGTTTCTTTGTTTTCAGTTGATTAATGGATTAGATAGCTCGCAGTGTCTATTGGAAAAGTTAGTACAAGTTGTTTTTTTATTCTGTGTTGTGTTTTTTTTGAGTTTTGAAGCATTCCAACTAGTTTGTTAATTCTTTTGTTAAGTACCCTATCATTGGTTTGAACCAGGCAGGTTGAACAAATGGAGTCTTAGCTCATCATTCCATTGTCAATTTTGTACGGGCTCTTGGAATGGGTGAGGAGACTCCATGTACTATATGTTTGGAAGGAGGGGCCCTGGGAAGCTCATTTTCTATGTTTGCAATGATGTCCTAGGTGAGTCAGTTGAGCACAGTTAGGGATGACAAATCATTACAAGAAGATTACAACAAGTTGAATGCATTGGTTGCTTCAACTAAAATCTCATGGAGAGGTAGACACACATCTAAAGAAGCCCCAAGTCAAATTAGAAGATTGGGTGAGTTTCTTTGGCTGCTAAGAAAACAAACTCTTAGTCAGACTGTCCAAGTTGTGTCAAAATACTTGTTTTCAGGCATGGCTGTAGCAGTTGGTGTACAAAAAATTTAGGAGGAGAAGACCTTAGATATCTTGGAGTTCTCAATAAAGGGCATCTGAATCCTAAGCCCTTTAGGTGGCTTAATATAAACAAAAAGGCTTGACAAAGGCCTAATTGCTAGCAGCCTATTTTTGGGTGCAATT
The DNA here is from genome assembly GCA_027943335.1 of Chamaecyparis obtusa. Lineage (NCBI taxonomy): Eukaryota > Viridiplantae > Streptophyta > Pinopsida > Cupressales > Cupressaceae > Chamaecyparis > Chamaecyparis obtusa. Next base: position 27,985 of record BSBK01007540.1, read on the forward strand.
GGCATGGTTTGATGAACCGAATTGAAGTACTAATGAAAAGTATAGGTGAAGGAGTAATATTGAAACCAATAGAGGTCCTAGTGGCCAGCCTCTCCATGGAGTAAAGTTCTAGTTGAATGTGTTTCAATTTGTGAAGACAAGACTAGGAGTGTCCTAGTAGCTAGATTGGTATTGAGCAGAGTTCGTTGTATTTCTTGTTGGTGTGCACTAGTTGAAGGAGTGGGATCTTGGGTAGAGATACCTAAAGAGTGTAGGGATAGTTAAGTACCCTATCAAGTCAAAACATTGGCCTAAAGAGACCCTAGTGAAGGATAGGGAGTGAGCAAGACAAAGTGTTACATCAATTAACAAGATCATTTTTTGGTAATTGTGTACATTATCATGTTGTCTTTACAGTGACTGTCCTCATTTGTTGAAGAAGAAAAGCATTAATGTGGTTCAATAGAAATACATTCAAGTGGAAATTACACAAGGGAATATCACTATGAGATGTCCTAAGTGTGACTGTCCTTGTCACAAATGAGGACATCTCACAGTGACTGTCCCTTGTGTAATTGCCACTTGAATGAGGACAGTCACTGTAAAGACAACATGATAATGTACACAAGTACCGTGAAGGTAGTCGCAAGTTAGGGCTATTTCATTGCATACCCGAAACAATGAAGACATTACAGTCCACAAAACGTTTGTGCTTGAAAGATGAACAAATAAAATTAAACTTCTAAATAACCAAAGCCGCTAACAATAAATTCAACACAGATATGTCCTCATTTCTGGGTATTTTAGCTCTCTAACAGCTGAATACCAGATTACATAATAATGACAAAAGAAAAATAAACCCAACGTACTCAGAAATTGTAGCTGTGATTTCGCGGAGGGAATCTCTCTCGGCGCTGTTGAAAACACAAATGACAACGTTCTTGTTTTTTTTGCCCTTATATCCCGATGTGATTTCGCGGAGGGTTACAATGCTGTTGAAAACACAAATGACAACGTTCCTTTTTTTTTTTGCCCTTATATCCTGACAACATCGCAATTGCAAGTTAGGGCTGTTTCACTGCATACCCGAAACAATGAAGACGTTACGGTCCACAAAATGTTTGTGCTTGAAAGATGAACAAATAAAATTAAACTTCTAAATAACCAAAGCCGCTAACAATAAATTCAACATAGATATGTCCTCATTTCTGGGTATTTTAGCTCTCTAACAGCTGAATACCAGATTACATAATAATGACAAAAGAAAAATAAACCCAACGTACTCAGAAATTGTAGCTGTGATTTCGCGGAGGGTTACGGCGCTGTTGAAAACACAAATGACAACGTTCTTGTTTTTTTTGCCCTTATATCCCGATGTGATTTCGCGGAGGGTTACGGCGCTGTTGAAAACACAAATGACAACGTTCTTATTTTTTTTGCCCTTATATCCTGATGTGATTTCGCGGAGGGTTACGACGCTGTTGAAAACACACATGACAACGTTCCTTTTTAATTTTGCGCTTATATCTCGACAACGTCGCAATTGCGACAGTGCCAAATGTATTGTCGTCGCAAATTGCGACGGTGTCGGGCTATATTTGAAAAAAAAAGGCCAAAACCGCAAGACATTTGCCTGCCGTCGCAAATTGCCGTCGCAATTTCACCCCAAATGTATTAGTGTGTACATGTGTATGTATATATATGTATGTGTATATACATATACACATGTACATGTACATGTCATTTATATGTACATGTGTATGTATATATATGTATTTGTATGTACTTTATATTTTCACATGTACATTATGTATATGTATATATATACATGTACATGTATGTATGTGCACATGTATATATATACATGTATGTGTGTGTGTACATATATATAGTGCACGTTTATTTACATTTAAATGTAATTTATGTAATTGATTTTATTTTGAAATAATGTAGTGAAATGTGTTCTTTCATTTTATAATTTTCAATTAAATTAGGAAAACATATATATGTAGACTTCATTTGATAGTAAATAAAATCTTTCAGGTATACATATATAGATCTATCAGACATATTATTACACATAACATGGCAGATGCACCAATTCCCCCTCAGGAACTATTTGCATGCATTAATAGAGAAATTGAATGGTTGCAAGATTTCATAAATAATCCAACTAGCTCTAGTGTCTATAAGAGCTCATGTCAATCCATACTTACTAGCTTGATTAGTATTAGCGATGACATTCATGGTACCACTCCCTACACCCCAGATGTTATAGGGAACATACTTGAGAGGAAGAGACAAGAGGTTGGCTCTAGTTTTTCTCTTAAGGAGGTACATGCTTTAGTGTTTAAAGTGACCCTTAAAAGGGAAGTTTTCCAAAATTATGCAGACTTACAATATGTGAAGGAATATCAGGTTACCAGATGTCAGGATCCTACTATATCAGCATTGATATACCCACGGTTTCTAGCTGCTCATGGTCGTTATCCAAATAATGACCAGATTCCATTGTACTTTGCACAATAGATTTTTGTTGATATTCATTTAGGGAGAGTCATTAATTACACTAATTTTCCACCACATCTAGCATAGGGGTGTGGCAGACTTGCTGATAGAGATTATTTTCGTCGAGTTAATCACCAAAGGCCAGTAGACAAGGCCATTGTTGGTCAGAGGGCACGTACTATAGCTCCTTCATTGGGTCTTTCTGCAGATGATGTTATTCATAGCACCTAGCTTTGAGGTGTGATTGATAGCGTGGCGGACATTATAGCAATTGCTGCATCCATTTCTAGTGATCAGGTTAGTTAGTACTTGATGTCTCGATGACACTCTAGATCATCAGATGGAGCATCCTCTAGCAAGACCGCACATGAAACATGTATAGTGCAACAAGCATCCCTTCACTTTCCATCTGAGAGGGACTTACATGAGAGATGACACGGGTCATATTGACTAGTTTGGCTAAGGATCTGTTGGATGCATATGCATTTATAGCAGCAAAGCATAATATCCCCATATCAGATGTTAGAGCTCATGTGGGTACTGTCAGATACACTCAGCCACATCCTTCTCACCTAGACCATGGCCATAGAGGTAGTGCTCAAGAAGATCCACCTACTGACCACTCTATTGCTGCAGAGGGAGAGACACAACATACAGAGCCTGCAGTCAATGCAGGGCACTAGTTCTCTGATGTTGACCTTGACGATGTTGACTTCAGCATGACCACTATGGGTTACCTAGATTTTCTGACACATGATTATACGACTTCCATGCCATCTCATTTGGTTAGTCTGTTGCATTCATCATTTGAGAGACATGTGTGGTCTACTCTTGTTGGAGATGTAGAGTTAGGCTTGGACTAGATGCAGCAAAATCTTGATATCTTGGTTGATAGGATCCAGGCTAGGGATTTTTATTACTATCAAGTGCCACCATCTACACAGGTATAAATCAGATTATATATTTAATATTACAATTTAACTTATTTATTTGCAATATTTCATCTAGCATGTAAATTTAATTTTTTTGAAATTTTCAAAATTTCAATAGATGATCATATATATGTACATGTGTGTGTGTGTGTGTGTGTGTGTGTGTGTGTATGGGTGGTCCCACAATAGTGAGTCCCACTTTTTGGTCAACTTTGACACAAAGATCAACATTCTGAGGAAAAACTTCACTTTCGAACACCTATTGCCGCAAAACTATTAGGAATTTGAAGATGATGTAAACTAGAGTCTTTTAGAATTTTCTTTCTAGTTTCTAAATATATATATTTTTTAAAATTAAAATTCATTGAAATTCATTTTTCCTTCTCCTTTAGAAAGTGGTTTGCGTGAAAAAACTATGTTTTTAAGGAGTTACTGTCACTTGGATCAGCATAACTTTTTTTTTAGATATGATAACAATGTAATTCTTTCGAGATTATATTTGTAACTTCAATATCTAAAGGATGCAATTGATTTTATTCATTTTCGGTCAATATTTCATAGTTTATTAAGTTCTAAAGTGACAATAACTGTAATTTAGACATAAGGTCACTTGGATCGCTCTAACTTGATCTATGTATATCGAAATTCATTTTTTCTTTTTTTCATAGAAAGGTAACACAAATACGCTTTTCTTACATATTGTTTTTTTATAATTTACTATTTTTCCCAGAGTCTTGAAGAGATAGGTTGTTGAATGACCAAACAACCTATGTTTAGTTAAAGTAATATTTAAAAGTGATAATAAACTCAATATGTATTAAAATTATATTCATTAGAAACCTTGTTCCGAATAGCATCGTTTGACATCGTATGTTTGAAAAAACCATCTTGTTTGGTCCGTCTTCCAGGCCTCGGAAGACCATTTTTTTAAAGTTCACTTATTTTCTAAGGGAAAAATTTTAGTTTTGGCGTCTTCGCACGAAGACACTTGAGGGGCTTTGTGTGAAGACCCTTCGCACGAAGCCCCTCAAGTGAAAAGTTTGGCGAAGAAACACCCCGTCGGAATTTTTCCCTGGGTACTTCGTGCGAAGTGTGTACTTCGAGCGAAGTCGGCTAGTGAATTTATTTTGTAAAAAAAATTTAGAATGGTATAAAACTAAAACATTTTGTTTCTATTTTATATCGAATTGCAATTAATAAATTCACATTTTCTATTATTGAAGGCATTTTTTGGAGGAGGATTACTATTTCTATTTTTTAAAAGGCATAATATGGAGTGGAGAAATATTAGATTAAAGTATTTTTTGAAGAAGAGAATTTTTATTAGCGATCTTATGGAAGACATTTTTTGGAGAGAAGAAATGGGGAACAAGAATGGAAGACAAAGTAAATCTTCTAGAAAAAGGTCACCCGATACTAAACAAAGAAATCGTGAAGCTGCATTGTCATATTATCATAAAACTAAAGAAGTTGAAAGACAAGCTGAAGTAGGAGGGTCAAGTCAAGTCGAAGAGTTGCACATTGAAGAAGGGTCGAGATCACTCCCTACAGAAGCGCAAACAATTGATGTTGGAGAAGGGTCAAGATCACGTGCTCCTACTGGTATGGATGAACTTTTAAATTTAGGTCAAACTATAGAGAGAAATATTAATTATTGAAACTTAGATCATTTCCTTACAATTGATGTGGAGAATTTGAGATCACTTGCTAATGTTCAACCCTTAAGTCTTGCTAAGAAGAGATCAATGAATATGATAGCAAGCGAAATATTGGTTAAATTTGATAATTTTGAAACACTTGAACAAGCTCAATTGCTTTAATTTGTACTTATAAAAAAAAATTTGGAAGTGGCATTAAAATTATTGGGTATAGACACAACATCAAAGAAGAGAAAAGTTGTTGACATGCAAACTGATATGATTGAAAATCTTAGGAAAGGTTTGAACCAGCTAGGGAAGTGACTCGAACTAAAGATAAGACCATTACAAGAAAAGTTATGTTGACATCCATTGTAGGTAACACTATGGGACGAAAAAGACAGATATCTTCAGTTTCATCTTAGTTTAGTTTTAATAGGAAAACAATATCACAATATGTTAATAGGAGAATACTTTTGGATGATAGCACCTTGGAAGGCAATTGGGCAATCATGTGTAGAGCTCCTCATTCTGATAGGATTGATGAAGGAATAAAAAATTTGGTCACATTATTTTGGAATGGTAATACACGTCCTTCATCAAACAGTAGAGATGTTATCAGACATAGAATTTCAGCTAATCAATATGAATATCATACGAAACATTGGTTGGACACAACACAACATGAAATGTATGTGTCATTTTGTAGTTCAAATCCTAATATAAAGATTGGGAAAACATTGTTTGAAAGATTGAAGCCATATTATATCAGGTCAAACAAAGTGTTTGAAACTTGTTGTTGTTGTTATCATATTAAATTTGATCTCCACTATCAGGTTTTTCAAAAGTTTGTAGAAGACAGTTATGATTTTGAAAATGCTCCTCCTACTAGATGAAGTGAGTTCATCTCATCCATTTTATGTGACAAAAGAGATGATGTAGCTGGACAAATAAATTGCATAAAATGAATATGTCAAACATGTTCTGATTTGTCTCTTTTTCCTTTGAAACATGAAAATATTGATGTAACAAAGATGGTAAATTGCAAGAGTTACAAATATGTAAAGAATGAAACAAAATTTGGGAAAGAATCCAAAAGGTTAGAATATGTTGAAGAGGAGATAAATGTTGGAGTATTTATGGAAAAATTTAAAAAATTGATTCAACCCTACATTCATCATATTTTTTTTTGTAAAGTGGCAAGCACAACAATTCCAAACACTGAGAGACAATTTCCCACTTGGAACTATTGTATCAGTTGTTTATTTTGTAGAATATTATTCATTTGTTCATCAAAAGGCAATTCAATCGAAATACTATTTTTCAAAGAAAATTACTATTATGGTACATGTGTGTTATCGACACACACAATTAGATTTGGATGGTATTTAGAGAACATTTGAAGCACGGGTCATCAAGAAGGAATATCATTTTTATATAAGTGATGATAGAGAGCATGACATTCATTATGTAGAACACTGCTTCAAGATATTTTTTACAAATTTGAAAGAAAGAAGTATAAAAATTGATAAACATTATGTTTGGTCAGATGGATGTGCTGCACAATTCAAATCATCGAGACCATTTATGCACTATGTAGATATCATCGTAATGAAAACATACCACATGTCTGGAGTTTCTTTAAGAGTGGAAATGGAAAAGGTGAACATGATGGTGCCAGAGCTTGCATCAAACATGCTATACGAAAGTATCAAATGAATTATAAGGGAGTTCATATAAAAAATGCACATGATGTGGTTGAATGGTGTAGGACACATTTCACACCAAATGAGAATGACATGTCATCAGGATTGACTCAGGTGGTGCCACATAGAAAATTTTGGGAGATAAAAGGTATGGACATAATTTTAAATTATTTGAAAGTGTTTAAAATTTTTTATGATATTCTTTATTCAAATTATATTTATAGAATGTATTATATATGCATTTGTTTAGGTGTGGATAGAAAAATTATGCATGGTTGCAATAGAAAAGACGCGATCTTTGCATTCAGTTATGAGTACGAATTGTCGCAATTGGATGTTAAACACTAGGGACTACTCATGCTTTTATTGTCACTGCATTGCTGACAATTATGAGGAATGTATCAATCAAGACCGTGGATATGTAGGCGCATGGAATATAGTGTCACTAGTTGTTACTGATACATTTGATAGAGATGAAGATGAAAACTTCAATGATGTCCCTTTGATTTCTATTGATTACAATCATATCTCAGGATTGGTCAAAATTGGTAAGTATATATATTTCACATTATATGGTACATTGAGCTGCATGTATAGATAGATAGATCTATAGATTAAACTAAGTTAATTTTAAGATCTCACACATGTATATATAAATTTACTGTGCAGGAGATGTCTTTGCAGTGATTGCTGAGCATGAAAATGTAGAAGGAGTTGGTTATTATTTATTGTGTTGTATTGCAGAGAGGATGAAGTTACTTGAACCTGAAGAAAGTGATGGAATGTTGTTCCCCATAGGTTTTTACATGTTTTACATCAATATATTGAGCTCAATTTGTAAATTTTAAATTTCAACCTTTTAACAAATTTCAAATTTAGTTTGTTTAAATTTATATATTGTTAAAATTTGTGACCTGCAAGTTTAGTTGTTTTAGAGGGAACATATTTCAAGAAAATCAAAGTAATTCAACATGGTATTCACTTTGTTGATTACCAACCATACAATAAGGTGTTTCAATATAGTCACCTAGTAGTTGCCACATCTATTTGTCTTCGTACAGTTAAATCTCAATGTGGACATCGTAAGTGGAGACTAGATAGTGAGGACCATGAGAGAATATTACATGTTCTCCATGAAATGTATGAACCACTTGATTTCATCTAAAAAGTATAATATGTATACCTATTTCATGTGTTAGGACCTACTTGATATCTCTGGATTAAATTTCATTATACTTTGTTTATATATTTAAACATATGATGGACTATAATTTGTTGATATATGATGGACCTATTTGATGGTTCAATGGTTTTAATATATAGAATTTTATATGTATACTTTGATTATTCAATAATTTTTATAGATTGCATATTAGTTTAAGATATTATGTATGCTTTGATTATTCAATGATTTTTATGATACTTTTTATGATGCTTATGATTTCTAGATCCCCTTAAGACCTCCCCTTAAGACACTAAAAAATGATTGAATTAGTTAGATTACTTATGACATGTTTTAGCTCTAGAATTAGTTAGAATAGTTATTATCCATTAGTTACATGTATTAACTAGTTATTTTTTATGATATTAATTCTAGATCCCCTTAAGACCTCCCCTTAAGACCACTTATTAGTTAAAGATCCCCTTAAGACACTAAAAAATGATGAAATTAGTTAGATTACTTATGACATGTGTTAGTTCTAGAATTAGTTAGAATAGTTATTGTCCATTAGTTATATGTATTAACTTGTTATTTTTTATGATATTAATTCTAGATCCCCTTAAGACCTCCCCTTAAGACACTAAAAATGATGAAATTAGTTAGATTACTTATGAAATGTGTTGATTCTACATCCATCTAATCAAATCTAATCAAATCATATCATCTAATCATATCGTCTAATCAAATAAAACTATCTAATCAAATAATGTAATCAAATCATATATCATCAAATCAAATCAAATCATATCATATCATCTAATCAAATCAAACCATCTAATCAAATCATATATCTAAGATCTAATCAAATAAAACCATCTAATCAAATCATCTTATCAAATCAAACCATCTAATCAAATCATATATCTAAGATCTAATCAAATAAAACCATCTAATCAAATCATCTTATCAAATCATATATCATCTAATCAAATCATAATTTCTATAAGATCTTAATGTTTTCTAACATTTTATAACATTTCTACTACGGTTTCTAATGTTTTGTCAATATTTCTAACAGCTGCTAACAAACTACTACAATTTTCTACCATTTTCTAACATATTCTAACATTTATACTACGATTTTTAATATTTTCTAACATTTTCTAACAATTCTTAATGTTTTCTAACATATTCTAATATTTAACTATGATTTTCTAACATTCTACTATCATTTTCTAACATATTCTAATATTTAACTACGATTTTCTAACATTTCTACAAATAAAAAATTATTTAAAACAAATAACTACCTAAAATAAATATAAAACATATAATTTACAATAAAAAATGAGAAAAATATGTGTACCTGATGCTACTAACAATCTGAAGACGTCAAAAAAGCTCGGGAGGTGCTGATGTCGTACTGGACATCATAGGTTCGCTCCAAGCCCTGGGGTCTGCAAAATCCAAATAGTAATAATGAAAAATAAAAATGAATTGCCAAAAATCTATAAAGAATTCCGGTCATAGAGGCTTCGCGCGAAGACCCCACTTCACGTGAAGTACCCTACACAGGTTACTTCATGCGAAGTGGGTTGACCACTTCACCCGAAGTCTCGACTTCGCACGAAGAATCTAAAATTTCTTTTTTTGGTGTGATGTCGATTTTCTTTGTCACGAAAAGTGGGACACAACTTTGTGGGATCACCCATATATATATATATATATATATATATATATATATATATATATATATATATATATATATATATATATATATATATATATATATATATATATATATATATATATATATATATATATATATATATATATATATATATATATATATATATATATATATATATATATATATATATATATATATATATATATATATATATATATATATATATATATATTCTCTACTAGGATATGCCTCTTGTTACTCCTTATTTGAGAACTGATCGTGTACGTCATCTGGACTCACTTGATGATGACATCAGTAGTGGATAGGTGAGCTTTTAATTTATTCATGTGTGTACATGTACTATGTGTTTACACACTTTATAACATGTTTTCTTGTAATATTTTATCAAACTTAAAAAGATTTGTACTTTTATATATTATTTTATATCTCTTTCTCTGTAGGGATCTACACATCCTTCACAACTTGATAGTCACTTTGGGTCTAACCGCTTAGTGAGGAGTTGTCATGATGAGTCCTAGGTACTTTCATATTTTATCTAGACATATTGCATATATTCATGTTTGACGTTATATTTCATTTCTAGACTCTAGAGTCGATTGACATATGTATTGTACACTTTGATATTATTTGATTTGTAGGCCCTTTAGATAGAATGTTTGACACATGATTGGTCCATATGTTTCATGTTTATAGTACTTGATCTATGATTTATGTTTCCTACATGTTATATAATTTCACTCTATACGTATGCATGTGTGATGAACTTACATACTTTCAATCTATGTGTTTTTAATTTATATGTACATGTTTGATTCTACATGAACATGTGATTTTTATATAATTATTCAATCTATGTGTTTTTAATATATAAATGTAAACTCAATATTTTCAATATCTATTACGTGTGTTTAATTTATACATGTGTAAATGTTGGATTATATATGAATTTGATGTTAAATATATATACATGTGTTTACATACAAGTTCTTGATCTATGTGTTTTTAATATATACATGTTTGATTCTATGAATGATGTTTGATTATACATTTATGAACTATTAATGATGTAAATGACATGTGCTATATAATTGAGACCTATGTTTGATCATCTTACTTATATTTGTACATTTGATAATATGCACGTACTTTTAATTTAATGTTGATGCACTTTCTAGATTTTATATTTAAAACACATGGCCTAATGTAATCAACTATAAAAATAAAGTATCCTAATTAAGTATATGGCAACATGCAAATTTAATGTACGTACACATTCATATTCCAAAGTTAGAGTACTTGTATCCACATGACCTAATTAATCAACTTAGAGATAATTTAATAAAGTAAATTGCAACATGCATTCAATACACATTAATATTCAGGTAGATAAGTAATAAATCATATCCAAGTAAGATATTTTTTAGATATATTATAAATTTTTGAAAATTGCTCCATTCACTATGGGCACCAATAGGAAAGAATGGAGCTAAGAAAACCTCTGGTCTCACCCGAGAAAAATTTAGTACAAATCATATTTCATGCGTGATTTAGTCTACATCAAGTGGTTCATCTCTCTCTCAAATAACATTTAATATTCTCTCATGGTCATCAATATCAAGTCTCCACTTACGAATGCCATGTCCTATCACTGGATGAAGAGATAGGACAGTGGCAATTACAAGATGGCTATATTGATAAATCTTGTTGTTAGGTTGATAATCAATAAAATGAATCCCATGTTTAAGTATTTTGATTTTCTTCAAATATATTCCTTTCACAACAACTGAACCTACACAAACAAATTTAACAATGCTATATATATAGATGTGAAATTAATCATATAAACAAACGTATAATTTCATCGCAAGTTGGACCTCACTCAAGTTTAATAGTTGAAACATAAATACACTACTAACTTGTGGGAAACATAATTTCATCGCTTGTTTCATTCTTTGTTAGCTTCATCCCCTCCTTATTGCAATGTAATAAATAGTAACTAACACCTTCCACATTTCCAGGCTCTGCTACTACTGCAAAAAGTGAACTTTTAATTTGAGGTCTGTAAATATAAATTAAACAGACTTTATTTATGAATTGAGTTTATGAATCCTTGATATATATATATATGTGTGTGTGTGTGTGTGTGTGTGTGTGTGTGTACAGGTACCAATTTTGATCAAACCTAACATATGGTCATAATTGGTATAAATCAATGGAATGTCATCAAAGCTTTCATCCTCAACTTCATCATTTGTGTTTGTAACATCTAGTGGAACCAAATTCCATTCACTAACATATCCACATTTTTGGTTGATACATTCGCCATAGTTTTCATAAATGCAGTCATAACAAAAGCATGACTAATCTCTAGTGTACAATGACCACATATTACTATTTGTACTCATAACTGAATGCAAGGATCTTTTTCTATCTACTCTCTTGCATCCATGGATTGATCTTCTATCAACACCTGATAGAGACACATGTAAAAATTGAAGACAAGTTAAAATCATATACATAGATCTATATAATGTACATAAAATCTTCAATGATCAATAAATCTAAAGCATGAACATAAATTATAACTAAAACAAGTGATGTTGTAAATTTATACCTAATATCTCCCAAAATACTCGGAACGGGTAGACTCGATCTGATCATGATGATGTGGTATCTTGATTTGGCACCACAAAATGCATCTTGCACCAATCAACTACATCATGAGCATTATTTATATGATATCCCTAATAGTCCAATTGATACTTTCTTAAAGCACATTTGATACAGGCTCATACACCATCATGCTCTCCCTTTCCATGTCCACTCTTAAAGAAACTCCAAATATGTGGTATCTTTTGTATCAATGATATCTACATAGTGCATAAAATGGCCTTGCTGATTTAAATTGTGTTGCACATCCATCCGACCAAATGAAATGCTTTTGAATTTTGATGCCTTTGTTTTCCAAATATCCAAAAAATATCTTAAAGCAATGCTCGAAAAAAATGTATGTCATGCTTTTTATCATCACTAATGTAAAAGTGATATTGTTTCTTTATGACCCATGCTTGATATGTATTTTCAACAAAATCCAAACCTAATTGTGCATGTCGATAAGACACATGTACTCTGATAGTGACCTGCTCTATATAGTAGTATTCTGCTTGAAGTTGTTTTTGAGAAACAAAAGAGTAATTCTCTGCAAAATCAATAACTGATAAAATTGTTCCAACTGGAAAAGTTTCATTTAGTATTTGGAACTATTATGCTTGCCATTCAGCAAAAAAAACATGATGTATGTATGGTTGAACCAATTTACAAAAATTATCCTTAAATGTTGCAACAGGTATCTCACCCTCTACATATTCTAACCTTGTTGATTCTTTCCAAACTTTTGTTTCAGACTTTATGTACTTATATCTCTTACATTTTACCATCCTCACCATGTCAGTATCTTCAAGTCTCAAAGGAAATTTAGCCAAATCTCTGCATGTTTGACAAGCTCCTCCGATGCAATCTATTTTAGGTATTTCATGATCAATTGATTTGTTACATAAATTGATGCTATGAATTGGCTTGGGCATTTAGGAAAATCATTTTGAGAACCACCACTTTCTTCTATCATCTTTATAAACCCTCGATAGTAGAGATTGAATTTAATATGATATCAACAACAACAAGCTTCAAAAGATTTATTTATCTTTACAAAAAATGGCTTTAATATTTCTAACATTATTTATCCAATCTTAATGTCAGGATTTGAGTTACAAAATGAGAGATACAATTCACATTGTGTGGTATCCAACCAATTTTTTGTGTGTTGGAAATATTCCTTAGGCACAGTCCTCTTCTTGATAACATCTCTTGTATTTGGTGAAGGACGAGTATGATCAGTCCAAAATGTCGTAACCAAGTTCCTAAGTATTTCATTAATTGTATTAGCCTGAGGAGCTCTACACATTAGTGCCCAATTACCATCCAATGTATTATAATCCAAATTGATTCTTCTTTTCAAATAATGTGTCATTGTCTTCCTACTATACCCGATATGAGATGAAAGTGAACAATTTTTTCTTCTTTGGGAGATATTTTTATTTAAAATAGATGTCAATATCACTCTTCTTGAAATGGACCTATCTACAAATCTAGTTTTTTTCCCAATGGAATGAAAACCTTAACACTGTCGACAATAATTTTTTGTACATTACACAATTTTGACTTTTTCAAACTTGCATCTACACCCAAAAATTTTAATGGCTCTTTTAACTCATCTTTAAGATGTGTAATTGATAATAGTTGGGTCCTATTAGGTCCTAATAGGTCCTAATTGGGTCTAATTGGGTCCTAATAGGTCTAATTGGTCCTAATAGGTCTAAGTGATCCTAATAGGTCTAATCGGTCCTAATAGGTCTAGAATTAGGTCTAATTAGTCCTAATAGGTCCTAATTGGGTCCTAATTGGACTAAATAAGTTTTATTAGGTCCTAATAGGTCTAAATAGGTCATATTAGGTCTAATAGGTCTAATAGGTCATATTAGGTCCTAATAGGTTCATATGATGTCTAATTGGTCTAACTAGGTCTAATTAGGAATCAAAGTGTAACTAATTGGTGGACTACTAGGTCTAGTTGGGTCTAATTAAGTCTTAATAGGCCATATTGGGTCCTAATAGGTCTAAATAGGTCCTAATAGATCATATTAGGTCTAATTAGGTCCTAATTGGGTCTAATTTGGCTAGTTAGACCTCAAATTGGTCCTAATAGGTCCTAATAGGTCTAGTTAGGTCTAATTGGTCTAGTTAGACCTCTAATTGGTCCCAATAGGTCTAATTGGTCCTAATAGGTCCTAGTTAGGTCTAATTGGTCCTATTAGGTTCTAATAGGTCAGGTAATAGGTCTAATTGGTCCTAATAGGTCCTAGTTAGGTCTAGTTAGGTCTAATTGGTCCTAATAGGTCCTAATAGGTCTAGTTAGGTCTAATTGGTCTAGTTAGACCTTTAATTGGTCCTAATAGGTCCTAATAGGTCCTAATAGGTCTAGTTAGGTCTAATTGGTCTAGTTAGACCTTTAATTGGTCCTAATAGGTCCTAATAGGTCCTAATAGGTCCTAATAGGTCTAGTTAGGTCTAATTGGTCCTAGTAGGTCCTAATACATCTAATCGATTAGGCTAATAGGTCCTAATAGGTCCTAGTTAGGTCTAGCTGGGTGTATCGTCAGAAAATGGAAGCACTTCCATTTAGGATTGGTTTAGCCCTCCGAGCAAGTGATCTGGGGTCATGTCAAGCACCTTTGAGTGGGTCTTTGACTAGATCTAGATTTTTCCCCTGTTTTGCTTCTCTCTCCACTTGTTTCCAGCCTTTTTTGGTACTTTATCTTGAGGATCTGAGATCTTTGACTTCAAGGTCAAGGATGACCTTCTGGATCAAGTTTGACCTCAAATTTGACCTAGGTCAAGGACAACCTCAACTTTGACCTAGGTCAGAGTTGACCTCGACCTTGACCCTAGGTCAAAAATTTAGATTCCAGAGGTTTTAGGATGTCAGGCTTCAGAAAATTTTATTTCCTGCTTCCTGGTTGGCTATTTCGGATTTCAGAATGGTAAACTCTTAAATTGTATTTAATCTAGGTCATTCTCCTATGTCGGTCTCTCTAGAAGTTTGTGCCCTAGACTAGTATAAAAGGAAGCCTTCCTCTCTCATTTTCACATCCACTATCAAGCATCTTTTGCAATCTCTTGTCATAATCTCTCAAGTGAAATCAAGTGATCAAGAAATCATCAAGCAAGCAAGAAGGAGAAGCAAAGCATTCAAGCATTCATTCATCCTCAAGCATTCAAGCCTTCAAGCATTCAAGATCCAATTCATCAAGGAGATCGATTGTTAGCCATTGAAGGATTCAATCTCTTTGGAGCCCTCTTGTTGAAGATCTCTCCATCCACATTCATCCAAGCCTCTTCCTATTCCAAGATCCATTCAAGATTGGTGTTGAAGATCTAATGCAATTTATTTTAGACATCCTACATCCTATTCTACATTCATTTGGAGCATCCATACTTGTGGATTCAAGGATTCGAATCCTATACAAGGATTTCAACATAAGCAAGGTGAATAGTTCCATTTAATTTGTTTATATATTGCAAATTCAATTACATTTCAAGTTTTATTCCAAACTTGAGTTTGACCAAGGCAAACCCCTCATCCAACAAATAAAACCCTTTTTTTTGCAGGTGCAGGTGTGGGACAATGAATATCAGTGCAGATCTGAGTACCCTTTTCGGTGAACTTCTGGGATTCGCGAACAGAATTTTCATCAAAATAGAGCAGGTCAAGGATGACTTTTTGGGGTAAGATTGTACCCTGGGGTAAGATCTTACCCCTGTCTTGGGTCAAAGTCAACCTTTCTCTGAAAGACAAAATATTTCAAGGTTTTCTCTATTTCTGTATTTCTAGTCCATATCCGGTTGCAGAATTTCCTGAAATTGAACATAGACACCAAAAAATAGCATTTTCCAGATCAATCCTATTTTGAGGTTAGTATTTGTCTTTAATTCAATCAAGATTTCAATACACACTTTCTATAACAGAATATAAGGTTTTCTCCTTTCTTCATATTCTTCATCGATTGATTCATTTGTGCATTAACCATTCCATTTTGGTTGATCAATTTGGATCTTTCCATTGGAAATTTGGATTAAGAGGTAGATCCTACATTCCCCCACACACATGCATTCATCCACCTCATATTTTCTTACCATACCCATTTTTATACATTACACTAGGTCTACTTGGTCCTAATAGGTCCTAATAGGTCCTAATAGGTCTAGTTATGTCTAATTGGTCTAGTTAGACCTCTAATTGGTCCTAATAGATCTAATTGGTCAGGAAATAGGTCCTAATTGGTCCTAATTGGTCCTAATTGGTCCTAATTGGTCCTAATTGGTCCTAATTGGTCCTAATAGGTCATAATAGGTCTAATTGGTTAGGCTAATAGGTCCTAATAGGTCCTAGTTAGGTATAATTGGTCCTTATAGGTCTAGTTAGGTCTAATTGGTCCTAATAGGTCCTAATAGGTCCTAGTTAGGTATAATTGGTCCTTATAGGTCTAGTTAGGTCTAATTGGTCCTAATAGGTCCTAACAGGTCCTAATAGGTCTAGTAAGGTCTAATTGGTCCTAATTAGTCTTATTAAGTTTAATTAGGTCTTTTTTATCAAATTAGTTCTAATTAGGTATTGCAATATCATGCTTACATATTTCATTAAGAAAAGTCCTAACCATCAACTTAAAATATCCAGAGAGAGAGAGACATACCTTGTTTCCTACAATAATATATTTATCGTGCTTCTTCACATAGTCTTTGTTCAGTCTCTTTTGAATAATGTCATGTACTCTTTTTTAGCCTTCTCTTTTTATTTTCCATCACAAGTTACAAAATCATTCCACCAAATTTTCACAAAATTCAAGAAAATACAATTTCAAAAGTCTTCCTTCTCCAAAATGTGAATTATTTTGCAGCTTTTGAATTAATGAGATGAGAAAAACATACATTTATTTATATGTAATCATTATTAACCCGAAATGACACCAAATAGGCTGACATATGTTTCTATCAAAAGTCAACTTTAGCTTTCTATCAAAAGTCACTTAGTAAAGAGTTAAATTGACTCTAAATCAGAAAGTACTTTCAATAGAAATTACTTTCGATCGAAACTAAAAAGTTTCGATCAAAAGTACTTTCTATTGAAAGTACCTGATTAGGTCTTGTTTGCAAACTTTGAAGAAATTGTGAGAATTTCATGGCTTCAGGACTGAAGCACGGGGATCAAATGGAACAATAAGGAGACATCCTTTTGTATAGCACAAGTACTCAGAACAAGCTTTCTAACGATTATAGATTTGACAATTTTTTAATTTATTATGTATATGGTTTTTGATGTTAATTGAATGTAGGTTTTTTATCAAATATAAACCTCTGAGTTTGACGTTCAATGAAAAATAGTAGAAAAAAGAAATTTGTTTTGAAAAATAACAGTGCCCTCCATCTTCGAGTCTAATTTATATTAATTTTATTTTTTTGAAATTAGATAAATACACAACAAGTTATAAGCTATGTAGTTAAGGTATGTCAAAATTACAGTTTAGTCAACTTCAAACATTAATAAAATATACAATAATTATGATAATTTTGTCAAACCAATTGCATGCTCTCCATATGGATGTTACAAAACTAAATTTGAAAGAAGCACATTCATATATATTTTAGAAAAATAATTACACTCTATGAAAACAATGTTACTCTTTGAAAATGACGTTTTCAGCACCATACCAGTTTTCGTGGGAGAAATAAAAAACTATTCAAATCAATTCAAATAAAAAATAAAAAAATATATTTAGAATCTAGACAAAAAATCCTAAAAGACTCTAATTTACTTTATCCTCTGATTTCAAACGGTTCAACGACAATATGCATCCGAATCTAAAAGTTTTTTTCAAAATGTAGAGTTCAATGTCGATTCAGGCAAAAAAGTGTAACCCACTATTGTGGGTTCACCCACAAAATCATCCAAACAATGATGGTAGGGTCAACCTCCCATATTAGAAACATCCATAGGCTTATGATTTTAAGTTGTCATATGTCTAATAATGAACAAACATCTCTAGGCAAAGACCATACCAAACCCCACTTAGTAATTAAATAGATCCAAAGCTTCCAAGCCAAATCACAGTGAATGAACATATGATCATTAGTTTCCTCCTAATATTTACATGTATAATACATTGAGATTGACTGACATTTCCCATCGTCCATAGTCGATCCCATGTCTGGGCTCTTTTCTCCATGCTATCAACCAAAAATCATGTATCTTTGGAATGCCATACTTGTTCCATATTAGATAGGTAAGTGGTTTGTGGAGGAATGGATATAATAATTTAAATAGGCTTCTCTTACAATCAAATTTCCACTAGGTTGCTTTCTCCATATCATCCTATCTTTGCGCTCGTTTCCTACCAGTGACATCTTGTCTAGCTTTCCTTAAACTTCTTTTAATTATGGGTGCAACTCCTTTACTAGGGTCTCAAGATGTTTCCATGATTTGTTAAACTGATTCCCTTATATATAGTCTTTCACCCTTCGACCAATCACCACCTCAAAATGAGATATTAGAGGGATGAAATGACATTGATTACTTAATGCCTTATCTTCCAGCCAACCATCCCTCCAAAAAATAATTTTTTCACCCTTCCTCAATCTCTACACCAAGTCGGGTTTGATATACTGGTTGTAGGCCTTCAAAAATTTCTACATGTTGGATCCTTTCAAGAGTTCATCTTTGAAGAGGCTATCGACATTATTTTCCAAATGCTTTTCTTGTATGAGCCTAGTCTAAAGCTTATATTTTTTTTAGTAGATACACCAAACAAGTTTGGAATTGAGGGTGTTGTACATATCCTTTCTCATCCTAAATCCAAAACCACCATGCTCCACCGGTCTACAAACCTCCTTCCATTTCACCAAACTGTATTTAAAATGTTCTTTTGTCCCACGCTATAGAAAATTTTTCCTCACAACATGCATATACTTTGTTATTTTATTAGGGATTTGAAAGACTAACATAGTATAGTTAGACACCGATGAAAGAGGAGTCTTAATTAGATCAATTCGTCAACCAAAGAAATCCACTTACCTTTCCAAGAGATGATCACACCTTGCACTTTGTTAGTGACATTGCTCCAATCTAGCTCACATGATATTTTTTTGAAGAGAGACATACCTAGATACTTACTAAGAAGCTCCTCGAGTTCAAAACCCAAGATTCGTTGAATTTCCAATCTCTCCGAACATTCTTTTTTTAGAAATAATATCCTAGATTTTGAGCAATTTACTTTCTGACCAACAACCTTCTCATACTTCTCAGCCTTCACACAATGCTACCGAGAAGAGTATCATTCACAAATTTAAGATAAGTGATATTTTCAGAGCCACCTAAAACTTGTAAACCAATCAAATTACCAACTCTTCTTTCCTTGGTCAATTTTTTCTCAAGGACCTCAACAATAATGAGAAAGAGGAACAGAGATAAGGGGTCACCCTGGCGTAGAACCCTTAAGCCCTTGAATGACTCCACCAGAATACCATTTACAAGAATAGTATAGGTGGGAGAAGATATGTAGCTATAAATCCACTTACACCAAAACTTATAGAAGACAAACTTCCTCATTGTAATGCCCAAAATCTAAGGCAAAAACACAACAATTTTTTTTAAAGTCAAATATACTATGTATTCCTTACCCTTGATGTAATGAACATCGAAGTAATACTCGCAAAGGAACTCCATCCACCTCCTCTGCCTAACATTAAGATTCGGCTGTGTGAATATACATTGCAAACTTTGATGATTTGAGTGAAGCTCGAATCTATGACCCAATAGGAAATGTCGCCATCTCACCAAAGCATGCACCACTACTGCTAGCTCAAGATATATTAATTCATATACCACAAATCTCAAATTAAAATTAAAATAATATATAGATTTGTTAAATATAAATTACAACATTAACATTGTAACTAATTTTAAATAATAAAATAAAGATTTATTAAATAAAATTTTCAACATTATCATCTTAAATAATCTTAATATTGCTTTCAATGCCTTATTAAAGTTTTGGGGAATTAATTTGATTAATATTATTTTATTGACCTTACTACTTTCATTTAATACTTAGACTATTAGGGGAATAATTAACTTCGTAAACCCTAGGAGGGACCTAGGTGAATTAATTGTCCCTAATATAATAATAATAATATTTTAAATAGTAATTATAATATTTAATAATTTAAATCCCTTAGTGGAAACATTAATAATGTTTAATGAATCTTAAATAAAATTATATTTTAATCACGGGGTACATTAAATATATTTTAAATTTATCAATTATTAATGTTTTTCAACTGCTAATAAATTTATAACCCTAGTGTTGAGATAGGATGATTATCATATTTACTTAATTTGGATTTGAATTGAGTTAAATCCATTTAAAATAATTTATGCCAAAACCTAGCTAGGGATTTCATTGACTAATGCAGTCTAATGATCAAGGGATGTTGGCACGCTAGCGCATGCCATGATTCCCCTTGTGAGTCGATTTGTGTTGGTCATTGTGCCTCATATTTTATGTCGAGCATTCTTAGTGTGTAACCTAGGTGATGTTTTGTGCTTTTAAAAAATAAATTGTTGTGTGTTTTGCCTTATATTTTGAGCATTACACTCATAGTCTTAATCAGAAAATCCTAAGGCTCTATCATATACTTTATGCATATATAATTTAATCAACATCTCATCATGATTCCTAATTTGGGAAGAATGAAGCACCTCATGAGAAGTAGAAATACCATTCAAAATCTATCTATTTTTGAGGAATCCACTCTTCTCCTAGAGATTATATCATCCAGACACCTTAGCCCGGTAGCCATTTCCTTGGAAACAATTTTATAGATAACATTGCACAAGGCAATCGACCTATAATGATCAAAAGAGGATGGATCTTTACCTTGGGGATAAGTTCTATATACGTGGCATTCCATGACTTCAAAATGGAGTGTCTTAACTTGCACTCTTCAATAGATTTCCACACATCCTCACTTATAGTCTCCCAATATTCTTGAAGGAATTCCACTTGGAAACCATCAGGACCAGAGGCCTTCCTGGCACCCAAGGATAATATAGCTTCTTTACTTTATTTCTTGATGAACGGGGCCATGAGGGCCACATTTTGTATATCTATTATAATGTTGGGTATGCATTTGAGCATCTCATCTTGACCAAGGCAGTCCTCATTACTCAATGACCCTAACAAACTAGAGAAATATCTCTGAGCTACACCTACGATAGCTTCAATATCTTCTATTATTTAATTGCTAAAGTTTTTAATCTTCAAAATATTGATATTCTCTCTTCTTATTTTGGTGGACAATTGGAAAAAAATCACATTTTTGTTGCCTTCTTTTAGCTATTTGACCCTAGACTTGTGTTGCCAAATGATATCCTCCATTCTAAAAAACCTATAGTAATCGTCTAAAATTTTAACGTCCACGTCCCTTTTTTCCTAAGTATAACTAGTAGTTGTTATATCTTCCTCTATGGCTTTGAGGTCCTCTTCCACATTACTTTTATTGACAAAGAGATTTCCCATGACTGCCTTATTCCAACTCCTAGCCTCCTTCTCAACCTTTTTAAATTTCTTCTCAACAATGAATCTCTTACAACCTTTGATATCCTCATTCCACTATTTACCAACAAGCTCACTAAAATTTGGGTGGGTGTACCAAAAACTTTCCATTTTGAAGGGGATGCCTTGTGGCTTGTTTGAATGATATTGTACAATAGAAAATGGAGAGCAATGCTAGGAATGTAGACTCGTGAAGTTGTTTTGGGCTTTGAAGTTGATGTTGTTGATGCTTCTATATAGCTCATGAGCGCACTAGAGTGATGGTAGTATTATGTATCCTTTTTTTTATCAGTGGGATCTTATGCTTGTGCTGTTTGGACTGGTGTCTAGATGGAGCACGCAAGCATGTGTTGAGATTTGTGTGGTTTCATGGATGGTTGTGATGATATAGTTTCATCATTTTGAATCCTTATAAGCTGATGTTGTAGACTCTTGACAGGTCTTCGACAAGTGGGAGATTGTTGGTATTAAGGTGTCTCAACCTTAGAGTCCTAACATGTTGAATTCTTTAATTAATTGATTTCCATTCACTTTGTGGGACCTCTTGGTGAGGTGCCATCCTACATGACAAGTGATGAGATGGAATATTTCTTATTTTATAGGAAGTTTTCACCCACTTGGAAGATATTAAGTTATGGTCCAAGGTATTGTCATATATTTCCATTTGATGTGGAAATTGATTTGGCAATTCCTATGTTGACTAAAGAGTCTTGGTTTGTAACTTCTATTGTACATTAGAGTTGTATCTTAGCAATTGGCATTTATGGTGGAGTTCACTTTTGACAAGTGGAGTGAGGTAAGGAAGGTACCTATTCTTGGTCATGGTAATTTCTATGTTAAACTTGCATTGTATTTGGCAAGATAACCATTATGGATGAGATAGGTGTTGTTTCCTTGGAAGTTGCTATGAGCAACATGTCATGGAATTAGAAAGTTTCTTAAATTATGACACAACTTACCTCTTATGTGTTGAAGATGGTTTTGGAAACCATGGGAACCTACCTCTTGTGTTAAGCTCTATATATGTTGGTGTCTTTTCTGATTTATGAGAGAGAGAAGAGGTGTTCATTTCACAGGGTTATGTTGTAGGATATTCTATAGGATGGAACAAGATGTAAATCTCCATGTAAAGGCTTAGAGCTTGAAAATGTATTGTAACTTGTTGCTAAATAATACATTGGCTCGATGTTTTGGAGTGGGATTTTTTACTTGAAAGGGTTTTCCCCACAGTATATCTGTATTTTTTGCTATGTCTCATTCTTCTAGTTTCATGATTGTAGAGCATTAAATCTATATGTTGTAATGCTCTTGAAATTTATTAGATCTGTAAACTGCAATTACTTTTCTTTAAGGTTTTAATCGTGGGAAATCAACTATGTATGTTTCTACTTTTATGGCATAGTAGCATGTACTTGTACTAGTTTATTAGAAACTATTAAAGGCATTATTATATATTGGATGTGCATACTGATCTCAGGTGGTTTTCTAAGATGCCCTCATTTCCCTTCACTATTAACACTAAAATCTTCAATGAATTTAGATGCATACAAAAGTTAGGCTTGTGTGATAACACAAAAACCTTGAGAAGCTTCATGTTTACATGCTAGATACATAATTTAAATATATAATTCTCCCACTAAAACACTGGAAGGTTCACAAACGGAAGAGACGCTTGGATGCCTCCATGAAAAACGTTATGTATTACTTTATTGACGATGGAATTTTAGATGCTTTTGTTCAAGTATATAAGGCATTAGTGTTAGCATGATCTGAAAAGGAAATAGCAATTGGAAATATAGGTTGTTAGGCTAATATAAATGGGTAGGTTAATAGTTTATTATTAAATTATTAAGTTAGAGAGGTGTACTATATTAATATAATGAATTGAAAAATCCTTGCAAGCATTATTTAAATGGATTTGGTTTTTTTTATATAAAAATTTAGTTTGCTTTTTATATATAAATAATTTGTCATCTATTTCTTTCAAATTATTTTTAAAATTTTAAAATTATAAATATTTTATCTTTTTTTTAATTTAATTTAATTTATTTTTTTTAATTATAAATATTTTATCAATATTAAAAAATATTTTATATTATTTTATCAATATTAAGAAAACTATGTTATAATGATATAAGTAGAATATTCTTCCAAAAAATTGAAATTTTCTTTAAAATATTAAATTATAAAATTGTCAATAAATTTTATGTATATGTCTAATTAAAATAAGTTTACCGAGCACATTGTAGTTTATAAAGGCATGCTATATCCAATTCCTACAATCTTATATATATATATATATATATATATATATATATATATATATATATATATATATATATATATATATATATATATATATATATATATCTTAATTAAAATAAGTTTCTAAATTCATATTTAAAAAATATTTATGACAAAATTTAAAAAGTGAAATAACATATATTTTTATCATTAATCTCTATGTCATCCTTCCACTTGTATAATTCTTTGCTTTTAGTTATTTGGTTTTAGTTTTTTTGCTTAGTAATGTGTAGATTTTCTTTGATGGGCCTTGGTTGTGTTTCATTATCATTAATCTCTATGTAATCCTTCCATTTGTATAATTCTTTGCTTTTAATTATTTGGTTTTAGTTTTTTGCTTAGTAAGGTGTAGATTTTCTTTGATGGGCCTTGGTTGTGTTCATACAAGATAGCTATTGTTGCATTATAAAGATCTATCCATAAGTTGTTTTGATGAGAGATTTCTATAATATTCTACATACATGTGTGTTGCACCACTTTCAACAATAACAAAAAGCTCCCTTTTGGACAATCTTGTTTGCAAATCTTGAACTATTATTTTGGGTCTTATTAGTCATAAATTTAATGGCTGTGAGAATTCAAAGACTAATGGCTAGTTGATTTATTGTATTTAGTCTCTTTTCATTTTCTTGGTTTTGTCTATTATTTGATTCTATTAAAATCTTGATTCTTTATAAATGTCTTATCTTTGTGTATTTCATTTGAAAATTTATTTTGTCCAATCTTTATTTTTATTTTATTACTTCTTTTACTTCTTTGATTGTCTTGTTTCTTATAGATTTCCTTTATTCTATATAATTGATTTTTCTTTAAAAATATATCTTATTACATTATATTTTTATTTTAACTATTTTTCTTTATATCCACTCTTTTTATATAGCTCCACCTACAATCCAATTTCTACTTATTATTTTCTGATGATGAATCACTAAGTATGATTTAAAACATCTTCTAAAAATTATGTACAATTTTATCCAAAAACTTTCAATTATATGCATTAATAGATAAAGAAAGATGAGAAAGAAAATATGAATCAAATAGATTATATTTTTTCAAATCTTTCCTTAAAACAAAATGCTCCTATAAAAAGTTTGGTGAAGTTGAAGAATCCATGAATGACCTTGAAAGATTGTCGAGTCCAACAATATTACTATAGGAACAAAAAATAATAATTATTAATTTATATACGTTAAAAATAGGCAAATTGTTGCGCCTCCCAAAAGCATGTTCTCATTCATGTTTTTCTTGGGGAAAAAATTGGTCACGCGGTGGTTCTGTATCCCAAAACACGCTCATAGATCCCCGATTCTTCGTGAACAAGTCATGATTACATGAATAAATCAATAATGTTTATAAATACTTTTTACATATATACACGCTCTTCTCCCTTTCAGCGGCTGGATTGACATCCAAACCCTAAAATAAGAAATGACCTGTGAGCTAGGGTTTGAGTTCTCTGCTCACCCACAGACCGATTCAATTGCATTTTTATCAACCAAAGCAGCTCACACGGGCGTGGCGATGAGATTCATGACTTCCTCTGTTGATCATCTCCTGCACGTACTGAAAGTCGGAGAGATGGCATGGAATGGCGATCCTCCCTTTCTGTTCAAACCCGTATTCTTCCTCGGCCTCCTTCAGAAACTTGTCGAACAGAGGATGATTTATGTACTCCACAGGAATCACACAACGCTTGTGTTCTTCCCCCTGTCCAACGTAAATGGCGACGCAGCCCTTGGGCACATCCTTGTAAAAATCCTCTCCTTTCTTCAAACTCAACTGCAGAGAAAAATGAGGGAGATGCATCCTACCACGATGAGGCATTGTGGCACGGCAAGAATCAGATTTCAGACCACCAAACCCTAATACTGTAAAATCCTTCAATTTCTTCAGAGACAAACCCGAACACTGTAAAACCTCCAATTTCTTCAGAGACAAACCCTAACCCTAACGCTGCGCTTCGAATCTCAGAGCAGGCTGCAAAGCGATGAGAGAATTGAATTGGGGAAGAGGGTGCAATTTATAGGGCAAGAGTCAATAAAATCTTTCCACGTTTTCGCTTTACGCGGAGCAAATTGGGCGCTGATAATTCCTCACCTGATAAATTCTTTCTCCCCAACTAGATAAATCTGACTTCTTCCTAGCTTTGTTTTAGTGGGCGGTCATATGTAGGGAGGGAGTCATGGGATTTTTGTATACGACTTCGTCTCTCTACGCAAGAGAGATGAGGGTTTCCTAGCAAATCCAAACTAATAAATAGATTTTACTTTGTCCAAAGAAAAAAAAACAATTACGAATCTACACCACTTTCACTTTCATCACTTTTCTTTTCTTCTTCATTAAACGGTGTTAAAGGGAGAGGTATCACTAGTAACTTTATGCTCCGTGTTACATCACTTTTTTTTCTTATTAAACAAAGTTAAAACAAAAGAGGAAGGTATCATTAGTCAAATTGTCAAATTGGTTAATTTTTGTATCTTAAGTTTGTAAACGTATGTCTTATTTTGACATTTTTTTAGTTGATAGAGATTGTTTTTGACTTTTATTGTGTATTAGTTTTTGCATCAATGTTTTCGATCATATTCTTTGATCCATCATTAGGATGAAAGAGTATGATGTTACAGGGGAAGGTAACATTTGTGTCATAGCTAACTTTATGTTTCGTCTTACATCACGTTTCTTCTATATTAAACAAAGTTAAAACAAAAGAGGAAAGTATCGTTAGTCGTTATGGTTAATTTCGTGTATCTTAAGTTTTAAAATATATGTATGATTTTGACAATTTTTTAGTTGATAGAGATTGTTTTTGACTTCCATTGTATATTATATTTTGCATCAACATTTTGGATCATATTCTATGAGCCATCATCACGATGAAAGAGTATGATGTTATAGGGGAAGGTATCATTTGTGCCATAGATAACTTTATGTTTCGTGTTACCTCACTTTTCTTCTATATTAAACAAAGTTAAAACAAAAGAGGAAGGTATCATTAGTCAAATTGTCAAATTGGTTAATTTTCTGTATCTTAAGTTTGTAAACGTATGTCTTATTTTGACTTTTTTTTAGTTGATAGAGATTGTTTTTGACTTCTATTGTGTATTAGTTTTTGCATCAATGTTTTCGATCATATTCTCTGATCCATCATTAGGATGAAAGAGTATGATGTTACAGGGGAAGGTAACATTTGTGCCATAGCTAACTTTATGTTTCATGTTACATCACTTTTCTTCTATATTAAACAAAGTTAAAACAAAAGAGGAAAGTATCGTTAGTCATTATGGTTAATTTCGTGTATCTTAAGTTTTTAAATATATGTATGATTTTGACAATTTTTTAGTTGATAGAGATTGTTTTTGACTTCCATTGTGTATTATTTTTTGCATCAACGTTTTGGATCATATTCTATGATCCATCATCACGATGAAAGAGTATGATGTTATAGGGGAAGGTATCATTTGTGCCACAGATAACTTTATGTTTTGTGTTACCTCACTTTTCTTCTATATTAAACAAAGTTAAAACAAAAGAGGAAGGTATCATTAGTCAAATTGTCAAATTGGTTAATTTTCTGTATCTTAAGTTTGTAAACGTATGTCTTGTTTTGACATTTTTTTAGTTGATAGAGATTGTTTTTTACTTCTATTATGTATTAGTTTTTGCATCAATGTTTCCAATCATATTTTCTGATCCATCATTAGGATGAAAGAGTATGATGTTACAGGGGAAGATAACATTTGTGCCATAGCTAACTTTATGTTTCGTCTTACATCACTTTTCTCCTATATTAAACAAAGTTAAAACAAAAGAGGAAAGTATCATTAGTCGTTATGGTTAATTTTGTGTATCTTAAGTTTTTAAATATATGTATGATTTTGACAATTTTTTAGTTGATAGAGATTGTTTTTGACTTCCATTGTGTATTATTTTTTGCATCAACATTTTGGATCATATTCTATGATCCATCATCACGATGAAAGAGTATGATGTTATAGGGGAAGGTATCATTTGTGCCATAGATAACTTTATGTTTCGTGTTACCTCACTTTTCTTCTATATTAAACAAAGTTAAAACAAAAGAGGAAGGTATCAATAGTCAAATTGTCAAATTGGTTAATTTTCTGTATCTTAAGTTTGTAAACGTATGTCTTATTTTGACATTTTTTTAGTTGATAGAGATTGTTTTTTACTTCTATTGTGTATTAGTTTTTCCATCAATGTTTTCGATCATATTCTCTGATCCATCATTAGGATGAAAGAGTATGATGTTACAAGGGAAGGTAACATTTGTGCCAAAGCTAACTTTATGTTTCGTGTTACATCACTTTTCTTCTATATTAAACAAAGTTAAAACAAAAGAGGAAAGTATCGTTAGTCGTTATGGTTAATTTCGTGTATCTTAAGTTTTTAAATATATGTATGATTTTGACAATTTTTTAGTTGATAGAGATTATTTTTGACTTCCATTGTGTATTATTTTTTTCATCAACATTTTGGATCATATTCTATGATCCATCATCACGATGAAAGAGTATGATGTTATAGGGGAAGGTATCATTTGTGCCACAGATAACTTTATGTTTCGTGTAACCTCACTTTTCTTCTATACTAAACAAAGTTAAAACAAAAGAGGAAGGTATCATTAGTCAAATTGTCAAATTGGTTAATTTTCTGTATCTTAAGTTTGTAAACGTATGTCTTGTTTTGATATTTTTTTAGTTGATAGAGATTGTTTTTGACTTCTATTATGTATTAGTTTTTGCATCAATGTTTTCGATCATATTCTCTGATCCATCATTAGGATGAAAGAGTATGATGTTACAAGGGAAGGTAACATTTGTGCCATAGCTAACTTTATGTTTCGTCTTACATCACTTTTCTTCTATATTAAACAAAGTTAAAACAAAAGAGGAAAGTATCGTTAGTCGTTATGGTTAATTTTGTGTATCTTAAGTTTTTAAATATATGTACGATTTTGACAATTTTTTAGTTGATAGAGATTGTTTTTGACTTCCATTGTGTATTATTTTTTGCATCAACATTTTGGATCATATTCTATGATCCATCATCACGATGAAAGAGTATGATGTTATAGGGGAAGGTATCATTTGTGCCATAGATAACTTTATGTTTTGTGTTACCTCACTTTTCTTCTATATTAAACAAAGTTAAAACAAAAGAGGAAGGTATCAATAGTCAAATTGTCAAATTGGTTAATTTTCTGTATCTTAAGTTTGTAAACGTATGTCTTATTTTGACATTTTTTTAGTTGATAGAGATTGTTTTTTACTTCTATTGTGTATTAGTTTTTGCATCAATGTTTTCGATCATATTCTATGATCCATCATTAGGATGAAAGAGTATGATGTTACAGGGGAAGGTAACATTTGTGCCAAAGCTAACTTTATGTTTCGTGTTACATCACTTTTCTTCTATATTAAACAAAGTTAAAACAAAAGAGGAAAGTATCATTCGTCGTTATGGTTAATTTCGTGTATCTTAAGTTTTTAAATATATGTATGATTTTGACAATTTTTTAGTTGATAGAGATTGTTTTTGACTTCCATTGTGTATTTTTTTTGCATCAACATTTTGGATCATATTCTATGATCCATCATCATGATGAAAGAGTATGATGTTATAGGGGAAGGTATCATTTGTGCCACAGATAACTTTATGTTTCGTGTAACCTCACTTTTCTTCTATATTAAACAAAGTTAAAACAAAAGAGGAAGGTATCATTAGTCAAATTGTCAAACTGGTTAATTTTCTGTATCTTAAGTTTGTAAACGTATGTCTTATTTTGACATTTTTTAGTTGATAGAGATTGTTTTTGACTTCTATTGTGTATTAGTTTTTGCATCAATGTTTTCAATCATATTCTCTGATCCATCATTAGGATGAAAGAGTATGATGTTACAGGGGAAGGTAACATTTGTGCCATAGCTAACTTTATGTTTCGTGTTACATAACTTTTCTTCTATATTAAACAAAGTTAAAACAAGAGGAAAGTATCGTTAGTCGTTATGGTTAATTTCGTGTATCTTAAGTTTTTAAATATATGTATGATTTTGACAATTTTTTAGTTGATAGAGATTGTTTTTGACTTCCATTGTGTATTATTTTTTGCATCAACGTTTTGGATCATATTCTATGATCCATCATCACAATGAAAGAGTATGATGTTATAGAGGAAGGTATCATTTGTGCCATAGATAACTTTATGTTTCGTGTTACATCACTTTTCTTCTATATTAAACAAAGTTAAAATAAAAGAGGAAGCTACCATTAGTCAAATTGTCAAATTGGTTAATTTTTTGTATCTTAAGTTTGTAAACGTATGTCTTGTTTTGACATTTTTTTAGTTGATAGAGATTGTTTTTGACTTCTATTGTATATTAGTTTTTCCATCAATGTTTTCGATCATATTCTCTGATCCATCATTAGGATGAAAGAGTATGATGTTACAGGGGAAGGTAACATTTGTGCCATAGATAACTTTATGTTTCGTGTTACATCACTTTTCTTCTATATTAAACAAAGTTAAAACAAAAGAGGAAAGTATCATCAGTCGTTATGGTTAATTTCATGTATCTTAAGTTTTTAAATATATGTATGATTTTGACAATTTTTTAGTTGATAGAGATTGTTTTTGACTTCCATTGTGTATTATTTTTTGCATCAACATTTTGGATCATATTCTATGATCCATCATCACGATGAAAAAGTATGATGTTACAGGGGAAGGTATCATATGTGCCATAGATAACTTTATGTTTCGTGTTACCTCACTTTTCTTCTATATTAAACAAAGTTAAAACAAAAGAGGAAGGTATCATTAGTCAAATTGTCAAATTGGTTAATTTTCTGTATCTTAAGTTTGTAAACATATGTCTTATTTTGACATTTTTTTAGTTGATAGAGATTGTTTTTGACTTCTATTGTGTATTAGTTTTTGCATCAATGTTTTCGATCATATTCTTTGATCCATCATTAGGATGAAAGAATATGATGTTACAGGGGAAGGTAACATTTGTGCCATAGCTAACTTTATGTTTCGTCTTACATCACTTTTCTTCTATATTAAACAAAGCTAAAACAAAAGAGGAAAGTATTGTTAGTCGTTATAGTTAATTTCGTGTATCTTAAGTTTTTAAATATATGTATGATTTTGACAATTTTTTAGTTGATAGAGATTGTTTTTGACTTCCATTGTTTATTATTTTTTGCATCAATGTTTTGGATCATATTCTATGATCCATCATCACGATGAAAGAGTATGATGTTATAGGGGAAGGTATCATTTGTGCCACAGATAACTTTATGTTTCGTGTTACCTCACTTTTCTTCTATATTAAACAAACTTAAAACAAAAGAGGAAGGTATCATTAGTCAAATTGTCAAATTGGTTAATTTTTGTATCCTAAGTTTGTAAATGTATGTCTTGTTTTGACATTTTTTTAGTTGATAGAGATTGTTTTTTACTTCTATTGTGTATTAGTTTTTGCATCAATGTTTTCGATCATATTCTCTGATCCATCATTAGGATGAAAGAGTATGATGTTACAGGGGAAGGTAACATTTGTGCCATAGCTAACTTTATGTTTCGTGTTACATCACTTTTCTTCTATATTAAACAAAGTTAAAACAAGAGGAAAGTATCGTTAGTCATTATGGTTAATTTTGTGTATCTTAAGTTTTTAAATATATGTATGATTTTGACAGTTTTTTAGTTGATAGAGATTGTTTTTGACTTCCATTGTGTATTATTTTTTGCATCAACATTTTGGATCATATTCTATGATCCATCATCACGATGAAAGAGTATGATGTTACAGGGGAAGGTATCATTTGTGCCATAGCTAACTTTATGTTTCGTGTTACATCACTTTTCTTCTATATTAAACAAAGTTAAAACAAAAGAGGAAGCTATCATTAGTCATTATGGTTAATTTCATGTATCTTAAGTTTTTAAATGTATGTCTAATTATAACATTTTTTTAGTTGATAAAGATTGTTTTTGACTTCTATTGTGTATTATTTTTTGCATCAAAGTTTTGGATCATATTCTATGATCCATCACCGAGATTAAAAACTATGATGCTATAGCATAAGGTATCATTTGTGCCATAACTAACTTTATTTTTCGTGTTACATCACTTTTCTTCTATATTAAATAAAGTTAAAACAAAAGAGGAAGGTATCATTAGTCATTACAGTTAATTTATTGTATCTTAAGTATTTAAATGTATGTCTGATTTTGACAATCTTTTAGTTGATCATAGAGATTGTTTTTGACTTTCACTGTGTATTAGTTTTTGCATCAACGTTTTGGATCATGTTCTATGATCCATCATCACGATGAAAGAGTATGATGTTATAGGGGAAGGTATCATTTGTGCCATAGATAACTTTATGTTTCGTGTTACCTCACTTTTGTTCTATATTAAACAAAGTTAAAACAAAACAGGAAGGTATCATTAGTCATTATGTTTTTTTATTAAGGTAACAACAAGTTTTGAAGGGGCCTCGAAACCCTTTAACAAATAAAACTTTTGTTAGGATTAACAAGCTAGAAATAACAATTACATGCAAATATAACAAATATCAGAAAATAATAAACCGCACAGAAGAGAACACAAGACACAAAGATTTAACATGGTTCACCCAATCCCTGGGCTACATCCAACAACAGCGAGTCTAATATTTTATTATCCAGTGATTACAACCTGATTACAATCTGTAATCCCTCACAGGTCAATTCTTCCGCAAATACTAAAATCATACATTACGAAAATCCCTAACCCTAAGCCATATTATATAATATTTTGCCGCTTTAGGGTTATTATGAGTTACAATATGTTGGCCCAAAAATAGCCGAAAATATGTCGACCTCAAAAAAATTCACCTCGAGGGCTGCGCCCTTGAACCCCTACTCTTGGGGGCTACCACCCCCAAACCCCCACTCGGGTCAGGAGGAAAAGCGTATAGTACTTTCCTGCATAGTACTTTCCTTATCAGTCACCACAAGCTAACAACTTTAAGATAGAACATTAAAGGCTCGTAGAATGAATCAGACCAGCCAAAACAAAAGGAAGGACACTCAAACAACGAACCAAGAACACTGCAAAAAAAGGATCAATAGAAACAACAGTCTAAAGAAAATAGTAGCAAAGCTATCTGTTATTCCCCTTTTTATGGGAACAAAGGGTCATGTCATTTAGAAGAGGAGGATTTCTTAGATTGTTTCCCTTTAACAATGATCCAACCATCTTCGACTCTCGTAGCCTCATCCTACCAACACAACAAATTCAACACAAAAGAACCAACACCCAGCATCGGTTCCAAATCAAGGCCAAAATTAATCCCAACAAGTAAGACATGAACACCAAAACCCCTAGCATTCAACACACTAGCAGGGCCGATAGGAACAACAACTGAATAGCCGGCAACAAAGAGCCTGGAATCAGCCAGCAAAGGAAAAGAGGGTCCCTGCTCAGTAGGGTGATTAGAAACAACTTCATCATCAATCCCATTAGGGTTAACAGGAGGCAGAACAAGATACAAGCCATTTTCTTCAATAATAGATTTTTGAGAGCCCGATACAGGATCAGATTCCTTCAAAATATGAGGAGAGCTTTTCAGGATTGTATAATGTTTGATGGAAGCATCCTTCCACCAAGTATGAGAGACTTTCTTCTTTTTAAAATTAGAACTGCAATGTGTAGCATGATGACCTGTTTTTAAAAAAAATTTGCACTTAAAGGGGACACCCTCATAATCTAGTTGTTGCATCCAATAACCTTTAGATGATTCAATTTTAATTTCAGGTGGAAGACCTTGTGATAAATCAATATCTACCAGAATGCGGGTAAAGGTAGAATGGTACATATTAATGATCAATAAGCAAAAACTCCCCCAAAGCCTCCCCACCTCCTCCAGGACAGATCTTTGCCAGAGATGGAGAGGGAGATTGGGAAGCCTAACCCAAATAGGCATATTGTTGAAAACTTCAGTGGAGGGATTAAAATCTGGGTGCCAAGGTTTTACCATAAGAAAAAATTTATCCTCTTCCTAGCTGAAGAAATTTTCACACAAAATCTTAGATCTATCCTTAAATCTATCAAATTTAGCTAGAAAGAATCCTTTAGCTAAGGGAAAAATGTGAACATTATCTGTGATTATTGGTTCCCATTTTTGGGAAACCCAATCATGAATTTGAGGTAGACTCGGCCAGAAACCCCAAAAATGACATATCAGAACTTATTCCATAAGGGTCTCAGAGCTACTATCCAACTCCCCTTTAGCAACAAAAGAGAGCTTAACATAAAGGGATCCACAAACAGAAATCGGAACAGTAGAAGGCACACCACGAGAAGAGCCCCCAAGCCCATGCATATCTTTAGAAGAAACATTAGCATATGAACCCTCCACAAAATGGTCTTTCACAGTAGCAAAGGGACTGGAGATAGCATTAACAGAGGAGGCATTTGGGCTAGTTGCGGAAAAAGGAGGCTACGATTTGGAAAGATCCAAAACAACACCCTCAGGTGCTTTCCCCCTCGCAAGCACAACAGGAGGCACTGAGCCTACACATCGTGCACAAGCTTTTTTGAATTTCTTGGGCGGGAAACAGGAGAACTCTGTGCACCCACACCCAATGCCAAAGACATTTTAATGGTTAATTTTGTGTATCTTAAATTTTTAAATGTATGTCTGATTTTGACAATTTTTTAGTTGATAGAGATTATTTTTTACTTCCATTGTGTATTAGTTTTTGCATCAATGTTTTAGATCATACTCTATGATCCATCATCAGGATGAAAGAGTATGATGTTACAGGGGAAGGTATCATTTGTGCCATAGCTAACTTTATGTTTCATGTTACATCACTTTTCTTCTATATTAAACAAAGTTAAAACAAAAGAGGAAGGTATCATTAGTCATTATGGTTAATTTTTTGTATCTTAAGTTTTTAAATGTATGTCTAATTTTGACAAGTTTTTAGTTGATAGATATTGCTTTTGACTTCCATTGCATATTAGTTTTTCCATCAACATTTTGGATCACATTCTATTCATCCATCATTAGGATGACAGAGTATAATGTTACAGGGGAAGGTAACATTTATGCCATAGCTAACTTTATGTTTCATGTTACATCACTTTTCTTCTATTGCTTTTGACTTCCATTGTGTATTAGTTTTTAAATTAACATTTTGGATCATACTCTATGATCTATCATCAGGATGACATAGTATGATGTTACAGGGGAAGGTAACATTTGTGCCATAGCTAACTTTATGTTTAGTCGTACATCAATTTTCTTCTATATTAAACAAAGTTAAAACAAATGAGGAAGCTATCATTAGTCGTTATGGTTAATTTTGTGTATATTAAGTTTTTAAATGTATGTCTGATTTTGACAATTTTTTAGTTGATAGAGATTGTTTTTTACTTCCATTGAGTATTAGTTCTTGCATCAACATTTTGGATCATATTCTATGATCCGTCACCAGGATGAAAGAGTATGATGTTATAGGGGAAGGGAACATTTGTGCCATAGCTAACTTTATGTTTCGTGTTACATCTCTTTTCTTCTATATTAAACAAATTTAAAACAAAAGAGGAAGGTATATCATTAGTCATTATGGTTAATTTTGTGCATCTTAAGTTTTTAAATGTATGTATGCTTTTGACATTGTTTTAGTTAATAGAGATTGTTTTGAATTCCATTGTGTATTATTTTTTCCATCAACGTTTTGTATCATACTCTATGATCCATCATCAAGATGAAAGAGTATGATTTTAAAGGGGAAGGTATCATTTCTACCATATTAGCTAACTTTTTGTTTCATGTTACATCACTTTTCTTCTATATTTAATAAATTTAAAACAAAAGATGAAGATATCATTAGTCATTATGGTTAATTTCGTGTATCTTAAGTTTTTAAATGTATGTTTGATTTTGATAATTTTTTAGTTGATAGAGATTGTTTTTTACTTCCATTGTGTATTAGTTTTTGCATCAACATTTCGGATCATACTCTATGATCCATCATTGGGATGAAAGAGTGTGATGTTACAGGGGAAGGTGTCATTTGTGTCATAGCTATCTTTATATTTCATGTTACATCACTTTTGTTCTATATTTAACAAAGTTAAAACAAAATAGGAAGCTATCATTAGTCTTTATGGTTAATTTTGTGTATCTTAAGTTTTTAAATGTGTGTCTGATTTTGACAATTGTTTAGTTGATAGAGATTGTTTTTCAGTTCCATTGTGTATTATTTTTTGGATCAACATTTTTTATCATATTCTATGATCCATCATCAGGATGAAAGAGTATGATGTTATAGGGGAGGGTATCATTTGTGACATAGCCAACTTTATGTTTTGTGTTACATCACTTTTTTGAACAACATTAAACAAAGTTAAAACAAAAGAGGAAGGTATATCATTAGTCATTATGATGAATTTTGTGTATCTTAAGTTTTTAAATGTATGTCTCATTTTAACAATTTTTTAGTTGATAGAGATTATTTTTTACTTCCATTGTGTATTAGTTTTTGCATCAATGTTTCGGATCATAATCTATGATCTATCATCGAGATGAAAGAGTGTGATGTTACAGGGGAAGGTATCATTTATGTCATAGCTAACTTTATGTTTCGTGTTACATCACTTTTGTTCTATATTTAACAAAGTTAAAATAAAAGAGGAAGCTATCATTAGTCATTATGGTTAATTTCATTTATCTTAAGTTTTTAAATGTATATCTAATTTTGACAAATTTTTTGTTGATAGAGATTGTTTTTGACTTCCATTGCGTATTAGTTTTTGCATCAACATTTTGGATCATATTCTATGATCCATCATCAGGATGAAAGAGTATGATGTTACAGGGGAAGGTAACATTAGTTCCATAGCTAACTTTATGTTTCATGTTACATAACTTTTCTTCTATAAAAAAAGAGGAAGGTATCATTAGTCATTACAGTTAATTTCATGTATATTAATTTTTTAAATGTATGTATGATTTCGACAATTTTTTAGTTGATAGAGATTGCTTTTGACTCCCATTGTGTATTAGTTTTTGCATCAACATTTTGTATCATACTCTATGGTCCATCACCAGGATGAAAGAGTATGATGTTACAGGAGAAGGTATCATTTGCGCCATAGCTGACTTTATGTTTCATTTTACATCACTTTTCTTCTATATTAAACAAAGTTAAAACAAAAGAGGAAGCTATCGTTAGTCATTATGGTTAATTTTGTGTATCTTAAGTTTTTAAATGTATGTATGATTTTGACAATTTTTTAGTTAACAGAGATTATTTTTTACTTCCATTGAGTATTAGTTTTTGCATCAACATTTTGGATCATATTCTATGATCCATCATCAGGATGAAAGAGTATGATGTTATAGGGGAAAGTAATATTTTTTCCATAGCTAAATTAATGGTTCGTGTTACATCATTGTACTTCTATATTAAACAAAGTTAAAACAAAAGAGTAAGGTTTATGTAGGATTTGAGCAATACAAATCTACAAAACTTGAAGATCACATGTATAGAAAAACTTGTTACAAGGAAGTAGAGACAAGAAGAGGGCAAGGGTTTGATTCAAAAATATGAAGAAGAATATATCCTCAAATTATGAATGAATAAAAATATGCAATGGATCATCCTTATAAAGGAGATTGAAAGCCTTGAAAGGCAAACCCTAGTGCATGTAATAATTAGTTTAACTATTACATGAGTAATGCATGGAAGTTTATATTTAAAACAACTAGTGCATGTGTGTTTAACTAAAGAAAAATGAGTTGACATCTTAAGAAGGGAGTAAAGTTAATTAATATAATTAATACTTTACTCTAACACACCCCCTTAAGATGAGCAACAATGTAACTACAAACAATGCAAGAAGAAAGAAAAGGAAACTACAGTGCTGAAAGCATAAAAATGGGTCCCAACAACATGGCCTGATGAGGTACCCAAGTACAAAAGAGAGTCTCTATAAAGTGGAGAAATAGAGAAAACCACATGGGAAAAACTCTACTCCAAAAAGAGACAAAGACTAATCTGAAGGACTGAAGAAGCCTCCAAAACTAGGAATGTTCCAAAAAATGCGAACAAGAATGAACATGTAGAACATCACTGAAGCAAGAATATGAAAACTCTGTCAAGAAGAAACTGATGATCTAAAGATCCTCCACAGAAATATGATCAGGTAGAGAGAAGACTGTAATCTGCATGAGTGCCCTCAAATACCACTACTCGAATCAAGAGGCAAACAAAGGCAAACACCTGAACTCGAAGATATAGATGGCATAAACACCAAAAGTTTGAAGAGCTGATCAATCAAAAATGGAAGAGTGCATCCAAAAAATAGGAAAGAAAAGAGTGTCCATATGGTAAATGATCCATCTCACCAGAATGCATAGGTACCTAGCCACTGCAACCGCCTAGTACATAGAATCAAATACTGAATACATAGCTCACACTATCAAACCAAGGAAGCAGTAGAACCCCCCCCCCCATACTGCTAACAAGGGAGTAATAATAGGTACACTGAAAAGATCATCCAATATGAACTGTAGGATGAAGAATAACTTGAAACAACGAATGTGCAAAGAGAGTACAAACACATATAGAGATACCTGAGGCTAATGTCATTGGAGGAACACTCACATGACAAAAGAAGATGACAAAAAAAGGCAAATATCAAACCCCCTAGCACTTTACAATGGAGTGTGAGTACATAAAGCACAGACATGTGCAAGATCCCATCATACAATAGAATGACACTTTATCTCTGTGCATGTGCATAAAAGAATGCTAAAAAAATGAAGTATACACTACTCAAAGAAAAGCGAAGGCTACTGAAACAAAAGAACAACCTAAGAAGAGCCATCCCTTAAAGGGAAGAGATCCCAGGACTTGTAATATCCAAGATATCCACCAGAGTGCAGAAATGCAAAAAACTTAATGAAATATACCTGGAGAAAAATCTAGAAAAATGACTCATATACTAGAAAGCTCTCAGAACAAGCTTTCCAATGATATCTTGCTTTCCAAAAATGGAGTTCGGATGCGCAATATAGAGCTTTCGGAGTGCAAAATTGAACATCTGGATTTGATAGTAAAAAAAACACCATCAAAAAGGCAAAATAAAAAATTCAAACGTCCAAATCTAGATAGAGATTGGAATCAGCTTTCCGACGATATCTCGTTTGCCTGATTTCGACACCGTATGCTCAAGTTATGAGCAAAAAACCACCGAGTGCTCCGGAGGGCCCAAAATGGTGTCAAGATGTGTTGACGTCAACACTTCAGGGCTTAAAATTGATGACCAAATGGCCGTCACAGCATGCAAGCCCCCTGGGGCTAAAATTCTGGGCTCCTGGTCACCATATGACCAAGGGTTAAAATTGCATGCACTAGCTTAAATTTGACAGCCAAATGGTCGTCGTCGGCCAAAATGAATTTTTTTTTGGTAAAATTGCATGCGCGCCTCAGGCTCCATGTCAAGCCATTCAAATTTTTGCCTCGATTTGCATGCCAAATATTGTCTTGATTTGTGTGCTAGGCAACAAAATTTTTGCCTCATTTTGCATACCAATTTGTACAAATTTCACCTTGGGAAGCATGTTGATCCGTACAATTTTTGCCTCGTGAAGCATGTCAAGCTTATGGTACCAAAAAAAAGGCCCAAAATGCAAAGTTGTCCAAATTGGATATGCCTTATATCGAAATAGGGAGTTTTGAGTGTTGTGAGCTCAACGGTGAGGTCCGTTTGAGCTCAAAGTGCACCAAAATTTTGGGACCCCCTAATTTCAATAAAAAATAACCAAAAAAGCCCTAATATAAATCCTTCAAACGTGAACAAGCTATAGCAAATTAGGCTCTGATACCATGTAGGATTTGAGCAATACAAATCCACAAAACCCGAAGATCACCTGCATACAAAAACTTGTTACAAGGAAGTAGAGACAAGAAGAGGGCAAGGGTTTGATTCAAAAATATGAAGAAGAAAATATCCTCAAATTATGAATGAATAAAACTATACAATGGATCATCCTTATAAACGAGATCAAAAGCCCTAAAAGGCAAACCCTAGTGCATGTAATAATTAGTTTAACTATTACATGACTAATGCATGGAAGTTTATATTTAAAACAACTAGTGCATGTGCGTTTAACTAAAGTAAAATGAGTTGACATCTTAAGAAGACAGTAAAGTTAATTAATATAATTAATACTTTACTCTAATAGTATCATTAGTCGTTATGGTTAATTTTTTGTATCTTAAGTTTTTAATTGTATGTATGATTTTGATAATTTTTTAGTTGATAGAGATTGTTTTTGACTTCCATTGTGTATTTCTTTTTGCATCAACATTTTGGATCATACTCTATGATCCATCATCAGGGTGAAAGAGTATTGATGTTACAAGGGAAGGTATCATTTGTGCCATATCTAACTTTTTGTTTCGTGTTACATCACTTTTATTCTATATTTAACAAAGTTAAAACAAAAGAAGAAGCTATCATTAGTCGTTATGGTTAATTTATGTAGCTTAAGTTTTTAAATGTATGTATGATTTTGACGATTTTTTAGTTGATAGAGATTATTTTTTACTTCCATTGTGTATTAGTTTTTGCATCAATGTTTTGTATCATATTCTATGATCCATCATCAGGATGAAAGAGTATGATTTTATAGGGGAAGGTATCGTTTGTGCCATAGCTAACTTTATGTTTTGTGTTACATTACTTTTCTTCTATATTAAACAAAGTTAAAACAAAAGAGGAAGGTATCATTAGTCATTATGGTTAATTTATTGTGTCTTAAGTTTTTAAATGTATGGATGATTTTGACAATTTTTTAGTTGATAGAGATTATTTTTTACTTCCATTGTTTATTAGTTTTGGCATCAATGTTTTGTATCATATTCTGTGATCCATCATCATGATGAAAGTGTATGATGTTACAGGGGAAGGTATCATTTGTGCCATAGCTAACTTTATGTTTCATGTTACATCACTTTTTTCCTATATTAAACAAAGTTAAAACAAAATAGGAAGGTATCATTAGTCATTATGGTTAATTTTGTGTATCTTAAGTTTTTAAATGTATGTCCTATTTTGATAATTTTTTAGTTGATAGAGATTGTTTTTTACTTCAATAGTGTATTAGTTTTTGCATCAACATTTCATATTATATTCTACGATCCATCATCGGGATGAAAGAATATGATGTTACAAGGGAAGGTATCACTTGTGTCATAGCTAACTTTATGTTTCATGTTACATCACTTTTCTTCTATTTTAAAAAAAGAGGAAGCTATCATTAGTCAATATGGTTAATTTTGTGTATCTTAAGTTTTTAAATGTATGTCTTATTTTGACAATTTAGTTGATAGAGATTGTTTTTTACTTCTATTGTGTATTAATTTTTGCATCAAATTTTTGGATCATACTTTGTGATCCATCATTGGGATGAAAGAATATGATGTTACAGGGGAAGGTATATTATGTTTTTGAATGTATGTCAAATTTTGACATGTTTTTAGTTGATAGAGAGTTTTTGTTTTGGTTGAAGGTTTAGAGAACCTCTTCGACTAAGAGCCAAGGATTGAGGGTTATCCATTTTGCCAAAATCTACTCGGGGTATGATCTCAGCTTCATCCTCTATGGTGTCAGAGCCATGCACTTAGCAAGACTTGATCCCTTTTGGGATCATTTAGAACCATTCAACTTCACCAGAAGACCAAGGGCCCATTGACTTCATTTGTGTATTATTTTTTGCATCAATGTTTTAGACCATGATCCATCATCAAGATGATGGACTCTTTCATCCTGATGATGGATCATAGAGTATGAGCTGAAACATTGATGCAAAAACTAATACACAATCAAATTCAAAAATATTATCTATCAAGTAATTTATTATGGAAAACTAATGAAATTAATTTCTTAGTTGTCTTTGTATATGACTTGAGTGCTTATAGCTATCATTTTGACTTTTGGGTAGTCACAAAAACCTTGTGGGATTTATTACACACACAAGGGTCAAGTAGTGGTCAAAGTCTCACACATATTCCCTATTTCCCTATAAATTGTTCTCTTTGACAACCACAAATTTTGCACAATAGATCCAATAGTTATGTACAAATTTCCAATAATTGTGTGTTATTGATATTAATAAAGTTACACAACTGGTCTAGTTAGTGATCATTTTTTCTAGCTACTAGCTATTGGGAATACCTATGGGAAACTATTGGCCTATTAGATTATTTTTAGTGGAATTTTAAATAGTAAAATCCAATGAACGTAATTGGAACATGCACTAATTCCCAAGTGAGTTTCAGGATCACAACTTTTGGCACCTCCAAGTCGAGCATAGAGGTGATGAACTAGGAAGAGATATGTATGTTAACATTGTCCTAGTCTAGTGACACCCTAAATTCTGCACCTAGAAGACCATGTTTATGGCCACCAACTTCAAGAT
This sequence comes from Chamaecyparis obtusa, assembly GCA_027943335.1. NCBI lineage: Eukaryota > Viridiplantae > Streptophyta > Pinopsida > Cupressales > Cupressaceae > Chamaecyparis > Chamaecyparis obtusa. The sequence continues at coordinate 70,664 of BSBK01007540.1, forward strand.
GGCAGGCACCATAAACACCATCTTTAATCTCTACTCTCTAATTTCCCCCAAGAAGGACATCTATTACTTTGGGAGAGTGAGTCAAAGAGGTCTATCAATCTCAACCATGTTAATCCTCTAACACTATACAATTTAGGCTAATGGATATAAATTCCCTCACTAGCTTCATTTTCTAGACTCGAGCATGCCTAAATTAGTGATATAGATTTGAGAATTGAAGGAAAATTCACTTGAGGTGCACTCATAAATAATCTATCCTTTATGACTATGTGGAAACCTAATGATGTTTGTAGTAGCTATATTCCACATGTTTACATTGAGGTACCTATTGCTCCTTATCAAATAAGTGTAATGAGTAACGATCAACCGAGTCTAATCACATTAGGACATTGTAATTAATGAATAAATTTCTCTAATTTCCCATCCAAAATAAAGTTATCCAATTGATCTAAGCATCCATGTTAGCTTCACAATATACATGTCATATCATATAATTAGAGAATCCATTCAACAGTTCCAAAGAAACTACTTCTAAGGCATTAAGATACCAACTTAGAGATGGTGCATTTTTGGAGTGCATTAACCAAAATCACTAAGTCACCTTCAAGATCCAATTTGTCATTTTTGAGTTGCCTTGCTAGTTTTAGCCTCATAGAATTGCTTAAAACTTAGGGATATTATCAATTCCCTGTGGAAAAGGCATGACTAGGTGAGAAATTTCAGCATGTTTTAAGTTTCAAATGCTACATCGTACTCCAAATTGGTTGATGTTTTCTTCAAAGTCCTGTCAAAATTAAGTTTGAGGCATCTATATTGTAGTGGATGCCACTCTGCATTTTTTCTACCTTACTAGATCTCAATGTTAGGGACCCCAATGTTAGGGACCCCACTCTGCATTTTTTCTACCTTGATTACAGAATATGGTATAAAGAAACAGTGTATTATGTGCATAACATTGACTTGATTTAATCGTTATAACAAAACATTGAATTTATATTTTTCTGCAACTATTACAACAGAACACCGAGTCATAAAAGTGTTGTTAAAGGTATAACATTAAAATACTCTTTGGGATTTTGAGGCCTTTTGGAATTTCCTGGCTGTATTGGTGGGCTTGATAGCCAATTTGATTTTCCTTTTGAATTCACTTAAATTATTATTTTATCATTTTAGTAATGCTATGTACCGCTACAAAAGACAACAAAGCTCTTTTGATCTTGCAGCAGTAATAAAATACAAGACTGGTGTGACATAACAAAAACAATTGATTTTAGTTAAAATTTAAATATGTATTACAAAAATAGGGTACACCAAAACTTACAGTAGAAAATCCTTGCAATCTTTGGTAGAAATAAGTGTAGATACGAATTCAGGGTGGCTACATGTTTACTATCAATTTATAGACATTGCTTGTATATTCTTAGATAGTTTTCTTCATTTACATATTGAGCCAATTTGGACATTGAGTTTGTTCACGAGTGTGATAGTAAATTTTTCAAGCTATAAATACAATCCTAACACAAAGTAGCAATTTGAATTGTGCGACAAGTCAACTGAATAATTCCAAATTGTACAATGGGATTTCTATGGGATTCTAAGAAGTTTTAATGTTTTGTTGGTGTGTTGGGTATTCACTTTCACTTACGTCGATTTGAGTTACAAGTCAATAATTAAATGGAGAAGGTTTGATGATTTTTTGTTTGTTTATGTTTGGATAAGTTGAGCACTCAATTTTAATTTTTCTCATTTTAGTGTTTTGGTCGTCAAGTCCTCCCAAAAGATTTTATAATATCAAGCTTATTGGGCTTTCTATTTTAGCTATACACATTTGAGTTTTTCAGGCACAATGTGAATTAGTTGTGTTAAAGTTGAATTTGCATGGCCATTTGAATGACAAGAAAAAAAAATTGATGAAAAAGAGTATATACACCCTCAAAATGTTGACAAGAAAATGAGAAATATAAGTGGAGAAGGTAATAGGAAGTCTAGACTGATTGTGGATTATAGGATTTGGATAACTATTGTGTCAATGCCTTTTCCAATATGTTTTGGTTTTCTAAATATTCATATCCATCAAAATCTAAAGGCAGATATTGTCACCAAAAGATGATACATGTCAACATCATCAAGAGAGAAAAGTTTGGTGCAGAAATAATTGAAGAGGATTTTGAATTTAAGAGTTGGAAGCTTGGAAGAAGTTCAATGCTACTATCCCCATGGATATCATAGAATTGACAAGGAGGGTAGATCATTTTATATAAAGAGATTGGGAAAAACTTTAGCAAGAATGCACATGATCTTATTATGCAATTACATAAAATTGAAGCTAACAACTATTTAGAGAACTTAGAGATTGGGAGAACATGAACATATGATAAAATTCCTCTATGCTGATCTCTGACCCATCTGTACCTCTTCCCAAATAAGAATAAAATATTTTGAGCAATTTTAGCTCCTGAATGCCTTTATTGTTGCAAAAATTAGAATAATAATTTGTATTTTTTCAAGACGGGTTTCATCCCTTGAGTTCCATTCTTCATTCTTATACAAAATCTTGTAGAAAAAATTCATTGTCATATTCTTCCCAATTCTTGTTGGGTGCATTTATTTTTACCATTTTTATTGTTGGATGTATTATCCTACCAATTCTTTCTACATATTGTATTTACCTAAACGGATTTCTAAACATCAAATTTGTCTAAGCTTTTAGAAAGTAGTATATCAATTCTCTATCTATGTTTGCATTTGCATATGCAGAGACAAGCCTTGGCCAAGCGGTCGAATCTTTGACCTAGACAAGATGAAGTTTGGTTCTATAATAGGAGGGAAAGGTAGTAACTAGCTCGACCCATGCTCTTTGTTCGCATGTAGGCATTTTATTTGATAGATACAAAAGAATATGGCATGTCATTTTTTTATTAATTGTATATGATTTATTTTGCATTAACATTCCAAATCAAATTCTGTGATCCATCATCAAGATAAGTAGCTCGCATGCCTTGTGCTAATTATTATGAATTGTGAAAAGATGATGTCTTTAATTGACACATATAATGACAACCCAAATCTTTGAAACTGAATTTATCGATTGAATTTTGCTGAAAAAAGTTCAAGCAAACAGAAGAAGATCATGAATTATTAAAGAAGTGCTACGAATCATTGGCGGAGGATAACAAAAGATTGCAGAAAGAGTTAGCACAACTGAGATCAATAAAATTGCACCACCAGCTACGACCTCTCCTTTGCACATGCAATTGCCTTAAGAAGCTCTAAGCATGTGTCCTTCCAGTCAAAGAGTTGCAAGCTCTGACAATTCCAGCCTTTTACTCCTTTGCCAAAACTAGGACCTCTTATTCTTCGATGGACTCATGAATATTTTCTTATATGTATAGTCATTTCATATTATTCATCACCATCGAGGCTACCTCCATATGTATTTATAAGTTGTTTTGCACTGGTATGAATGTAAACAAACTAACTTGTACTTAGATCTTAGTGGGATTTCTCACTTGCTCTAGATGTGCTCAACTCAAGTACATATGTAGTTACATATAATATAACTCTTGACATGTTGATCAAATAATTCTCTCATTGGTTTATCCGTATTGTATATAATGTTTTATTATCATATATAATATTTAAACAAAATCACAAAGTTGCATTGCAACTTTCTATTGTAATTTCATATTAGCTTTAGACAATTATGAGTTGACTGATTTTTATTTAATATCTATCGTACAAGTTAGGTATCAAAGTGCCAAAAAAAAAGAGGAAATGATATCCAAAATATTTATGATTGAAAATGGAAACAAATCTGGGTAGAAATCATTATTGGTCAAGTAGTTGTGAGGGGTACTTTGAATTTTGAATTTACTTATCACTTAGTAGCTAGCCCTCACGATTTGTCTTCTATTTTGACCAATTAATAATATATTTATGGTTCTGGAGTGTTTAATAAACAACTTATAGTTTGTCTTTACTATTCCCAGGAGTCCATTTCATGGACTACACATCTTGGGTCTGCGCCTCATAAGTAATAGAAAAAATATTTGTAGCATCTTTTTTAACCTATTTCGATATAAATGGCCAAATAATTGTGTTGGGGAGAATGAAAAGCCATAAGCATAAGCACAACGGTAAGGATGCAGTCCTTATTATAGTTAGTGCCACTCTTATTGGTGTTGTTGTCTGCCATCATACATGAGGCCAATAGCTACATATTGTTTGACAAATATAATAATATTGTTTTGTGTTTGGCTAAGAAACATTACCAAATATAAGCTTTCTTAACATTAGTGTCAACCGAGAAACTCAAGAAAGAATTGTAGAGGAGTTTGGAAGTAAATGAGGAAAGGAAAATTGTTACATTTTCTACCAGTTAACATGAAATTGATTGCTGCATTCTATTGTTGAAGTCCCTTGTGTAATTAAAAGTCTATTCCCTTGTTTGTGGTTAGATAGTGGTTACCCCATCTTAGCTAGTTTGGAGCACTTTATTTTCTTTTTAGCATAGACTAACAACTCAGAAACTTTAATAAAAGATGAAGTAAATGCTCAATCGTGTTTGGTTTGGCTACATTATTGTCTTCTAGAGCCACCTAACTACATTGTTGCCTCCTCGTCATCTAGAAATTATAGTAGATGTTGATTAAACTCCAAACAATACCACCAAGTAAATAAAAATATATTTGTATCATTGGTACCATTTTCATGCTTGTCTAAATAAAGCACCGCACTTTCTTTGGCACTCTTGGGCCTGTTTCTTCTTTAACTTGCCATGTTTAGTATTTTGTTCCCAACATCTAGCTTGTCATAAACACAAATAGAAAATATCATAGATGTTTTGAGTCATGTTAAATTCTACACTATTATCCTTTAGTTTGATTACTGATCGTTTAAGTATCAAAGAGATTCTTAAGATGTGCATCTATATGTTGGTTTGGTGGTATTGATTCCATGAAAATCCTATGTAATAGGAATTAGTTTCATTGGTAATGTTCTAATGATTTTTGGGTGGGCTAGACTACAAAGGACATAGAATCCTAATAGTTGACTTGAAATTCCTTAGGTCTAATCAATGAGACTATACTCCATAGCTTGTATATTTTGGAAGTTTCAATCTAGAGTCCTGACATTTTAAATTTGATGTCATTTAGTAATTGTGATATGTTTGATTTTGAACTCTACAAAGTTTTATTCTTATAATCATGAACAATATTTCATTGCTCAATTTACTTCTAAAGAAATTTGCCTGGAAACTTTGCTTTTTATGCTTGCACACCATTTATTGTCATATGTTGTGCTTTGTGCCACCGCCTTGCATAAGTTCTCACATGATTTACCAATATTGTTATGGGTCATCATATTGTTTAAATGGTTGTTGCATGAGCATTGGCTTGTTGTGTCCTTCTTTGTACTAGACCACCTTCTATAATGATACATGTTTGTAGACCAACACTTCTATACACTTTCGTTTATTATCTAAAGTTTCGCTTATACTTTCAAATCAAACACCTATCAATGTATCCTTTCACCTCCTTTAAAGGTCTGTTTGGTTGCTGGAATTATATAACGTTGGAATTGTCAAATTCCAGTATTTGACAATTTTGGAAGTTTTAAATCCGGAAAATAGTTTTTGGGATATGGCTGGAACTGTTTGGTTCACCTAGAATTCACTTGGAATTCATAATGAAAAGATGGAAAATGTTGTTTGCATATGGATTTCAAAATAGTATAAATTTTGTTTTACCCCAACTCCCATTTGAGTGGAATTGGAATTGATTTTCTAATTCCACCTATTTAGATGGAAGATTCAAATGTTGGTTTGGGGGGTAAATGAGAATTAACAAATCCCTATTCCAATTTCATCTTTTGAACACAAACATCGAAAATGTCAATTTCGAGATTTGACAATCCCAATTCCAATCTAATTCTAGCAAACAAACATACCCATAAATGCAAGTGCTAGTTATAATCCTTTAAACAACAACTCAAAACATCGCTGATTTAAAAACATAACATCTTTTGAATACAACATTGACAAAGATCAAAATTCATCATTTTACCAAAATAACACGTTAACAATATAATGACTGAACGATTCGAATAAGATTTCATAGAATTATAAAATATCTTAATGACTATATATGATTTTGTCAATGAGCTGGTCCAAAAGAGACACTGGAGAATACCTTTCAAAATCATATTGTCCTCCATCTTTACGTGTATTCCCAAGGCACTCATCGATCTGCAACAATAGTAATAATAAATCCACCATACTCCATTGAACAGGTCATGATTCCCCACACAATTTTACATGAAATTTTCACGTTTACACGGTGTCGTGATATTTCTTTTATTTAAGCGTATACACGTTTGAAGGTTGTGTATTTTTACAGCATTTTTCTCTCACACAGAAGAGACGCTAGTTTACGTCGGATGCTTTTTGTTGTTGTTGGTAGGGTCGGCTTCATGGCAAAAGTTGGGTGTTACGTCATTGACAATAGAATTTTAGATGCTTTTGTGCTTGTATAAAGCAGTCAATGGCGTTGGCATGATCTGGCAAGAAAATAGTTAAGATAAACTCAAATAATTGTTAGGATAATTAGAATAATATAGGAAAAAATATTAGTTGTGTTATAGTTAATTTCGTGTATTTTAAGTTTCTATATGGTATATTGGATTTTGATAAAACAAAATAGTTGTCTTTGTATGTGACTTAACTGCTTACGATTTTTATTCTAATTTTTGTATAGAAAATACGAACATTGTAGGAACTGTTATGTACACAAAGACTGAAACAAATTAAAGTGTCCTCTACAACATGTTTCCTCTTGTCCAATTGCCTAGTTCCCTTTGAATGTAACCAAAAAATTTACACAATTGATCCAATACTTATGCACAAATGACTCAATAACCGTGCACTATTGATACCAATAAAATTGCACAATTGATTTGTTACTAACCTTTTTTTTCGATAAAATGAGCGGCTATTAGTCCACTAGATGATCTTTTAGTGGACTTTTAATTACTGAAATCCAATAAACGGTGGTAATTTTGGTTATCTTCCCCTATAAAGACAATTAGGACAATTGATTTAATAGATAGATTAATAACTTATTACATTAAAATCTATTTAATTATGAATACTTTTTATAATTTATATCAAGTGATATTTTATTTTAACAAAAGTTCTTATTTTTAATCTTAAATTTGATAATTATATACAAATCAATATATTAATATCTAATATTTCTAAAATAATTATTATAGAACATTTATGTCTACATGTATTAATTTTAAAAAATAACTCCAAACTACAATAAAATTATTTTTAAGTAAATAAAATAATTCTAAATTGAAATCTCTTAACATTTTTTTTATAAAGACGTGTTTAAGACATCCATATTATTTATTTATTTTTTCTAGTGCATATCAAGAGAAAAGGTTTGAACATCAAAGTTTAAAAAACTATTACAAAGGGTTGTATTGTTTCACAGCCAGGACAAAAAATTACTCAAAATTACAGTTGTGATTGCGATTGGTACATATCATATAATACTATACTATGCTATAATACTATGAAGGTATCAGCAATCATTCGTCAGGTTCATTGTGGTCCGCATCCGATTCATTAGAGTCTGGCAAAACTGTCGTGTACCCAATGATCTCATGAGCCCCAAAGATTGGCTCATTCCATGTCCCTGTAGATGAACTGGTTGCCATTCCTATGCGTTCTTCTTCCACCTTTTGAAGGAAATCATTGAGGTAACTGTTGAAGACTGCTCCATTTTTCATGGTGGTGTACCCATGGGCTATGTCCCCTTTCTCTATGGTGCCCCTACCATCTTTAAGGATCTGTAGGAACTTACTTTCCTTTAGTTTAATCGTTGTTGTGACCTACAAAGAGATATCAATATATATGAGTCTCCTAAGAGACTCAGTAAGATTTCGGGCCTTCCCTGCAAACACATCATCACTCCTAGCCTTCCAAATAGTCCATAATATAATTGAAGAAAGAATAGTCCAAAAGGAATTGCAAAATTTGCTAATGTTGATGTTTCAAGAAATTATGTTCGGGATTTGGAAGTGCTTATTGAAAGTAATACCAAAAATGTTCCAAACTTCGTATGCAAATAAACATGAGGGACAGATTCAGGTTGCCTACATACTAAGTAGGGGTTGGGATCTCCCCCGAGTTTCTTGAAGGGGAGCTTATGAAGGAATGGTCTCCAAAGAAAGCAAGTAATCTTTGGTTCCACAGGCCTCGACCAAAGAGAGGCAAAGTATTTGTTCCAATCTGGGGTGGGGACATCAAGATTCCATTTAGCATTAACATGATCAAGGATAGCAAGGCTGAAGGTGATTTTTTGGTAAAGAAACTTACTCTTGATCATATGAAGGGGGGAGTTACCAGACCATGTAAGTTGAAAGGAGCAGGTATCAAGGGAGCAGCAGGAAGATACTAGCCCTAGCAAGTCAAGGGCAGATGTGAACACTGCATAGGTTCTCTTCTAGGTAACAAGCAAGTTAAATTCTGAGGCCAAGAAGTCCCATGGAATAATTTTACCATCATGGAGAATGTCTTCAAAGGATATGATGCCTTTGTCTGCCCATTTCCTTACAAAACATCCTTGAAGCACTGCCAGTGGCTTACCACTGAGAGAAAGATTCCACCAAACTGATTTTCTACCACAGATCACTCCATGCCTTTCCATTAGGTTGTTGGTATTGATAAACTGTCTAGCAACACTCCAACCTTTCTAGATGGCCTTGAACACTTTCGAGCCATAGACTTTCACCTTGCATTCCAGTCCCAACACATCTATGAAGTTCAGTCCACACCAATGTTTATGCTTGACAGGGTGGGCTCTATTCAAGTTATTCCTTATTAATATCTTCCAAGGCTCCTCTCCAACCGCTGCTTTGGAAATCCATTTCATCACCAGGGCAAAGCCTTGGGTTCTTAGGTCTTTGAGCCCTAATCCACCCCAAATCTTATCTCTTGTGCACCATTCCCAGGCAACTGCATGTTATTTGACATATGTTGATATTGCACATAGTATAAAAAAGACATCAACTTTCACACATTTTAAAAATTGAGAACCATCAAAGATCATTTATCCACCATTACTTAGGATCAATTGATCACACGAACAATCATTCACATGTTTGTTGCAATCAAGCACATTTGATCATATTGATCCTAGTGCATTTGAATCACCTAGAAATCTTTCTTAATTTCATATCCATGTTCAAACCTTTCTATTTATCAAATTATTTTAAGTACTACCATTTTGATAAGCGAATCAGTAAGAGTGACAAAAAAAATTCATAATGTAATAGTTTAATATTTAGAGAATTCATAAGATAGAATTTATACAACGTCACATCTAAAGTTAACTAACACAAATCAATTTTATAATTGAAAATTATGATTTAAAACTAAGGGAAAAGTTTGAAATAGTATACAAAATAATATTTTGATTCCCATCTATACATGCATGATCAGGCCTGAAATTTGATGGCCATAATGGTCATTTTTGCACTTTTTAACTGTATATGACACCTTGAATTTTTTTTAGACCGTACAAAATGACATGTTATATTTTTATAAACCCATAAAAATGAATCTTCAAATTATTAATAAACTCTAAAATTTATTATAGGCAATATAGTATACTTTATAATATAAATATATATTATTTTAAAATATTTTTGATAATAAATAAATTTATTTAAATATTTTAAAATGATAGATATGAATGTTTGTAAATTTAAAAATATTTTCCTATGAATTTAGAAACTTGGTATTATTAAGTGACCATCAATTTAATATTAGTATGTAATATATATGTTTCTTTTTTTTTATTATATACACATATTAATTTAGAATTTTTTTAAATAGAATATATAAATTTTAGAAATTTATTTAGCAAATTTAAGATTTTTGATATTAGTACATGGTTCTATATTTTTTGTTATATATTTATATTAATTTAGAATCTCTTTTAAATAGAATATATAAATTCTAGAAATTTGTTTAGTAAAATTGAATTTTTTGTACATATTACTTATAATTGTTTTCTAATTTTATTTTTTTAAGCACAAATACAAGTTTCTATATAGTTTATTATAGGTTATTATTAGTTTAAAATCTTTTTAATATAAAAAAATTTAATATAAATTATTCACAGTTTTTTTTATAATAATGAATATTTTTCATAAAATGTAAAATGAAAGACATTAAACTACACACAGTCATGAAAAATGATAGGAAAGGTAGGGGTGAGTGTTAAATTCCAGGCCTTACATGACTAACACATTTTTAAATTTTAAGAAAGATCTATACATATATAATTTACAAATATGTGGACTCCTCCCGTTGTCTCATTGAGAGCTTGGCGAATCTGTGGCAGGTGCTTTCTAGTCAGGTTGGGTTAAAAAATCAGAAACCCAAGCATAGAAGACTGCGAGCAATTTCTTGAGTCATGTCAACAAAAAAATAAAAGATATAAATGTATTATCTCGCATAAGATCGTTGTTGATCAGTTATGTTCATTTGTGCCGATCAACTTCCTTCATTTCTAGGTTAGAGCCCAATCAATGTATTTTTAATAGTGTTTTAACTTTTTTTTTAATTGATTTATTATTTAGTATTGATTTGTAATCTAAAATTTTATTTCAGATGATGTATTTTACGATTGTAAATCAATAATATTTTTTCCAATTCTATTTTTGCTATTTTGTATTGATTTGTGATCTAAAGTTTTATTTTTGATAGTGTGTTTTACCATTGTAAATCAATAATATTCTTTTCATTTTCTATTTTAGATGTAATTTAAGAATTTTAAACAATAATTTTTTTCAATTCTATTTGTATGGATCTAATAGAATTCCATAATCTTTTTATTCAAATCAAGTCAAACATTAGATATAGGTCTATTGGATCTTGTATGTCCTTAATAAATAACATATTAGTTCACAAATTGGGAGATAGATGTGTTAATATGAATTGTCCACACACTAGCATTGTATCATTGCACAACAAGAAAGTTAAAAATGGAAATGTATTTATTTTGTCTAGTTAATGTAAATTATTATTATATCTTTTACAAAAAAAAATTGTTTTCAAGGTGTTTTGGGGTGGACCTACTTATAAGTTTTATCATGTAATTTTCTAGATTTGATTTTTACTTTTATAATCATACACATTTTAGATTTGGTTTTTACTTTTATAATCATACACATTTTAGATTTGGTTTTACACACAGGTGAGATCATAAGTTAGAATTCTGAGATATTTGATATGAGCATATTGTAGGACACTATGATGAGTTTTTCTCCTTCAACACAAGTGTACATAAATACATTTAATTAAATCTTTTTTGATAAATCTATTTTTACTAATTATAAATTATAAAAGCTTAAAAAATTTACTATTTTAAAAATTGTGTAATCTTTAGTTATAAAAATAAAAAATATTTTCCAAATTAATTTTAATGTAGATTTTAATAAATAGTGTGATCTTTAATCTTTGAAATAAAAATTACTTTCCAAATTGACTTTGATATTGATTATCAATTGTTTGTTATATAAAAAATAAAATGGTTTTTTTTCTATTTTATAATAAGAAAAAGTGAATGGATATAGTTAGATAGATTTTTATTTTTTTAATTCAAAAATTTTCTCTCCTTTTTCATTTGGCCAAATCCAACTTATATTTATCTATTTTTTAATTAATTTTTAAAAAAATAAATTATTTATTTTTTCTTTATAAGCTCTCTCTAACTTGTTTAAAATTCTAAATAGGGATCAACTTTAGAATCACATTTGATGACCAAAAAGCCATTAAACCCTAACATTGGTTTTATTAGATTGTTTAGTCAGTGCAAGACTTTAATTAAGCTTATTAGAATGTAATTATGGCTACTATTGAATTAGGATTAAGATTACGGTAAAATTAGGATATCAATTTGAATTTTTCAATTAACTAAAATTTTGTTTAAATATGAAAGTAATTTTATAAATGTTAAATTATTTAAATTTAAAATATTTATCATTTAAAAATTTACAAGAAATAAATTAATGAGCTCCTAAATTAATAAATATTTTATTTATAATCAAAGTGTGCTTTCTATTTTTTTTATAAATTCTCTCTAACTTGTGTTTAAACCAAAATGAAAATTATCCTTAAAAATATGAATTGAAAATATAAATATTTTATTTATAACAAAATGTACTTTCTTTTTTCAATAAATTCTCTCTTCAAAATATAAATATTTTATTTATAACAAAATGTGCTTTCTTTTTTCAATAAATTCTCTCTTCAACTTGTGTTTAAACAAAAATAAAGGATTGCCTTGAAAATATGAAAATAAAGAAAATATTTATTAAATTATAAGTTCACTAATTATTTCTTGTAAACTCTTCAATAATTAATATTTTATATTTAAATAATTTTATATTTATAAAGTTACTTTCATTTGAGAGTTCAATTTGGTTTATGTGTACTTGACTACTTGATTTAGGGTTGCTTGTTTAGAGTTAAATTTTATTTAGGGCTACTTTTTTAGGGTTTTAATTTGGTTTAGGATTACATGTTTATTATTAAATTTTGTTTCATTTCGAATTAGATGTAGGGTTAGGGTTCAATTTGATTAAGTGTTCATTTATGTTCAAGATTAGAGGTCAATTTAGTTTATCATTAGGATTAAGGTTAATTTTTTTTTAATGGTTAGCTTTAAATTTGGTTTAGTGTTAGAGTTAGTATTTCATGTGGTTATTTTTTAAGGTATGGATTCAATTTTATTTAGTATTTATTATTATTATGGCAGGGAGAGGACCCTAATCAGAAGACACCAAACCATCAATGAGAAAAATGAGTCAAAAACAACTATTCAACACTATCTACTATCCCTAATTAAACCCCACTACCACTAATATCCCTACTATTGTCTATCTTCATCTTAGTAAAACAAAATAACTTCTTTTGTCTAATGGAAGGAATCACAGAGTTCCAATTCATACTAATAACATCACAACAAAAACTATCATCAATCAAAAGTTTAACAAATCTAACCATAACCATATTAGAATTGCATGTAAAACTAGAGAAAGGTAAATAAATGAACATTTGGACTTAGAAATAGTCTCTCAGTCCTTTAACAGACTATTAAGGTCCTTCATCCAATCTTCAACAACAACTTCCTTGGGTTCATTGTCCTTCTCATTTTTCTCCTTCTTCTTAGCACTTTTTCTCATCCTATTTTTCCCCATATCCACTTTGAAGACCATCTTCTTGATTACACTATTCAACAACCTGCGGAGAATAGAAATAGCATCATTGAACTCCTCTTTGGAAATAGTGAGGGTAATAGAATTTTCCAGAGCAGTCATTATTTTTTGGAGGTCCTTAATTTGAACTAGCATGTCATTTTCCTTATCATGATCCAAGTTAGGGGTAGGGGAATTGTTCATCATGCAACAATCTTTAGGGATAATGGGGGAAGTGCAATGTATTCACCATTTCCTCTAAGACCTCAAGATTCATAGTGATCTCTAGAGATTTCTCTTCTTCAATATCTTCTACCTCTTCAGTCTCTTTTTTATAATCCTCATCCTCTAAATTGTTTGTATCTTCACTATCATCATGCTCATACTCAAAGTCAATTTTAGGGACCACCTCCTCTTCAAGTTTTTACCTTTTGACATCTTTTTTATTCCTCAAGTGGAATGACCTATGGTCCCTAGAGCTCATGTCATATTTATTTTCCCCAAAGCTATCTAAATTTTTTCCTTCCTGAGAATCAATACCCTCTTCCTTATCCTCTTTATCCACATTATGTCCTTTTTATCTCTAGATTTAGTTTTTCTTGACCATAGGAGGGTTAGATTTATTTTTTGTGGCTTTTCTTTTGGCTAGTGTAGTATCAAGGAGGGATTCTTCAAAAGAGACTTTAGGAGAAGATGGAGGATGGGTTTTACTAGTTTTCTTTCTCTTTGTCTTAGGGTTCAAATTCTCAAGGAGAGGATTTCTCCCTAAGAGTTCAATTTTAACCAAACTCCAAGGTATTTTCTCCATTTTTTGGTCTTCTAATTAGGGATAGGTAATACACTGACTACTCAAAGAAGAATTTCCAAACACAAAATGATACAAAACATAAATTAAACCCTAGTGCAAGGGAGGGGACTCGCCCTTAGCAATTATATTTCTCAATGCTCAATAAAGAGAAAATAAAGTAAGGCACATTAAATTTTCCTCCATGTCGTATATGATTCAGTATGGGGAAATGGTAACTATGGAAAGTAGTGAAGTGACCCTCTAACATAAATAATTTCATCACATAAAGATATATTGGAACATACAGAGGAGGAAGGGAAGAAAGATCATACCCAGTACCAGTCATCACAATCATAATTTTCTCACCCTTCTCAAATAATTTCTTCATATATAGCTCTTATAATCTCCATCACTCTTCCTCTCAACCCTTTTCCCCTTCACACTTGAGCCACGTAGCCATAATAATTAGCTCTAGTGTAACACAAAATTTAACACTTCCAATAGTCACATTTCCCTTATGCCAGAATTAAAAAATTTCATGGAGAGGGTACTATTAAAGCCCTTCATAGCTTGAATGTAGTTTTTCAGCCCAACTTTGTTAAAATCATCCCATAGTTCACCATTCTACATTAACTCTTTATAGTCCCTTATCTCCAACTTCTTCAAAAGCCCACCCATGATTCTAACTTCCTTGAAGATGATTTGGGTCCCTTTTTCTATCATTCTAGTAGACCCTCAAAAACAAAAAAGAAATAAAATAGGAAAGCCTTTCTTTGTCTCTTGCTAAACAAATGCGGAAGCTTCTTGAAAAAAGAGATATAACTGTGTGCTATAATTGTGTCACACTTCTATGAATCATTACATTCAAGAACACTCAAGAATGAGGTCTCAAAAATTGATCCATAGCTCCCTAGGCATGGAGTGCAAGGGTTTTAAAGAATGCTCTCAGCTAGAACTATTAAGCCAATAAGCTTGCTAGTAAACCATGCAATGGGAGATTCAAATGAAGACAAGGGAAAGGATGCCAATATCCTCAAGAATCAAGAATGAAAATGCAATGCAATGCTATGCTAGAAATGGAAATGCAAGCTAAGATATGAAAATGAAAGATGCAAGTATTACAAAGCCTCCTAGTTAAGCTAGATGAATTAATCTAAAGCATAAAGAAAATCTAAGCTAAGTATGAAGCTATGAATGCCATGATAATGCAAGAAATTAAACTATGATAACATGTAGATGCAAAAGCCAAGCATGCTCCAAATCTTCAAAAGCTCCAAATGTACCTAGAAAATCTATAGCATAACATTAGCATAAAAACCTAAGATATGAAAATGAAGAAGAGAGCTCTCCTTTTATAAGAAATGAAAAGGAATGGACCATGGAGATTAAGAGGAAAAAGATTTAATCAAGGGTGGAGCATCAAAGAGGAGCAATCCATGTGCACAAGTATCTTCCAATAGGAAAATAAGAGTTGACTTTTGTGTCCATATGAGACAAAAAGTGCTTTTTCCCTTTTTATAAAATAAGAATAATGCTTTATTTGTGCAACCTAGGATAAGAGGAAAAGTGGGAGCTTTTTATTTATTAAAAGGGGAGGAAATATTCCTTTTAAATAAATAAAAACTTGGGATAAAATGGTTAGCCCATAGAAAATAATCGAATAAATGATAGAACTAGGATTTGATCAAGAATAAGCAATTTATGATTTAGCAAAAGAGGCTAATAGTCTAGGTGACCATTTTTAGGTGTATACATTTGCCCCTCTTTGACTAATGTGTGATCGATCTGGGAACACATGCAGTCAAAGAATGAAGTTGAAATGTGAGATCGATTTGGGATCACAAAGCAACTCAGATCAGCCAAGAAAGTAAGAGATAGCCAAGAAGGCAAGCAATAGCGTTCTAACTCCAAAGAATGAAGTGCAGAAAAATAGCAAATCCTACATGGTCGGCCTGGTAGCGACAGTACTGAACACTTAGGAAAGAGATAGCCAATAAGATATGATGTGTCTGCCCCCTCGGGATCGAAAGTGAAATTAGGTAGAGGGAATGCAGAAGCAAGAGCAACATGATCAAATCACTAGAAATCAGAATCGAAGAAAGAGAATAGAACAACCATTAAGTAGTGAAGGTATGCCCCACATATGGGACCCGGGGCATGAACCAAGTGGTCCCTCAACCCAAAAACACCATGGAGGGGGAATTTGAACTTGGGATGTGAAAGTGAATGAAAGACTAGAAGTTTGAAAGAGATGGAGATGAAGAGGTGAAGAATGCCCTAGCGAAGATTGAAGGATCAGGCCTCAAAAGGTCAGCCAACTACGTGAAAGAGGGGGAAAAGGTGATTTGGATGATCAAGGTGAACTCAAATTTCAGTTTTGATCCTGAAATGAAAGGAAAATGATGAGATATGAAAGACCAGAAGTGAAAGACATGATCGGGAAGAAGCGATAGGTGAACGTAGTTGATTAACAAGTCCATGAAAGATGAAAGGAGAGCTCTCTCCATATGCAAGATGCAAAACTAACTAACATGAACTTAAGAATGCAAGCTACATGAAAAGTGGTTTACTTGCAAGGTTACAAAGCCAATAGACATCTAATATTCATCATTGAGCATTATTGGTAGTGTCGCAAGATCATACAATACACACTAGCATAACTATGTGGATATGAATATGATCTCTATCAGATAAAAATGTGGAAATCCCACCTAGGCATCAAAGACATGTAGGTCCAGATGACTAATGCAGTGAGATCACCTAAATTTTGATATGGCGAGATTATGCTTGTATCAAGACACATGAAAGTCAAGATAACTAGAAGCATGCACTCACAAAACAATCAAGGATAATACCTTGTCAATCCCTAGTGTCAAGTAGGACCAGCATAAATGCTAATGACAGTAAGGGTCAACAAAATATACCCACAGGCAGAAAGAAAATAAAACATGTTCTCATTCCCTTAGTTTTCTAGCTATGCATCATCAAGAATGATCATAGGGAGAGAACACTCAGCAAAGAAATCATCACAAACAGCACACAAAGAAATAAAGTTAAACAAATCTCAGCGAGTCAAGTGCGTGTGTGTAGGTCATAGAGTCAAACTTTGAGTATCGCATCTGCCAGTGAGAAATATCGCATCATCTAGACTGCGGGTAGGACATCTGATAAGTGTTGAGAAACACTTGATGCTAGGGTAGTGTTCAAAAACACAGTTGGGTTGGTGTTGAAAAACATAGTTGGGGTAGTGTTGAAAAACACCATTTGCGAGGTGCCTAAGAAACCTAGATGCACAAAGAGACCCAAGATAAGCTTAAAACAACGTATGCCCCCTAGACTAAGACAAGAGTCAATTCTAGGCTAGGAGAGGCAAAGCGAGAAGTGGAGCAAATGAGCGCCATGCAAGACTGATAGACATAGGTGCAGAGGGTCTCAAGAAGCACATGTTTCTAGGTTTTCACCACTTGATAGATTTATTGCAATTTTTTTTAGGACTTTTTTATAATTTTTTTGTATTTTTGCTACCAAGGCGCCTGTTTCCAGGTTTTCACCAAGGCACTTTTTCAAAAAAAAAAATTGATTTTTTTAATTTTTTTAATTTTTTTGGTGAGACATCAAAGTGCCTATTGCTAGGTTTTCACTAGGATGCTCATTTTTTCAGTACTTTTTATGCTTTTTAGGATTTTTTCAGCATCATATATGAATTTTTTTGGAATTTTTTCAGGATCATAAAGTATGTACAAAGAATGCCCCAGACAGAAATGGGCATCAAGAATCTATTTCCTCTGATGTAGAGAACTGATAAGCTCCAGGCCCAAATGCTGCAACTGTGATGATAGGAGGTCTCAACCAGTTCGACCAATAATAACCAACCCTAAGCAATGTCTGAGCTAGTGGAGGATCGTTAGAATGTGATCCACATATGCCATCATGGATTTCAGCTAGCACTTTTTCTAACTCCTCTATTTCCAGACACTTAAGGAGAGTTCCATCTAGACCCTTCCTATACAAGTCACCAGAGATAAAGGCAAAGTGTAAGGGATGGCGAGAAGAAAGGCGTGGTGGATTTGTAGGAGGAATATGAGGTGGAAGATATGAAAAGATGGTAGGATTGTAAGATTTGTGAGTAGGATAGCGTAATTCGTCCACCAGGAACTTGAAGTGAAATTTATGCTTTTTCATTTGTAAGATGGATGTCTATGTAACCAAGGCATTAGCAACTTTGTTCTCAGCTCTAGGAATGGGCTGAAGTGTAACAGATATGAGATCATGCTTGAAGTAGTGCACCATTTTTTTGTAGAGAATTAGCTTGTCATCTTTTATTTGAGAATCATTATTTTTTAGCAGATTTTTATTTTTACTTTTCTTAGGTTCAAATACCGCCACAATGTGGTTTTCGCCATCCGACCATTGTTCTTTTCTTTTGATGTGATGACTGTGATACTTGATTGCTAATTCAATCTTTTTTGTTGCTAGTTTGCTGGTGGAAGAAGTAACAGGTGTTGATGTGAGATGAAATGAAGTGACTGGTTCAATAGCATTTATGTGAGGGATGTCATCTCTGGTGACAAGAGAGGTCAAGCCTATAGGGTAAGCTCTAAAAGTAGCTAGATCTAGAGTTTTCATAGAAGGACCAACGTAGTTGACTAAGGCAATACGGGGAACAAACTCATCAGACCCGACACGAGACTCATCAACTATGTCAGGTGGGTTACGAGAGGTATGAAGCACATCAACATCCATATCTATCATGGGAGGATCTTCTAGAAGAGGCTTAAGATGTCGAGAAGTAGAGATACTCATGTCATTATGTGAGAGATCACCTCTTTGTAGCAGTCGTGCAATGTTGTGACGTTGTCTATCATAGTTCAATGATTCTTTAGGCACATAGGTTCTAGACATAGAGGCCTCAGCTATATCATCAGTAGATATACATTCTTCTCCCCAAAGAAGTGAAGTAGAAGGAAGATCATCTCCCATTTGAGTCATAGTGTGTAGCAGTGACTCATCTGTATCCGTGTCTGAATCACTGAGCATGGGAGTATTTCTGGAATTATCAAGAAGGGAAAATCTACCCTCATCTTCTCTATAGATCCATTCTTGAATAGCTTGTTCTTCTCTTTTTGCTTCTAAAGGAATGGATGAAGGAACAAAAGTATCAAAGATCATCATAGCAGAAGTGGAAGGCTTCATCTGATCAAAAGGTCTCCCATATGACCTAGGAGAAATAGGTATAAAAGCAAAGGAATCCAACGTATATTCACCCATACTAAGGCTCATCATCTTAAGTGTTTTCTCAGCAGCAACTAGAGATGTACTAGGATCAACAGAAGGTTCATTGTGAGGAACAAATTTTTCAGCATCAGTAAGAGCATTGATAGCAATAGTATGGTCTCCAGGAATCACAACTTCAGTGCCATTGTACGAAAATTTGATGCACTGATGATAAGTGGAAGGGACAGCTTGCATGTCATGGATCCAAGGATGACCCAAAAGAATGTTATATGCGAGTGGGATGTCTAATACTTGGAAGCTAATATCTTTTGTGACAGGGCCCACTTAGATAGGCAGCGTGACAAGACCTTTGGAAGATCTTTCCACTTCATCGTAAGCTTTTATAGTAATCTTCTTCTTAGAATCCACAGCAAATTCTAACAAACCCAATTATTGTATGACATTGAAAGAAACAATATTTAACCCAACACCATTGTCTATCGGGACTCGGTGGACTCGGGTATTGTAGACTAGAACTTCAATTTGTAAAACTAGATTATGCGGGTAAGCAATAGATATGTCATCTTCTACAAAAAAGGAGAGAGATAGAGGAGATGAAATGTGGTTGACCATAGCCTAAAATTGATCTGGATCAATGTCATTGGGAACACGTGTTGTACGTAGAGCCTCATCAAGAATCTCTCTATGTGAAGGGGATAACCGAAGCAACTCAAGGATAGATATTTGTGCTAGTGTCTTTTGCAAATGTTGGACAAGATCATAACTAAGGGTGGCTGAAGGAGCTACTTGTTTGGAAGGAAAAGCTTGCTTGGGATCTTGCGTAGTTTTAAGGACAATCTTGGCTTGCCCCCTAGTAATAGCATTCAGTGTCTCACTTTGGGAAGATGAACTACCATGTGTTTGCAAGACCAACTTTGGCTTACCATGATTGGCTTTATTATCCTCTTGAGACCTCATCATTAAAACACTCTCAACGGGCTCTACCATGTTGATCACAGGCGTATTAGAAGGATACGTATAATTGATCTTAGCATCATGATTCTTCTTATGTGCTTGAGAGGATTCCCCCTTATCATGCTTAGGTAGAGGATCTTTGAAAGCTGTGTGATTAGAATTTTTAGTTAAGCCATCAGTGGAGATTGTGCCATTCTCAATAAGATCCTAAATATCATCCTTAAGCTTAAAAAAATTATTTGTCGAATGTCCCTTGTTTCTGTGATAATGACAATAAGAATCCTCTCGCCACCAATCAGGCCTATTTATCGGATCCCAGTTACCAAGTTTATCAGGAAGCGTAAGATATCCATTATCAACCAAATCTTAAGGATCACATCATGAGGTTCTACCAACTTGGTATAGACTCACTTTCGAAATGACTTCTTAGGCTTATTTACATATTGAGGTTTAGGAGCACTATGAGCATTGGTAGCTTCTTGTTGTTTTGCTGCATAGATAGCATTGGAGAGATTGAAAGCAAGCTCTTTAGCTTTAAGAGCATCAACAACCCCATCATTAACAACATACTTGTTTTTATTCCAAGGTTTGTTCTTGTCTTTGCCATTGCCTTTAGCATCTTTATTAATAACAATATCCCCTTTTCTTATAGCTAAATCCTCAATTCGATATGCACTTTTAACCATGTCATTGAAAGAAGAGAACAATTGTTTCCTTAAATCATAATATAGCTCAGGCACAAGAGTGTTGATGAAAATGTCAATCTTTTCTCTCTTGGGTAACTGATGAGTTTACCTAGAATACAATGACCTCCAACATTGTAAGTAAGTTGCAAATGGCTCACCATGATGTTGTCTTAGATTACCAAGATCTATCATGGTGACAGGTTGTTGGATGTTGTAAGAATAATGCTAGGTAAATCGCTGAGCCAACTCATCAAAAGTCTTAAGAGGTGGTGTCAATTTTGCAAACCATTCCAAAGCTTGGCCTCTTAAACTTTGAGGGAATAATTGTAGAAGAAATGTGTCTTCATGAAGAAAGTCCATGCTAAGAGCGTAAAAGTGACGCACATGGTCATGGGGATCACCATTTCCATCATACTTGTCATATTTGGGAACCTCAATATCCCTAGGAAATGGGACCATGTATAGAATCCTATCAAAGGGAAGAGCACAAATTGATTCTACAAAAGAGACCTTTGGAGGCTCTTTGTCTATTTCCATTTGGGTAAGGTGTTGATTTGTCCGACACAGTTCTTCCTGAAGGACTTCCAATTCAGTTGGTACTCTTTGTTGGACAATTTGTCTGACATCATAACCGGGAGGAAGCTTGTATCCTCTAGAAGTCATATATTGAAAATATTGGTCGCCATTACGCTCTAAAAGCTTATGCATCATTCGTTGGGAGACCACATCTTGTTCAAATCTCATAAGATCCTCACTAGAAATCTCATCATCAGCCTCTGCCTCATGTTGAGAGGGAGGAGGTCTAGGAGGTGAAGAAGGCATACCAAAAGTGGGTCTTGGAGGAGATCTTGGTGGTGTGTTGTTGCCATTGTTGCCATTGATAAAAAGAGGTCTATGCTCATGATTACTAGTCTCAGGTTGCTCATAAAATGTCCCTCTATAAGCCATGTGCCTAGCAGCATCCATCCTTTGTTGATTGTTTTCTTTGTCTAAGCGCGCTTGGTTATCTTTATGCTCAAAATGTTCTTGCAAGCGTTGAAATTTTTCTTGTTCAGTCAAAGTAAGTGAGACATTGTCCGTGTTTTTGGGGGTCTTGAATGCGGAAAAAAGGAAACCTCCTTTGTACCACGGGGTAGCCTTAGAATCCTGAGATTGGTTAGAACTAGAACTATTGTTGCTAATGGGCGCTCATGAGTGTCTAGTTGGAGAAGGTAACTATGTATAATTGAATGGAGGATGACTCTCCTACTCAAATTGAGACTGAGTTGTAACCAGCATGAAAAGAGATGTTGGTTGACTAATAGAATGAGACAAAGTTTCTTAGATTTGAGATAAGCAAAGCTAATAAAGATCACTTGTCAAAGTAGAACAATAGAGAGATGGCTCGTCAAAAGTGCTCAAGCACTTACAGCAATCAATTGACTAAAGCCGAGCAGCGAGCAAGAAGCTCAATAAGCAAGTAGCTAGAGAGGTAACCTATGATGCAACAAGTGATCAAGAGTAGCATTTGTTAAGCTCAAATCCAATAGTTTTAGCTCATTTGTTTCAGTCTAGAACAAGTCTAAGCATGCAGATAACAGTCCAGCTTCAGGTAAGAATAGAAAAAGACACTCTACGATAGGTTAAAATGCAAGTTTAGCAGCTCCAAATTGCAACAGCAACAACATAGCAAAAAGGTTCTAGGTGACACTTTCCAGGCAAACAAGGTGACAGTTTATAGGGAGGTGACACTTCACCCTAAGCCAAGTGACAGTTTCTAGTAACCAGGGTGACACTTTTGCAGGTTCGTACAACTCTATGACCAATGAACATAAAAATCTCAGTTTTGAAGCGTTTTGACCAAATTTGCATATCAACAGATTTTTATCATGGATCAAGCACATAAGACAGCAATCAAGGAGTTCAAGCAAGCAATTGTCTTCAAACAATGAGCAAGGGGCAAAGCAACCTTGCACATGAACAAGAATAGTGACTTGGTATTTCTACTCCTTAAAGATTCTACTTGTGTATGTTCTTGAAAATGTTTTAGCAGGCACTTAGAACACAACAACATCCTATCAAGCTATCTATAGGGATATACATAGCTTTGCTAAAGGGAGTCCTCGATATACGCAAGGTACGTGAGGCCCAAATCTGTAGATGAGAAAAATTCAAAATCACACAGCCGAGGGGAGACGGTAACCCAAATCTCCTCCTTCACTTCTCAAAGGTATAAAGTTCTTTGAGGCTTAGCCAAGAGTGATATCAAACTCAATTCCCAAGAGAGGTGTCTTTCGATTCACCTCCCACTATTTATACTCCATCGAAACATAGGAGTTAAGGTCATCCCTTGAGGTGGTGTGTCCCCAAGCAGGCCTTCTAGAAATAAAAAGTAAGTAATTCACTATCAAAAGTATTTAAAACACTAAAGGTGGAACACTTAACTCTTCAAGTAAATGTGAAGTGAGTCCAAAAGTGGAACATTTAACTCTTCAAGTGAATGTGAAGTGAGTCCAAAAGTGGAACATTTAACTCTTCAAGTGAATGTGAAGTGAGTCCACAAGGTGGAACATTTAACTCCTCACACAAACTCAAAGTGAGTTCACACTTTAGAAAACTAATGAGATCAAAAAAGCATAAAAAGGGGGAAACTTTGTGGAACACTTAACGCTCTTTTCAAATAGACCCCTCCCCTATGTATGAATGTTGACCTTGCATCCAAAGGGCGGTAATGAGGAGTGATTAGAAATAAGCGAGTCCAACACCCAATTTAGGTAACAAGATCAATCAAAAGCAATCTAAAGTTGCTTATCAATACTACTCACAAATGACAAAGGGTTGAATCAATGGAATATTTAACTTTCCAAGAAAACATAGAGTGAGTCCACAAAGTGGTGCATTTAACTCTCTATGTAAACAAGGAATGAATCCATGCCCTTAATCACTCAATGAGATATTTGATATTAGAACCAAGAATTACATAAGGTTTAAACACAAGCATTCACTTACACAAACTTGTAAAAACAAATCTACGTTCTTTCATTTCCTATTAAGAGCATCAATTGAAATGTGTTCTATGAAAGCATGTAAACACTCAAGCCAAACACATGAGAGGTTCAATTTTAATCCCAAAATCCAAATGTTGTAGAGATGGAACAAAGTACCTCAAGCAATTTTAAGCATTTTCCATGAAAGCAAGAGCACCTTCAAAACAATCTTGTTAGACCAACAAGGGTTAGGAAAATCCAAAATCTAACAATGGTTAGCACATGAAAAATTAGATAATCTACGAAAAAATAACTGATCAAATGACAAAATCTGAAAATGAAACCATCATGGTTGGATTAGGCTTGGAAAGACCTTTCCAACGATATATCACACTTCAATTTTCGATACCATTTGCAAAAATTTCTCAAAAATGGGCACCCATTTTCCAGAGTGGCACAGATTTGAAAACGCCAGATTTGAAAACGCTAAACTTTTTTAAAAATTTCAAAAAGATAGCAGAGAACCTGAGACTTGCAAGATAACAAAAAAAGCTAAAAACAAGCTCACTACCAAGTACAAGCGATAGCACAGTCACCAGAAATGTCGTGCGACACTTTTTCGTATACAGGTGTGACACTTTATCTCTGGGCAATAGTTCACACTATATGCAAGCGACAGAACTCCTCAAATAGTGCGACACTTTCTGTCAAAGGGGGCAACACTTTTAACTGGTAATGTGTCACACCGCTATACAAAGAACTGTCACACGACACTGGCAAAATGTCGCGTGACACTCTGAGACAGAAAAACTAGAGACCAAAAATAAAGCCAAAAATTGACGCAAATTTTGACAGAAAATGCAGAATTAAAGGACAAAGCTAATCTACTCTGCCCCACGATGGGCGCCAAAAATGTGTGCTATAATTGTGTCACACTTCTATGAATCATTACATTCAAGAACACTCAAGAATGAGGTCTCAAAAATTGATCCATTGCTCCCTAGGCATGGAGTGCAAGGGTTTTTAAGAATGCTCTCAGCTAGAGCTATTAAGCCAATAACCTTGCTAGTAAACCATGCAATGGGAGATTCAAATGAAGACAAGGGCAAGGATGCCAATATTCTCAAGAATCAAGAATGAAAATGCAATGCAATGCTATGCTAGAAATGGAAATGCAAGCTAAGATATGAAAATGAAAGATGCAAGTATTACAAAGCCTCCTAGTTAAGCTAGATGAATTAATCTAAAGCATAAAGGAAACTAAGCTAAGTATGAAGCTATGAATGTCATGATAATGCAAGAAATGAAACTATGATAACATGTAGATGCAAAAGCCAAGAATGCTCCAAATCTTCAAAAGCTCCAAACGTACCTAGAAAACCTGTAGCATAACATTAGCATAAAAATCTAAGATATGAAAATGAAGAAGAGAGCTCTCCTTTTATAAGAAATGAAAAGGAATGGACCATGGAGATTAAGAGGAAAAAGATTTAATCAAGGGTGGAGCATCAAAGAGGAGCAATCCATGTGCACAAGTATCCTCCAATAGGAAAATAAGAGTTGACTTTTGTGTCTATATGAGACAAAAAGTGTTTTTTCCCTTTTTATAAAATAAGAATAATGTTTTATTTGTGCAACTTAGGATAAGAGGAAAAGTGGGGGCTTTTTATTTATTAAAAGGGGAGGAAATATTCCTTTTAAATAAATAAAAACTTGGGATAAAATGGTTAGCCCATAGAAAATAATCGAATAAATGATAGAACTGGGATTTGATCAAGAATAAGCAATTTATGATTTAGCAAAAGGGGCTAATAGTCTAGGTGACCATTTTTAGGTGTATACAATAACCACTTCGAATTAAACCAATGTGATTTTTGGCATCACCTTTAATAATTATAGAAGTGTATGGACTCGTAAAGTAATAATGTTTTAGAGATTTGAAGTGACATTTTCCTTTAGTGAAGGGGATGTAAACATTATGATTATCTATGCCATAAGCTTTAACAATGAAAGTGGCATCCACATAATTAATACAAATATAAAATCTCTCTATAAAACCATTTTTTTTCCATCTCAACCCAATCCAATTGTAGTACCATTGATGACCCTTACACAAAAAATCCACCTTAGCAGTCATCATCTTCCCTTTATCACACGAGTACCTCACAATCCACCTTTGATTTTTAATACCCATATTAGTAATATCTTTCGGAAATGTTTTATTCATTAAAATAGTGACAACCTTCTTCTTGAATTTACCAAAAAAAAATTGAACATGACCATTTTGACAACAACATTTAAAACCTTGGCCTTTTTCATAAAAAACTGACAAACAAATTAACTTCTCTCTCATTCTCTACAACTTAACTCTGTTATCCAAAGAAAAATTTCCCTAAATAAACATAAGACATTTAGTGCAAATACACATCTTCCACTATATTTGGAGAATCATGAATCTAATACTTTTTTCTTTCATTGGTTGGACATGTCATTTCCATGAAAATAATTAAAACCCTGTGGCTTCTCCTAAAAAAAAGACAAGCAATTAGAATTCTCCTCCAAGCTCCACAACTCAACATTGCTACTCAAAAATAAAAATTATTGAATGACCATTAGACAAACACTACACAAGTACACATTCCACCAAATTTGGACCATCATAAAGCTACTACTTTTTTCTTTCATTGGAAGGAATTTATTTAACCTTTGAGGACATTACTCAAAGGTGATGTAGTTTCAATCATGCAAATTGAGGTCCCAATTAGCCATAAAATCTGTAGAGTTATTACCCTCCCTAAGAGTAGGGAGGATCCTATACTGATTGAAAGTAGAGAGCATTCTTTTAAAATCTTCCATTAGACTATATATGTACCAAGGGCATCCAACATTATCATAAAAATAATCCATAATCATTTTAGAATCCCCTTCTAAGATAACTTTGTCATAATTTAGGTCTTTCAAACGGGTATGTGCAAGATCATGAGGGGCCAAAAAGTGGCGATGTGAAAAATATTCAGTTTTCACTCGTCCAAAAGCGCATGAAAGTGCTTGTTGACTTTTTAGTAGGCCTAGGTGTCATTACACCTGGGCAAACCTGCCACCAAAGCACAGACCTTATCGGGTACCTGATAACTGTGGCATAAATCCGAAACCCACAAGCCCTTTTCTTCATTTCCTTGCGCGATTTTCTTCAAGTTTCTTTTTGCAATTTTCATATACTTGATATATTTTCAGGTGCCTGATATTGGAAACAACAAATTCGACTCCGAGCATATTCGGTAAGTAGTTATTTGTATAATTTGTATTAATTTATTTCATTTTCATGCTAAATGTAGCATTTTTTTTAAAATAAGGTTTTGTATTTATATTTGTAATAATATATGAAATTTAGATTTGTTTTTTATTTAATCAGGCATGGCTGACAACAATGAAGAAAATAACCCTCCCACACCAAAAACAATCCCCCATATCTAAACCCTAAATCTTTACAAGATTTGATACAAGAAAATTTGAACACGATATAAGGTTTCCAAAACACGTATCAAAATATACCTACATTAGGTCTCATGCTTGCCACACTAAATACAATTGTTGGAAACATTGACACACTCATGCAACAACATAATGTTTCTCTTCATTGGTGTGATGATATGCACACCCAATTTGATGATGGGCTTGACCATGATGGGATTGCGGCCCTTAATATAACTAAGGAAGATATAGTTGCCCTTTTTGTCGAAAACCGGAATACCAATTGACCCCAAAAAGCCCAAATTATCAATAAAATGGTGCACAAATTAAGAAATGCGCACAATCTTTTGGGATCGTTGGTGGATGGTTTTTGATAAACCACCCCATAGCAATTTGGAGGTCCCATTTTATTTCATTAAAAAATTGTATGCTGAGTTTGTGCTTGGTCACCATGTTGATTATTAGAGTATGAGGCCCAACATGGGCATAGGAAGAGGAGCTCCTCAGACTAGGCCATCTTCCCAGTGTCGAAAGGCCACTACCTTTGTCCCCCCCACTGATGTCACACCCCCTCCTCTAGTGCAGCATCCCGATATCATTGCAAAGGCTGCCTCACAGACTATTAGGGCCATTCATTTACTGAGTGATCAGTTGATCACACAGACCAGGTCAGTGTTGCCTCCTGTGGATGTTGTTGGCGCATCGACATCTCGTCGAAGTTCACATGTATGCGAGCCCCATATGTGCATTATGTGCAGGCATATGTGCCTCGGACCGCTTACTGATTCTGATACATATCAGTTTCATGATATTGATGAGGAGGATACAGGAGACACAGCTGCAGAGGCTACAACACCTCATGGAGCATCTACATCTCATGAGAGTGCTCGGGAGGTGCACGCGGAGCCATTGAATCTTGTTGATACGGTAAGAGTAAACATTATAAATAAATTTGTCACATGACTTATTTAATTTAAAAATAATTTATTTATTTAGATTA
The DNA here is from genome assembly GCA_027943335.1 of Chamaecyparis obtusa. Classification (NCBI taxonomy): domain Eukaryota; kingdom Viridiplantae; phylum Streptophyta; class Pinopsida; order Cupressales; family Cupressaceae; genus Chamaecyparis; species Chamaecyparis obtusa. The sequence goes on from BSBK01007540.1 coordinate 99,038, forward strand.
GTTTTAATGATTGCATGCACTTATGTATATATATTTTTTTCATTTATGTTTAGACAATGACATAGGAGAAGGTGAGACAGGTGGATGAGTCCACACTTTCGGCCATTTCATTTGGCCTTGATGACTATATGGTATATTATAAATTATGTACCCATTAGTTTTTTTTATATCATTTGGTGTACATGCTTAAATCTCTATTAATTAGAGCAATAAAATTCATACATTTACTAATATATATTGTCATCTTATTGTGTTCTTGCAGGCTACAACCGATGTCAGTGGGAGGCATGAGGGGGTTCCTTCATCAGGTCTCAACAAAGGAAAGGTAGTTAATTGTTTAAGATTAATTATGCATGCATATGTATGCCACTTGTGTGTAGTAATAAATATTTTACTTGGACTTTATTGTATAGGGTGTGACTATTGATGATGTCCTGACACTGATTCGGCAGCGTAGGGTTACAGGCGTCTCAATTTGGAGTGATAGCCTGATTGTACGTAGACTTTTACGTATTGTTATTTGTATTTTGTAACCAGGGTTGCTATGATGAAGTACATTTATATATAATTAACAATCTTTTTACTCTCATAGGTTACTCCGACTGTGATGGAGGGCCCATGAGAATCTTTCATTTCTTTGTTGACCCAGCCCACTATTCCAGAGGAGGGATCACCAAATGTAAGTTTTAATTTTAGTTCAATCAATTTGTAATTTTATTATGCTATCATCCTATTTTGTAGATGTATTACTCTATGTTGCACCACTCTACTAATCTCATTATTGCAAATATATATTTATAGGTCAGAGTTGGTATCACTCGCATGGTCCCTTCACTACCCAGGACTTATGCTAGGACACCTGATCGTGGTAGGCGATCGAGAGACCAGGTACAAATATTTGTATTCAGATATAATTTTAATTAAATTAGTGTTTGAATTATGAATTTTATATATATATATATATATATATATATATCTGTGTGTGTGTGTGTGTGTGTGTGTGTGTACAAATCATATAAAGTAAGCAATCTAAATTTGGTTTGAACTCATTTTTTATGCAGGATCAATCAGAGCCCAACACTTCTTCAAAGAGGCTACATTTTGATGATCCCCCTATAGCATAGGATGCAGTTTTAGTTTTGTGGTCATTTAGAGATGACACTTGGCACATTTTGAGATGGCATATATGCCACATTGTACACCTTAAAACATTGATTTTGTAGACATTTTGAAATGGCATGTGCCATATTTGTATATGAACATACTTTTGATACATTTGATACATATATAGAACATGTTCATTTATATGTTATATTTGCGTCATCTTTTGTATATACATATTTATTATTCATGGTTATGGAATTGAATGGTGAAGTTATATTTAGACTATGATTATCATTATGATTTAAATTATATCTCATTGAAGTTACATTTATTTTTCTTTACTCTGGAATACCCTATTCATGGAGCTTATTATGTTTGAGGTTTAACTTCTATAGATTTCCTAGATTTTTGGTGCTTAACTTTCCCTGTGCCTGAGACGATGATGAGGCCAGCAGTACCGATACTGAAGATCATTTCTCTAAAAAACAAAAACCATGCCATCTGCTCTTCATCACTAAATTAAAACTTCAATCACTGCTAATATGAGAGTTTCGTTTACCACTTCTATGAATTTTTGTATACAAATTCTATACCATCAATTATGTCACTATTTTTCATTATGTGCGCATCTAGTCTCATACTTGCATTGCTAATTTCATATATTATCATTTTCAATGCTTTTTGTTTGCACTTATAATAATTTTAACTGCCGGCAATAATGTTTCAATATCATCGTGTATGGAGGAGTCTTCATTTCATGCTATAAAAAATCTCCATTATCGTATAAGCTTATGGTCTTCATTTCCAATCTTCGATATTACCATTGATAGATATGACATGTGACTATTGACTTTTCTGTTGTGTATAATATATGATTGCTTGTGCAACATGATATCCCTTAGACTTACAAAAACACATCTCTTGAATATATCATCTCTCAAATGTTCATTGAATGATTTTAATAATGCCTTCGAACTATGCTTAGCACTGTGTATATTTATTTTTTATTACTACATGGCTGCTTCGAATGTCTTCATACGCATATGTTTAATCAATCTTTAACTCATGTTGTGTTCACTTCATTTGATGAAGTTGTTGCTTCATGGGTTGATTATTGCTGACTGGACATTCATGATGAGTTTTACTTTACCGCCTCTTGTAATATTCTTCCAAATAATATGTTTGTCATCTTTGTAATATGTTGCAGCTGTTAACATCTATGAGAAAATGAAATTTATTTGGGTTGACTTTGATCATTAATTGCTGGTGTGTATACTTCACTCCATTCGAATGCATATATGATGCTTAATGTTCCAACGTTGCCAAGTTGCATAGTTGTCGACGCTATTTATTCAATAGTCTTTGCTATCTGTCCTAGTTTTTATCTCCACTTAATAGTATGTGTTCGTATATCTTGTGAGCAACCAAAAAACCTTCAATGACATCAATGACAACCTTATCAAATCTCCAACATTATTTCTCAAATGGAGGCCCTAATTTTTGTAAAAAATTAAGGCTCCATCAGGCGGAACAAGGTTGTCACTAGCGTTTACCCAGCCAATCAAAGCCGATGGAGCAGACGATTTGATGCCAGGTCAGACGGTTTGAAAGATACATTGCTGAGCCACTTTCAACTGACCCTCACTGCAAGTTTTGGCACCGACTGAGATCACTTTTCCAAATAAAAGTGAAGTTGAAATTGCCAAAAATTGAGAGAGGTTATTGTAGACCTCAAAAACATGATCCCGTAGCACCTAACAGTTTGTTGATGTACACACTAAAATGGTGCACTTCTATGAACCATTACATGTAAGGTTGCTCAAGAATGAGGCCTCACAAAGCGGTTCATAGCTCTCTATGCATGGAGTTGCAAGGGACTATGATAAATTTGCTCTCAGCTAGAGCTACAAACTTGTGACCATGCTAGTCAACCATACAATGAGAGATTCAAGTGAAGACAAGGGCAACAATGCCAATATCTCCAAGAATCAAATATGCAATGCAATGCAAATCTAAATGAGAATGCAATCTAAGCTATGAAAGGAAAGTACAATGCAACTAATCTATGAAAGGAAATAACAAGTGTTACAATGCCTCTTATTTAGACTATGTGAGTTAAATCTATTGCATAAAAGGAAACTAAGCTAATATGCCATGATCATGCAAACTAAGCAAAGGAAATATGTAACTAAATGATGTAATGAAATGAAGCAAGTCTTCAATATCTTCAAAAACTCCAAATGCACCTAAAACCTGCATTATAACATTAGCATAAAAACATGGTATGTAAATGGAGGAGAGAGCTTTCCTTTTATAAGAAATGCAAAGAAATGAACCATTGAGATTAAGAGGCAAAAAGTCTTAATCAGCGGTGGAGCTTGAAAAAGGAGCAATCCATGTGCACAAGTATCCTCCAATAGGAAAATAAGAGTTGACTTTATGTCCATATGAGACAAAAAGTGCTTTTCTCCTTTTTATAAAACATGAATAATGCTTTATTTGTGCAACTTAGGATAAGAGGAAAAGTGAAGGCTTTTTATTTATTAAAAGGGGAGGAAATATTCATTTTGAATAAATAAAGACTTTAGGATAAAATGGTTAGCCCATAGGATAAAAATCCAATATATGATCGAATTTAAGATTTAATCAAGAAATTGATGATGTTGAAAATGTTGATTATTGATAAAAATAATTCAGGATTGATAAATCAAATAAATGGGGCCCAAAGTCTAGGCGACCATTTTAGGGTGCATACATTTGCCCCTCTTTGACTAATGTGTGATCGATTTGGGAACACATGTAGTCAAAGAATGAAGTTGAAATGTGAGATCGATCTGGGATCACAAAACAACTTAGATGTGAGGTCGATTCGGGATCACATCCGGACAAACATAGACAAAAGCCTTTGAACATGAGGTTGATTCGGGATCACATTCAAAGTAAGAGATAAGAATCTCAAATTTGAGCAAATGCTCACAAAAGATGTCTGAATCAAGAGCATCAAGATGTTGGGGATAAGGATCCCATAAATACTGCCCCCTCGGAGTTGAAATCAAAATCATAGAGAGGATAACAGCGAATTAATAAGGATTTGATCAAATCAGAATGAAATCATAATCGAATATAAAGGTCAATAGGTTAATTATTAAAACATGCCCCAGCCTGACTGAGAAAGGTGCAGTCAAACGTGAGAAAGGAGTGAATTTGAATGAAGATGAATGAAAGACTAGAAGTTTGGAAGACATGGAAATGAAGAAATGACGATGCCCGAACAAAGATCGAAGGATTAGGCCTCGCAAGATTTAGCCAACTGCGCAGAAGAAGTGAAGATTTTGAAACACAATTTTGACCATCAAGATGACCTTGGATTTTGATTTCGAGTCCAAAAATGGATCCAGGACGTCGAAATTAGCTAAGGGTGCAATTTTCATGCAATTCTGAGGTGTTTTGAAAATGAGGTCAAAAAGTCAAAAGGCTATAAAAGGGGTCAAAATGTCATTTTCAAAAATTATTTGTCTTTTAGTGATTTGAGAATCTTGAGAGCTTTAGAGAGAGAAAATGGCCCAACAAGCAGGATTTCTTGTCCACAGGCATCGATTCAAGCGCGCCCGGTTGCACAACCGGCCACCACACTATCCTGCCCTGGTATGTTTTCGAAAAACTCAAGCTTTTTGAGTCATTTTTCGCATTTAATACCTTTTTAGCACGTTTTTCAAATTTTTAAAATTTCAAATTTTTGAAGTTGGGTGAACTATCATGTGATACTTTAGAAGTATCGCGCCCTTTGGGGAGAAGTGTCACGCGATACTTCGCGGGTCCCCAAAGTATCGCGTGACCATAGGAACCAGTATCGCACGATACTAGGCGAAAGATCACACGATACCGGGTGAAGTATCGCACGGCCTAAGGTATATCACCCCGCTATAGGGAGAAGTATCGCGCGATACTTCTCCAAAAAAAAATATCACCCAAGTTAAAAATTTGATATGTGATGCATTTTTGAGCAAAAATGACATGGGTCTAGACAATGTTACGTTTTAGAGATGTTTTATACTGATTTTTAGACATCCATCATGATATGTGCTAACAACTGGCTTGGTTTTTGGCTTGCAGGAGGTCTTTTCGGTGTTGATCATCAGAGCACCGAAGGTGACTGGGTTGCAGTGTGTCCGAGATCTGGATGATCCGGGCAATGCCGATATCAGGGCCATGGGATTCCAGTATTTGTTGAGGTTCCCATATATCAGAGCTAACCATGGGTTGTTGACTGCTCTTGCCGAGAGATGGCATAGTAAGCACAACACCTTCCACCTGCCGACCGGAGAGGCATCCATTACTCTGGAGGATGTCTACAGGATTCTACGAGTGCCATGCCATAGCGAGCCTGTGAGTATAATCATGTTTTGAAATATAATCATAAATGTAATGTTTCTATATGATGAAAACTGACATGATTTGTTTGTTGGCACAGGTGTACTATGATCAGGATGCTACTGAGGGGCACCGACTGATCCAGGAGATGTTCCATGATGTTACTATTCTGGACAGGCATGTCAGCTGGGAGAGGCTGATAGATGACTTTGGTAGAGATTATCCAGTGTCATGCATAGTGGTGTCTATCATCTCTCAGATCCTGATGACTGACCGCAGTCAGAAGAGTTTCCCACTTGGATGCGTGAGATTACTGGTGGATTTGGTAGGCAGACCTCGTCGGATGGCATGGGGTCCTGCCATATTGGCAAAGATGTATCACGAGTTGCATGAGATCATCTACAGGGACGGTCAGACCTGGATGTGTGGTGTCATCCTGGCGTGTGGGCTTGGGAGCACATCGCTGTGGTGCACCCCAGAGTTCAGCCGAGGGAGAGGAGGTACCCCTTTATCTATAGGTACCTAAGATTCATATCACATGCCCATACTGGGGATGTGACGTATTACAGAAGGATTTTGGATGAGATAGTCTCTTTCACATGGAGGCCATACAAGGAGGTGGAGGTCTGGGGAGATGTAGCCGATGAGCTAAGCTACATGATGTGCACTCAGCCACTAGTAGGTCGATATGCCGAGATAGTGGAGAGATTTTGTATCACTCGGGTGTGGCAGTGGTTTGGGAGGTAGCAGCGAGTTTCGACAGAGACTACGACATATGCTAGGGCTAGGGATGAGGAGGGTCATGGGTGGCTACCCATGTTGGATTATCAGCAGGCTGTCGCAGAGACAACGAGTATTAGTAGTGAGCCCTGGGAGTATTTCCCAGATGTGGCAGATGCGGGGGCCGATGCAGCATACAGGGCAGAGCGGTGGAGGGTGCCATTCCCTTGATTTATGATACCAGATGCACAGGTACCAGCGCAGGGGGGATGGAGGAGATGACGGGGGGGATGGAGGAGACGGAGGGGACGAAGGGGATGGAGGAGATGGAGGAGATGGAGGAGATGGTGGGAGGGGGAGAGGGAGGAGGATGGAGAGAGGAGAGGGATTGAGATCAGGTGCCTGAAAATGGTCACGAGGATAGAGATCATCAACACCCAAGGATGAGGTGAGACCAGCTCGCTGGCAAGCAGAGGCACAGCAGGACCAGCCTGCGGGTGGAGATGAGCTAAGAGCTAGGATACAGGCTCTCGAGGCTGAGATGCAGCAGCTCCGGATTACCATAGTAGTGAGAGACTAGCAACTACTAGATCTGAGAGCAGAGCGAGATCAACAGATACTTGATCTTAGGGCAGAGATAGCACACCATGAGGCAATGGCACAGGCAGATGCGCTAGAGATCCGACGGGAGTCAGCGAGAGCAGCATATTATCATGGACTCTACTTGCAGGCTGTTCTAGAGGGTGAGAGAGCACCATCATATTCTCAGAGGGTAGGGGTATTAGATGTGGTACTCGATAGGAGAGTCATGCCTCCTCCACCACCATGAGCTCCTCACGAGGGTGGTAGCGAGTCTTAGGGTTAGGTCTTTAGGTTGATATATGTTTATACATATCTTGAGACATTGATCTAGATTATGGGATCCCATTTGTATAATGTATCATGACATTGAGGTATATATGAGATTACTGGATGTTTGATTGTATCATGTGTTTATGTCTCTCTTGTGATGGATGTATCAGTTTATGTATATTGTCTTGTCATTTTGCTCAAAAATGCTTATGTACATGCTTATGTATGTTCTCTCTCATAGATGTATGTTTAATTCTCATGTGTATGATATAGACTCATGTTTCTTGAAAATGATAGTTTTGATATAGATATGATGATATGATTAACCCTTTGTGATGAATAGGAATAGGTTCAAGATGAAAAGGACAAGGAGTGAAAGACATGATCAAGAAGAAGGAAAGGTGAGCGCAGTCGACTGACAGGTCCACGTAAGATGAAAAAGAGAGCTCTCTCCATATGCAAGAAATGCAAAACTAGACTATCATGACCCTAAAAATGCAAGCTACTATGAAAGTGGTTGACTTGCAAGGTCACAATGCTTATAGACATCTAATTATCATCATCGAGTGTTATTGGTAGCGTCGTAAGATCATACAATGCACACTAGCATAACTATGTGGATATGAATATGATCTTTATCAGATAGAAATGTGGGAATCCCACCTAGGCATCAAAAGACATGTAGGTCAAGATGACTAATGCAGTGAGATTACCTAAGTTTGATATGGCGAGATTATGCTTGTATCAAGACACATGAAAATCAGGATAGCTAGAAGCATGCACTCGCATAAAATAGTCAAGGATAATACCTAGTCAATCCATAGTGTCAAGTAGGATCAACATAAATGCTCATGACAGTTAGGATCAACAAACTATACCCACAAGCAGATAAAGAAATAAAACATGTTCTCATGCCCTCAGTCTTCTAGCTATGCATCATCGAAAACTTCTTAGGGAGAGACCACTCATCAAAGAAATCCTCATAGACAGCACCCAAAGAAATAAAGTCAAACAAAGCTCAGCAAGTCAAGTGCGTGTGTGTAGGTCATGGAGTCAAGCTTTGAGTATCGCATCTGCAAATGAGAGATATCGCATCATACGAGACTGTTGGGTAAGACACCTGATAAGTGTTAAGAAACACTCGACACAAGGGTAGTGTTGAAAAACACTGTTTGGGGTGGTGTTGAAAAACACCTGTTGTGAAATGCCCCAAGAGACAAATGTACCTAAAGGACCAACGCTAATAGTTAGGCCGCCTAGACAAAGACAAAGACCAATTCCAGACTAAGCCAAATAAGGTCAAGGCATGAGGGAAAGGCTCAGCGTCGAGGACGCATGCTAACAAATAGGGGTGCAAAGGCCTCAAGTAGCGCCTGTTTCCAGGTTTTCACCACTTGGAATCTTTTTTTATCATTTTCATTTTTTTGTATTTTTGCTACCAAGGCACCTGTTTCCAGGTTTTCACCAAGGTACTTTTTCTATTTTTTTGAATTTTTGAATTTTATTTTATTTTTATTTTTTTTGTATTTTTTCAGGACTTTTTATGTTTTTTAGGATTTTTTCAGCATCATATATGAATTTTGTTGGTATTTTTTCAGGATCAATAAATATGTACAAAGGATGCCCCCAAACAGAATGGGCATCAAGGATAGAACTTCTTGAGGTGCATAATGTTGATGGGATCAGGGAGCTGTTCTCCATCAGGATCTAACAGTAAATACGCACCGGTACCAAAAGAAGCTGTGATGACATATGGTCCAAGCCAATTAGGTTCAAACTTGCCCTTTTGCTCTCTATTATGTTGGTTCTTAGGGTTCTCTTGCAAAACAAGATCACCTATTTGAAATTCTCTAGGGCAAACCTTCTTGTTGAATGCCTTGGACATACGCTTCTAGTACACCCTCATATGATCAAAGGAAGCCTTACGCTTCTCATCTAGAAGTTCTAGTTCCTGTAACCTCATGGCGCGATAATCCTCATCTGTAATCAAACCTTTGAGTGAGACTCTAAGTGATGGTATCTTGACTTCTAAAGGCAATACCACTTCAGCGCCATAGGTGAGAGAAAAAGGAGTGGCTCCTGTAGGTGTGCGAATGCTTGTTCTGTAAGCCCATACTGCTGGATTGATTTGTAAGTGCCAATCCCTACCATTCTTGTGCACTGTCCTATGAAGAATTTTAAGAATGGTTTTGTTAGAGGCTTCTGCCTGTCTGTTTCCCTGTGGAAAATAGATGGAGGACCAATGTTGCTTGATTTTAAACTTTTTGCATAAATTCTTTAGGTCCTTATTCTTGAATTGACCACCGTTATCAGTGATAATCTCAGAAGGCACTCCAAATCGGCAAATAATATGATTCAAGATGAACAAAGAGATAGTCTTCCCTGAAGCAACAGAAAGTGGCATAGCTTCCACCCATTTTGTGAAGTAGTCAGTGGTAGTAATAATGAACTTATGTCCACCTGATGAGTTGGGATGAATCTGCCCAACCAGATCAAAGGCCCAGTGCTGAAATGGCCAATGAGAAACAAAAGGGATCAGCTCCCTACCTGGAGCATGAATCAGGTTTCCATGTTTCTGACATTTTTCACATGACTTAGCAAAGGTGACTGCATCTATCTGCATTGTGGGCCAATAATATCCCACCCTAAGCAACCTTCGGGCCATGGCAAGACCATTAGAATGTCCACCGCAAATGCCCTCGTGGATGTCAACTAACGCTTGGTTGGATTCCTCCTTTTCCAAGCACCTAAGGAGCGTCCCATCTAAACCCCTCCTATATAAATCACCAGAGATAAGAGTGTGGCGAGAGGCATTACGGATGAGGTTTCAGCATTCAGAGTGGTTGAATGTGTCAGGGATGATGCCATCATGAAGATATGAATAAATAGCACCATATCGGGAAGATGCATGTGTGACAATGGTACAAATGACATGGCTTTCAGACGAGTCAAAGATGGGATGGTGTAGCTCTTCCACCAGGAATTCAAACCTGGATTCATGTGTTTCCAACTGAAGAAGGGAAGCTAATGTGGCCATGGCATCTGCAGCTTTGTTCTCTATCCTAGGGATCTGTTGAAACGTCACAAAGGTAAAGTAATGCTTCAATGAGTCAACCATCTTTTTGTAGGGTATCAATTTATCATCCTTGGTTTGATACTCCTCATTGACTTGGTTGATGATTAACTGGGAATCCCCAAAGACATGTAACTTTGTGATGTTCCATTCTATAGCCATTCTCAAGCCATTGGTTAAAGCTTCATATTCTTCAATATTATTCGTACACGGGAATAAAAGTTTGTAAGACTTTGGAATATTGTACCCATGTGGAGAAACAAATAATACTCCAGCACCTGATCCGTTTTGCATGCGGGAACCATCAAAGAACATTGTCCAAGTGCGAGTAGTCGTATACAAGATGTGTTCATCTAGGAATTCCACTTGAACAGGCATACTATCCTGAATTGGGAAATTACCTAATTGGTCAGCAATAGCTTGCCCTTTTATGGCCTTTCTTTCAACATACTCTATGTCAAATTCAATTAAGACCATCATCCATTTAGCAAGTCTACCCGTGAGGGCAGCCTTACTAAGCAAGTACTTAAGAGGATCAATTTTGGCAACCAAATGTATGGTATGAGCAAGCATGTAGTGTCGCAAATTTTGAAAAGCAAACACCACTGCAAGACAAGACTTCTCAATGTTATTGTAATTGATCTCATAGGAGACTAGAGTACGGCTGATATAGTATATGGCCCGTTCTTTCCAAGTATCATCTAATTGAGCCAACAATGCCCCCAGGGAAGTGTCTATATCTGAATTATATAGGATTAATGGTTTCCCTAGAATAGGAGGCATTAGGATCGAAGGATTAGCCAAGTACTGTTTGATCTGATCTGGGCTCTTTTGACAATCCTCGTTCCAAACACAAGAAGCACCCTTATGCAATGTCTTATTAAAGGGTTGCACTCTATCTGCAAGCTGAGAAATAAACCTCCTAATCGATTGAAGACGTCCCTGAAGACTTCTCATTTGGCTAATATTTTGAAGAGGTGGCATATCTAGAATTGCTTGGACCTTTTCGGGATCAACCTCGATACCTTTTGCTGATATTATAAATCCTAAAAGTTTTCCTGAGGTGACACCAAATGCACACTTATTTGGATTCAATCTGAGTTGAAACTGTTCCATGCGATCTAGAATTACTTCTAGATCATCGAGTTGTGTGTCCCATTTTCTTGATTTTGCCAGGGTATCATCCACATAATCTTCCATGTTTTTGTGCATCATATCATGAAAGATAGTGGTCATAGCTCTTTGGTAGGTTGCTCCTGCATTCTTTAATCCAAATGGCATGACGTTCCAGCAATAGGTTCCCCATGCACATGTGAACGCTATTTTCTCTTGGTCTTCGAGAGCTATTTTAATTTGATTATATCCTGAGAAACCACCCATTAGAGAGTATATGTCATAGCCCGCTGTCATGTCCACTATCATGTCAATGGTTGGAAGTGGAAAATCATCCTTTGGGCATGCTTTATTTAAATCTCTAAAATCTGTGCATACACGAATGGACCCATCATGCTTGGAAACTGGTACTATGTTTGAGATCCATTCTGCATAATTGATGGCTCTGATGAATCCAACTCTCAAAAGTTTTTCTAATTCTATTTTGACAAGGAGAGCTACATGTGGATGCATTTTTCTGAGTCTCTGTTTCACTGGTTTGAAACCTGGAGCTATGGATAAGTGATATATTATAAGATTTGTGTCAAGCCCTGGCATGTCTGAATAGGTCCATGCAAAATTAATTTTCTTCTTTTGTAAGAATTGTATATATGCCTTGGTCTCTTCTTCTGATAAAGATTGAGCAAGATGAACTATTTGAGGAGTTTCTTCTGTGTTCAAATTGACCGGCTTTGTTGGCTCAATCAATACTGATGATCTATCTTGGAAATAACTCGGCAAGTTATTAAGTACCCCATCCTTAGGCACCTCAAAGAGGTTTTCACCCTCGGATACGTCATTTCTTTTTACTATTTTTGGTTCTGATACCGCCACAAAGTGGTTTTCGCCATCAGACCTTTTTTTCTTTTTTTCTTTCTCTTTTATTTTTAGACTGAGGTACTTAATATCAGGCTCTGTCATGCTGGTTGTTGGTTCACTGGTGGAAGAAGCCACGGTTTCAAGAGCATTCAGATAGCAAGCAATTTTGTAATCATTTTGAAAAGTGAGGAATATAGGCTCTTGATGGTGCTGAGACCAATCAATTAGGTCATAGTGAACAAGGGGTAGGTCAATGACTGGTTCAATGTTATTTATGCAAAAGGTGTCATCTCTAGTGACCATACAATCAGGATTCATCAAGTCATCTCCTAAGATACCTGAATTAGGACTCATCCTACCAAATGAAGCGTCATCCACTAAGGCAATTTGAGGAGTGCAATCCTCTAGTCCTACACTAAGCTCGTTGGCCGCATCGGGTTGGGTACTATAAGCATGGACAATATCTATGTCCAAATCAACTGTTGCATCTGAAAGTGAGTCCCATTCATATTCATGGGAGTCAATGTCTGAGTCATCATTTGGGCCTCATGATGTAGAAGCCTCAAGGTTAGGAAGGGTTTCCCCCTCTCTAGTGCTAGCATTGGTACTATCCGTCGTAGTTAGGATAGCAACACTTTTCATTATCGATCTAGCAGTCATATAGTCACTATCCGTCGTAGCTAGGATAGTAGGACTGTCAAGTATCAAATCTATGGAATCTCCCCAAAGGAGATTTGTTGAGGGCACCCAATCATCAGACACATCTTGTTGATTAGAAAGATCAGGTGTATAGTCTAAGTCACTGTCACTGTCCGTCGCAGCTAGGACAAGGACACCTTTCTTCTTCTTATTTTCAAAACCTAAGCCAACCGTGGACTTATTCTTTCATCCAAAAAGAGCATGATCAAGAGGCTCAGCTTTAGCATCCAGCCTATGGCTAAGGGGACCAAATCTTGGATAACCCATATTCTTAACCATTGTATACCCTCTCCCATAAGCTTCAGGTGAAGGAGCAAAATTCTCATTGTGTTTGTATTTTTCCTCGTGATAGATCCAGTCCCTTATGGCAACTTCCTCTTTCTCTTCCTGAATGGGGACCGAAGACTCAACAAATTTTCCAAATAATGTCATTGCTGATGACGAAGGTTTCATATTTTGTGATGGTCTCCCATAAGACCTAGGAGAGATTGGCATGTTTGTAAAAGAATCAATTTTATAATCTCCCATCCCAAGATCTATGGTCCTAAACTTCTGCTTGCATTGTTCAAGTGAACTACTAGGACTGTTAGCTTCCTTATTCAAAGGTACATGTGATCCAGCAGAAATGTTATTAACTGACAAAGCACTATCTCTAGGTATGCAAATTTCTACACCGTTATGGGGAAACTTAACACACTGGTGATACGTTGATGGGACTGCTTGCATTTCGTGAATCCATGGCCTACCTAGCAAAATGTTGTAGGCTAAAGGTCCAACATCAACAATTTGAAATAAGATATCCTTTTCTATTGGACCAATGCGAATAGGCAAAATGGCCAATCCCTTAGAACTTCTTTCTGCTTCATCATATGCCTTGATTGTGATCTTTTTCCTTGTGTTAATGACGTTCTCAAAATATCCTAGAGCCAGCAACAAACTCATGGTACAAATATTGAGCCCCGCACCCCCATCTATCAGTACACGCCTGACACGGGTTTTATGAATCATGACTTTGATGTGTAAGGCCAAGTTATGTGGGTGACTGATGGATTTGTCGTCTTCTTCTGAGAAGGTGAGGTAATGAGGGCTAGCCAAATGGTTGACCATATTCTGGAATTGATCAATATCTAAGTTGTTAGGGACACTGGCTACTCACAAAGCATCTTCAAGGACACACTTATGCTTAGGGGACAATTCTAAAAGCTCAAAAATGGATATCTGCGCGGGTGTATGTTGTAATTGGTCAATAAGATTATAATTGGAATCAGGACCAACGACAGATTTGGGAGGAACGCCTTTGGACATGGGCTGCTTAGACTTGCTAGTGCTAGGACCTCTGATAATAATGAGCGCTTGGGCCTGACCTCTAGTGAAAGCATTGAGGGACTGGTGCATTCTTCGCGAGTGAGGGCCTCTTATCACCACAGCGGGTCTTTCATCAGTCATAAGAGTTGAGTCCACATCATATCCATAAGGATCTTTCCCTCTCATCATGTTGATGTTATCGTCAGCCACTTCAAGCATGTTAATCACATTTTCAGCATTTGTGTATGTATAGTTGATAGCAGCCTTACCATGCTTGTTGTTAGAATTTTCCCCTTTTTCATATTTAGGCAAGGGCTCTTTAAAGGCTTTATGATCCGCATTAGTGGTTAAACCATCAACTTGTAATTGTCCTTTTTCAATAAGGTCTTGGACAAGATGCTTGAGTTTAAAATAATTTTCTATGTCATGTCCAATCCCATTATGGAAAACGCAAAAAGCCTTTGCATCCCACCAATGAGGTAAAGGATCTGGTATATGATGTTTTGTAGGATCCTGTGGGTGTGCCAAAGTATGAGCAACTAATGTCTTAAAAACATCTGCATAAGATTCTCCCAATTTGGTAAATTGTCTCCTCTCTATTTTAGATCTCCTTTGATACTTAGGTTTGTCTTGTTGTGTTGAAGACGTTTGCAACTTCATAGCTTGAACTGCATGAGAGAGGTTAAGAACTCCTTCATTTTTGGGTTGAGATGAGTCAACAACTCCGTCATTGACCACTTGCTTGTTTTTGTTCCAATAGGAGTTCTTTTTGTCCTTGTTACCATTAGTATTGTTATTTTGGCTATTGTTGTTATTTGTTGGTTTAGCCAAAATTCCTTGTTCTTTTAGGACATCCTCAATGTGACATGCCACCTCTACCATAGTATCAAAGGAATTAAACGGGATTTTCTTGACTTCATATCTTAGTTCTGGTATTAGATTGCTCACAATGATATCAATTCTCTCCTCCTCAGGAATTGTCCTTGGGTATTTTGAACACAATCGCCTCCATCATTGTAAAAATGTGACAAAAGATTCCCCTTGATTTTGCTTGAGTTTGCACAAATCAAGCATTATGACCGACCTCGATAAGTTGTAAGCAAAATGTTGAACAAACCTTTGGACAAGTTCTTTAAATGTCTTTACTGGAGGGGAAAGGTTGGTGAACCACTCCATGGCTTGACCTTTTAAACTCCTTGGGAATAATCTCATCAAGTAGGAGTCTTCATGGTGAAAGGAAAAGCTCATTATGTAGAACTGTCGAACATGGTCGTGAGGGTCACCAGTGCCATCATATTTGTCATATGTTGGGAACTCAACTTTCTTAGGGAATTCTACCATCACCACACTTTTGTCAATGGGGTTAGGACATATGGAGTCCAAATGAAACGTGCTCTTGGGAGCCTTCATCCTGTCTATATCCTTTTGCATTTGTAAGATCACCTCATCAGTTGAAGGGCTCTGTTTCTTGATCTTTTGGTGAACATCAAAATTATATGGAACTTTAGCACCTTTGTTAATAAGACTTTCCAAGAATTGATCTTTATTTTGTTCCACATATTGCTCCACATATGCTTGAAAGGATGGTTCTTGTTGCATAGTCATGAAATCCATATGATCAAATTTAGCATAACTTCTTCCATGTTGTGAGCCATGATGTGCTCATTGGGAGGGTTGCTTTGAATGTCTATGAGATGACTATCTCCTATGATGGTCATATCTTGAAACCCTTCTTCCTCTAGGACTTGGGGATCGTGAGGGTGTCCTTGATCTTCTTCTAGGACTTGGTGAAGGGGTAGATGGGGGTGAGTTGGTCCCACTATTGGTTCCCCTCCCGTTGAATCAGCTTTGGAGTTGTTGTGCGTAGAGTCTATCTTCTTCTTCTTGGGTGACTCTTTTCTTTATATCTAAAAATGCACGTTCCTCTTCTTCTAGTTGTCTGAATTTTTCCTTTTAGCAGCTTGTTCATCCAAATAGGCTTGCTTCTCTCTCTCAATACTTCTCAATCTTGTATTTGCATATCGAGAGGTGTCTTTAAGTGGGGAGGATGGTCTCGAATGCCTTATTGCATTGGCTGCGTTTATGTGGTGATCACTAGATTCGTTGTTCTGGTCCTCATGTTGTGACCCTGAATCTGAGTGAGCTTGCTTATGATGTCTCTCAGCTCATTGGTGAGCATCAAAATACCTCGCGTTGTTGGGAGGTGACCCGGGTGGACTAGCATGTGAAGACCCACCGTACTCTCTTCTATGTCGTTGGAAGATATCCTCAAGAGTTTGATTCATGGCTTCTCTTTGTTGTCGGGTGAAAGTGTAACTCATGTCCATACTTGATGAAAGTGGTACAAAAGAGGTGCTCACTTCACTAGGATTAGCTCCCAAATTAAAACAAACCTCAGATTCACTCTTAGGAGATTGATCAAAAAGGGGTCCTTTTCCCTTATGTTGTCAACAAGTCTTAACGGGTGGTAACTGGCTAAAGGCAACAGGGGGTCACTTCCCTTGATTGACTTGGTACCTTGTCATAACTGACATGAAAGAAAGATACTCTCAATGATAAGGTGACCTCTCAAAGTGTCAGCGCCAAACTAAGATAATCAAAGTCCTCTATTGTCCAAAGAGAAATGAGAAGATAAAAAAAAGGGCTTTACCAACACTGTCAAAGAGGTGCTTCAAATCAAAGGGTGACTACCCTTGCATGTTTGAACCAGGAGGTTGGACTAGGCCAAAGTATGATTGAAATTGAGATTTAAATGAGAGCGATTTGGACAATAAGAGTACTAAAATTTTCCAAGAATGTAGCTAACAATCTTAGAGATGAACCTTGGCACCGAGAATGACCTTCTAATTTGACAATTATTCCAAAGTGATTTCGTAAATCAAATGATGCTATTCCGGAGGACTAAAACCCAAAATTTAGAGTCAAGACAGGTCGCAAACGTCAGAGCAAGAAGCCTACTCTAAGACCTAACCTGATTAACAGCAACTGAAACTGACCAAATTGCAAGCACAAGAGAAATTATCCAGGAGATATACCCCAGGCTACTGGGGTGATATACCTATAACCGCGTGATACTTCACATGACACCAGGTGATATACCTCAGTACTGGCGGGCGATATACTCCAGGAAGGTCGGGCAATAGTTTGTCAAGGGCGAACTATAGTGCGATATTTCTCTTCAAAGCAGGCGATATTTTTAGCAAGCGTGAAGTATCGCATGATATTTCGCTTTACAGAGTGCGATGTTGTTGCAGAATTGTTCAACTCTTGACCAGAATTGTGTAAAATTTGCATTTTTGGGTCTGCTTGGTCAAAATTTTTAGTCTGAGGATTGATGTTTTCGATTTCAATCACAATATCAGCAGAATTTTGGCAGGTTTGCAAACAGTGAGGGATCAAACATGTCTCAAACACTTGAAACAAGGGCAAAAGCAACCTTGCCAAGACAAACACTTGTGATATCAGAATTGAAAAAGCACCCTATGAATGCTACCGATTGTTTGTATGTAAGAACATTTGCACTAGCATCACACAACCGAAGACAATTCAAGCAAATCTATCCTAAAAAGTCAAGGCTCAATACTTACCAACTTAGCCCACAACTTGATGCCCCCTTGCCTCACACCAAGTGGTTACCCACAAGAGATGTTGGCTTTGTCGTGGAAGTGTCAAATGACACAACCAAAGGGACACATATGGTGAATATCTTAAGGTGATCCGGGTAAACCACTTGGATCAATCCTTGCACTAAGAAGATAAGCGGCTAAACAAGGTGGCTTCTATCTAATGGTTCTTAATAAGGATTTCCGTTCACAACACCCCTCTTGCTCCTCATAAAGGACTAGGACCCCGGTCTCAAGAGTACCTTAAGCATTCTTGTTCAATGTTTTCCCCATGGTCGCAATCCCATGAGCTACTCACATCAAACGAAGATAAGTGTTATGTCTACCAAGGTTTTTGGTGTCCTTGATAGCCTTGAGATTATAGTGAGTTGGAATCACTTGCCACCAAGGAAAATGATGACAAGGTTGTCCCCACTTGAGTCGTTCTTCTTGATTGCTCAAGAGTAGGCCCGCTAAAGGATTCCTAAACTAAACAAAATGGATAATTTATGAGGTTCAAGGTTTTTGGTTCACCTCAAGGGTGAAGAGCATACTTCCCTATCTCAAAAAATTCTCCCAAACGCACCAAGCAAAGAGATTCAATTACTCCCTTGCTTCCAAAACCTTAAGATGGGTCAAGATTTTCTGATTCACCTAAAGGTGAAGAGCATACTTCTCCTACCACCTCAAAATCTCTTTCACAAGGTGTTAAAGATTCCTAATACATTTAGTGAGTGCCACACTTGAAAGAAAAGCAAATAAACAAGCAAGATTTTTTTTATTTTATTTTTTATGCTTGGGCAGCCCTATAAAAACTATTAGTAGCCCTCTTTGACATGCATTTTTAGCAAATTTCAAGCAATGAGAGCACCTACAAACACAACTTGTTAGACTAACAAGGTTAGCAAAATCAAAATCCAAATGTAAATATGCAATAAACTAATAGATTCAAGCTAAAAGATGCAGGTTAGACCTATCTAAATACAGTAAAATAAACCAACAAACTAAAATGATCAAATTCAGATGATAAAACTGGAAATGCGGGTCTCTATCAGATTAGGCGATATACTTCAGACTTCACCAGTATCGCGTGACACAGTTTCCTATAGTCGGGCGATATACCTCAGTCTGGGTGATACTCTACACTATGGGCGGGCGATAGTTCGCATGATGTCAGGTGATATACCTCAGTACTAGCGGGTGATTCTTCTCTCACGCGAAGTGTCGCACCACTATACAAAGGTATATCATGCAATATTCCTGAGAAGTATCGCGCGATACTCTGAGACAGAAAACCAGAACTGCAAAATTTCCAAAAAATAATCCAAAAAATGATAAAAATGCAAATGAAACAAAAGACAAAGCCTATCTACTCTGCCCCACAGTGGGCGCCAAAAATGTACACGCTAAAATGGTGCACTTCTATGAACCATTACATGTAAGGTTGCTCAAGAATGAGGCCTCACAAAGTGGCTCATAGCTCTCTATGCATGGAGTTGCAAGGGACTATGATAAATTTGCTCTCAGCTAGAGCTACAAACTTGTGACCTTGCTAGTCAACCATACAATGAGAGATTCAAGTGAAGACAAGGGAAACAATGCCAATATCTCCAAGAATCAAATATGCAATGCAATGCAAATCTAAATGAGAATGCAATCTAAACTATGAAAGGAAAGTACAATGCAACTAATCTATGAAAGGAAATAACAAGTGTTACAATGCCTCTTATTTAGACTATGTGAGTTAAATCTATTGCATAAAAGGAAACTAAGCTAATATGCCATGATCATGCAAACTAAGCAAAGGAAATATGTAACTAAATGATGTAATGAAATGAAGCAAGTCTTCAATATCTTCAAAAACTCCAAATGCACCTAAAACCTGCATTATAACATTAGCATAAAAACATGGTATGTAAATGGAGGAGAGAGCTTTCTTTTTATAAGAAATGCAAAGAAATGGACCATTGAGATTAAGAGGCAAAAAGTCTTAATCAACGGTGGAGCTTGAAAAAGGAGCAATCCATGTGCACAAGTATCCTCCAATAGGAAAATAAGAGTTGACTTTATGTCCATATGAGACAAAAAGTGCTTTTCTCCTTTTTATAAAACATGAATAATGCTTTATTTGTGCAGCTTAGGATAAAAGGAAAAGTGGGGGCTTTTTATTTATTAAAAGGGGAGGAAATATTCCTTTTGAATAAATAAAGACTTTAGGATAAAATGGTTACCCCATAGGATAAAAATCCAATATATGATTGAATTTAAGATTTAATCAAGAAATTGATGATGTTGAAAATATTGATTATTGATAAAAATGATTCAGGATTGATAAATCAAATAAATGGGGCCCAAAGTCTAGGCGACCATTTTAGGGTGCATACAGTTGATACCTCTCATGAGGTCTGAGATACGAGCCCTGCAAGATCGCTGCCCAATCGTGCTTAGTGCACCTTGGGGTCACTTGGGTCGAGCGTGGTCGTGAGCATTTCGGTGACTCTGTGGGTAGAATGGGGTTGTCACTGGTGTTTACCCGGCCAACTAGAGCCGATGGAGTAGACGGTTCGATGCCAGGTCGGATGGTTTGAAAGATACGCTACTGAGCCACTTTCAACTGACCCTCACTGCAAGTTTTGGCATCGACTGAGATTGCCTTGCCAAATGTAAACGAAGTCAAATCACCCAAAATCAAGAGAGGTTATTGTAGATCTCAAAAACATGATCTCATAGCACCTAACGGTTTGTCGATACCTCTCACTAATGTAGAGGTAGCAGCAAGAAAGTGGAGTGCCCTTCTCTTAGCTCCCACAACTCACCAACCAACTACAAAGGCTTAAGGGTATTCCCAAACTCTTATGATGGTGTAACACAACCAATTAAATGGACTTCTATCCCAATAAACTCCCTTTCCAAAATTATACACTCAATCAAACTTCAATGCCTTTTCGGCTTTAGGGACACTAGGCCTAAAACTAACTTATTGTTAGAACTCTTCACCATTGGACTTCTTGACCACTCCCAAGTATGTAGATGGTCCTCATATGACCTAAGGCCTCTGAAATAACTCTTGGTTTACTCCCATCACAACCGCACCATAGCAAACTAGACCTGCACGCCAATTTCCTTATAGCCTTCTCAACATAGGTTTTCTTTTCTAACTTTTTCACAACTAAGTATCTTGATACAATCAGGGAATTTTTAGACACCCATTTGGAATTTATTTAAGATCCCAAATCCTTTCCTTCCAACTCCACTCCAGCACCACCTAACACCCACCTTGGACATAGACATAATTGGCCTAATTAGGTTTGGTTTACAAAGCAAGTATGAGGTATAGGGTTCACAGAACTGATATAGGGCTTCAGATACTCTTCTCCAATTCCAAATGACTCAAAACCACCATTGCTTCACTCACTTATCTACTCTATACACTTCTTTAAAATTTTCTCCTACTTTCTAGACTGAATCCTCACAAAAATTCAATCTAGGGCCTGATGCATGAGGGCCTTGCCCTTTGAGCCAATTCATGAGCCTTTGGAATCCATTGGAATATATACCTACCTTTCATTTTCCAAATTCTTAGGTAAAACCTATGGTTAGAATGCAAGTTAGGCCGCCATTAGTGTTCAGGGCCCTAGAAAAGTTTGTTTCCTGAACTGTTTTGAGAAAAACTGAGATAACGTTAACCAATGAATCTAAATCTCTACCAAATCAATAGTAAGGTGAAATAACATGCAATGAAATATTTTCACATGCAAATCTCAACTCTGTAAGCCTGTACATGCCCGTACAATTCTGAGAAATGGCTCAAAAATGGTTTGTATTCCTCATTTATGGCACCAGTTTACAAAAATCAACTTCTTACCATTATGGTTCAAAGTGAAAAGCATATATAACCTTCAAAATGAAGGTATATCAATTGGAGAACCTATTTGACTCTTGGGTTTCCAATTCCAATCTCTCGAGCAACTTTTAGAAAGTTGCAACAGCAACTTTTATTGCATTTTTGCAAATTTTTTGAACTCGATAGAGTTTATGATTTCTCTTTGAGATCAAAATTTATCAACATGATTTTTAAAGTAAATATAATCTAAAATTAACCTTTAAAACTCCATAAGCCTAACCTAGCAAATTATCACTAACTAGGTAAACCCTATGACCTAAGGTATCTTAGGCTTATAACATTGCCAAAAGATCCTTGATCATACATCAGGGTTTTCAAACCAAAATTAGGATGATCTATTTAGATCCATCCTATTTATTATAAACACAAAGAAATTCAAATTCCTATTAGTGGAGGGTTCCTTACACCACTCACAAGGTCCGAGATACGAGCCCCGCAAGATCGCTGCCCAATCGTGCTTAGTGCACCTTGGGGTCACTTCGGTCGAGCGTGGTCGCGAGTGTTCCGATGACTCTGTGGGCAGAACAGGGTTGTCACTGGCACTTACCCAGCCAACTAGAGCTGATGGAGCAGACGGTTCGATGCTAGGTCAGACGGTTTGAAGATATGCTGCTGAGCCACTTTCAACTGACCCTCACTGCAAGTTTTGGCATCGACTGAGATCGCCTTGCCAAATGTAAATGAAGTCGAATCGCCCAAAACTGAGAGAGGTTATTGTAGACCTCAGAAACACAATCTTGTAGCACCTAACATTTTGTTGATACCTCTCACGAGGTCTGAGATACGAGCCTCGTAAGACTGCTACCCAATCGTGCTTAGTGCACCTTGGGGTCACTTGGGTCGAGCATGGTCGCGAGTGTTACGGTGACTCTGTGGGTAGAACAGGGTTGTCACTGGCATTTACTCAACCAACCAAAGCTGATGGAGCAGAAGGTTTGATGCCAGGTCGGACGGTTTGAAAGATATGCTGCTGAGCCACTTTCAACTGACCCTCACTACAAGTTTTGGCATCGACTGAGATCACCTTGCCAAATGCAAACAAAGTTGAATCGCCCAAAACTAAGAGAGGTTATTGTAGACCTCAGAAACATGATCTCGTAGCACCTAATGGTTTTTCGATACCTATCACAAGGTCTGAGATACGAGCCACGGAAGATCACTGCCCAATCATGATTAGTGCACCTTGGGGTCACTTGGATCGAGCGTGGTCACGAGCGTTTCGGTGACTCTGTGGAAGAACGGGGTTGTCACTAGCATTTACCCAACCAACCAGAGCTAATGGAGTAGATGGTTCAATGCCAGGTCAGACGGTTTGAAAGATACGCTACTGAGCCACTTTCAACTGACCCTCACTGCAAGTTTTGGCATCAACTGAGATCGCCTTGCCAAATGCAAATGAAGTCAAATCGCCCAAAATTGAGAGAGTTTATTGTAGACCTCAGAAACATGATCTTGTAGCACCTAATGGTTTGTTGATACCTCTCATGAGGTCTGAGATACAAGCCCCGCAAGATCGCTACCCAATCATGCTTAGTGCACCTTGGGGTCACTTGGGTCGAGCATGGTCACGAGTGTTCCGGTGACTCTGTGGGCAGAATGGGGTTGTCACTGGCATTTACCTAGCCAACTAGAGCTGATGGAGCAGATGGTTCGATGCCAGGTCAGACAGTTTGAAAGATATGTTGCTGAGCCACTTTCAACTAACCCTCACTGCAATTTTTGGCATCGACTGAGATCGCCTTTCCAAATGCAAATGAAGTCAAATCGCCCAAAACTGAGAGAGGTTATTGTAGACTTTGAAAACACAATCTTGTAGCACCTGATGGTTTGTTGATACCTCTCATGAGGTCTAAGATACGAGCCCCACAAGATCACTGCCAGTTTGAAAGATACGTTGCTGAGCCACTTTCAACTGACTGTTAGTGGTATGTTTGAAATTTGAACTATGAAATTAATCATGATTAAGCTTGTGAAATTTGAACTGTGGAGCTTATTATGTTTGAGGTTTAACTTTTATAGATTGTTTGAAATGATAAAAAAAATAATATCCTTAAAGCATTAGAAACAACAATCAAACATGTAAGAATTCAAACCATGCAAATGACATAAGTATATGACATGTAAGATCCCTTCTTGGCACTATTGGCCACCCATACATGATTTTGGTCATAAGTCCTTATGAAGAGTTTTAGGACATTTAACTTTTAAATCAAATTGATTGTTACAAATTGCCATTATAGGCTTCAAAAGATCTCAATTAACCATTAAGGATCCTTTTGTCCTTCTATCTCTTATTGGATCCATGGTGACCGTAGGCGTCTTCATAGGTGCTCCTGCACAAGTTACAATCCACATACAAAACCAAGTTTATTGACTCAAAATACAATCTAAGAAAGGTCAAATTAATGTATTGAAATTAAGCTTAACGAACTTGGAAAACAATGCACTAAGTTAACTTATTACCTAGTCAAGTGTTCCTAAAGGGTCATCTCTTTGCTTCAGGGTCTCCAATAGTGCTTCATGATTAGCAGTAGTAATAGTCCAAAGTTATTTTGTCTTTGGTCTTCCTTGATGCTTTGACAACTTGACATTTGTTGCTATAACAAGGTGTGAATACATGAGAATAGTTTTGTGCTTCTCATAGTCTTCAAATGCGGGAACTCCATTATTTCTAATCATGTATGTTCGCAGCCATGTTCCCATAATAACAACTAAACCAGTAGGATATGTGAACCCATCACCATCTGTCATCGATTGTACAAGCTTCTATTTACCTTGTACACAACATGCTAACCAATAATCTGACCTCTCATCATTCCCCTGCGGTGCAACCAATGCAAAAACATCTCCCGGCTTCAGAAGATCTAAAAGATGGTCATAGTCAACTGAAGTGTCCATGTCATCATTTCTTATAGAGAGTGTCAAAGATAAAGGAGTCAGATACTATGGAACCCATGTATCCACCCACTCACTTGACTCGCAATGATCCCAATCATACTGAAAATGCATGGGGCAAAAACAAGCCAACTCTCATGTCCAAATGGTCCATGTACTACTATTGGAGCTTTGGAATGAATGCATTTTTTAAGAGTCTTTCACTATTTGACAATCCAATCTATCTCCTATAGTTCCCTCCTCAACCAACCAAAAGAATCTACACACTATAGAATCAAGAGTCCCCCCTTGTGACAATGCTAAAGTACACCAATCAACAATAGAATGAGCATCAAGAAGTAGAGCACTTGAAATCCTCAATTCACACACGCACCTGCTCCGTCATGCTCCCCTTTCCCATGCCCTAACTCAAAAAACTCCAAATATGAGGTACACCTCTCTCCACATGCATTCTACACAACCAATAAAACATTTTGGTATTCTTAAATTGATCGGTGCAATTATCTGACCAAATGAGATGCCTATCCATAGCAATACCATTTTCCTGCAAGAAGTCAAAATAGTTCTGGAAATAATGTTGAACAAACTCATGAGAGTGAGACCTGTCGTCGCTCATATAAAAATGGTACTCTCTGATTATCTTTCGCTCACCTTTTGTGCTATCAGGGGAATGTCTATATGTGATGTGTACAAAAATAGCAACCTGAATGGAATTGTAATATTGAGCTTGAGTCTCATTTTGGGGCTGCAATGTATAGTTCTCCGCAAAGTCTACAACGGATATAATAGTTCCAATGGGGAAAGTATCCTTACATGTCCTGAATTGTTGATCCAACCATTGAGACCTGTTACTATGCCTTGCATACTTGTAAAAAAGATTTGTCTTGAAATCTAAGATAAAATCAGCAACATTGTATTATTTTGCAACTAACTCACATCTAGAGCCTTCACCTCCACTCTTCAATGTATATTTCACTATTTCATATACCTTTTTTTGGACGAGTGTCTTTCCAAAATTTTGTTCCAAACCCTCATGAAAACATGTTCTAAACTTGGACAAGCCACCACATTTGGAGCACTTGGCATTTAAGCAATCTTTTTTATAAAATAAACAACCATCATCTCTATGACATAAAAATTGATCTAGCAAGTCTCTTGATGATTTGGGAAGACCACTTGCACCACAATCCTCTAGCATTTCATTAGTATGCAAAGTAGAATGAATGGACCGTAATAATTCATGATGCATTGAAAACTCAACATGATATTTGCAACATGTATTTCGAATCTTAAGGGGTACACAATAAAATGGCTTCATGGATTCAAAAGACCTTTGTGATATTTTCAATGTTGGATGTGTATCACAAAAAAATTTATACAACATTGTTTGACTTACCTCCACATAATGTTTAGGATGTGGAGTGCGGTCTCAATTGCCAACTCTCAACTTCAAGACATCCTTCACATTTGGTGACACTCTTGAGTTAGCATCCCAAAATTGTTGAATTTCATCCTTGACAACATCTGTTAGCTTCTTATCGAAACGTGGAAGTCTCCCACCATAAGCCCATGTATCAATTTGAAGTGGATCATCAAGTCTTTCTCTTCTTGCAAGTGCTCTACCCAAAGTTTTACGATCTATATTGAAGTCAACACAAGTTTGTCTCATCAAACGAGCCTTTCTCAACTGATGACTTACTAAGGAGGTTGTAATAACCCTGCGAGCAACTCTCTTGTCTTTTTCTCTGCTGGTCTTCCCAATGCTATTGAGAGCATTGAAAAGATTCTTCACAACAATGGCATTTCTCTCCATTTTCTTGTTCACACGAATCTTCAATTTCACAAGAACAAGTCTCATCTTTTGCATCTTTAACAACTGCACAAAAATTTGACATTTCTCAACCAATGTCTTGTTTCGAAAAAATTGATCATAAAGTCTTGAAGCCCACAACCTAATGGTTCTATGTGACCTCTTTACTTCCCAATTATTCATAATGTTCTCCTCAATTTCAATTAACCATTTAGGTGTTCTTGAAAGCCCTGAATTTGAAGATTGATTATCTTTATTGTAAGGGACTTCATTTCGCATATAATTTGGAGATGTATAATGTTCATGTGGTTCTTGTGCAACATTTTCGTTCCCAAAATCTACATTTTCAATCTCCATCTATGCATTTTCAAATTAAACATCCTCTTCACTTACATCTACATTTACGGGGTCACCTTCATTAATGTTTAACATACCTTCTCTCCTTCTTTGGTGATTTTCCTTATCTTTTTTCCTATATGCTTGAATTTCGTCATCTGTCAATTTCCTCTTGTGTTTAGCCTTTCGACGACTGCTACTTCCCATAGTGAGACCACAAGTCAACAAAAATCAAAATGGGCCCCAAATCACATTTTTTGTTTTGCAACGCGTGAAAAAAGTATAAAATCTTGTGATTGTCTAGTCTGTGGGGACAGGTAATATTTTGGTCAAATATTACCTACCAAAAATTGGGTATCCAATTCCATATCGGGTACCCGATATTCCCAGGCTGATGAAAAAAGGGTGGGAGCAAATGAAAAAAATTGAACTTTTACATATATTGATGTATATAATATATATATAGAAAAGAGGCATATGATATATATAATGTATATTATATATATACTAATGTATTATAATAGACTAATGTATTATATGTACTAATGTATTAAATATACTAATATATTATATATATTATATATATACTAACATGTATATAATATATATATAATACATATACTAATATATTATATATAATATTACAAATTTTGGAGAATCTCTTGCAGAAATATGGAAATTATAATCTTCCTCCTAGAGCATACATTAATGAAGTTCTTCGTGCCTTAGCAAAGGAAGCCAGCTGGATTGTTGAAGCTTACGGTACTACATACAGAAATGCGGTATGTATTTTTGGCCTAAATTTTTTTCTCATTTCTTTTAGGTCTTTAAAGGTGGTCAGCTAAATCTTTGTATTAAATGTTCCTTTTACAGGCGTCGTAAACCCTAACTACGCAGAAATGGAGGCTTTGAAGAATAGTTCACTGGAGGCAGAGAGAGAGACTTCCTAGGGGTCATGGGGACACGCTAGGGATCCTAGTATGGAACCCTTAAGACACACTTGAGCATTCCAATGTGTCAAAATGGGTCACGGGGACTCCCTAGGGGTCCTAACGCATGATAAGGTGTACTAGGACCCCTAAGGAGTCCCCATGACCCCTTTTGACACATTGGAGCACTCAAGTGTGTCTTAAGGGGTCGTACGACCCCTTAAGACACACTTGAGTGCTCCAATGTGTCAAAAGGGGTCATGGGGACTCCCTAAGGGTCCTAACACGTGATAAGGCATGCTAGGACCCCTAGGGAGTCCCCATGACCCCTTTTGACACATTGGAACACTCAAGTGTGTCTTAAGGGGTCCTAGGACCCCTTAAGACACACTTGAGTGTTCCAATGTGTCAAAAGGGGTCATGGGGACTCCCTAGGGGTCCTAACACATGATAAGGTGTACTAGGACCTCTAGGGAGTCCCCGTGACCCCTTTTGACACATTGGAATGCTCAAATGTGTCGTAAGGGGTCTTAGGACCCATTCAAACATACTTGAGCATTCCAATGTGTCAAAAGGGGTCATGGGGACTCCCCAGGGGTCTGAGTACACTTTATCATGTGTTAGGACCCCTAGGAAGTCCCTGTGACCCCTTTTGACATATTGGAACACTCAAGTGTATCTTAAGGGGTCTTAGGATCCCATAAGGCATACTAGGACCCCTAGGGAGTCCCCATGACCCCTTTTGACACATTAGAACACTCAAGTGTGTCTTAAGGGGTTTTAGGACCCCTTCAAACACACTTGAGTGTTCCAAAGTGTCAAAATGGGTCATGGGGACTCCCTAGGGGTCCTAGTAAACCTTATTACACGTTAGGACCCCTAGGAAGTCCCCATGACCCCTTTTGACACATTGAAATGCTCAAGTGTGTCTTAAGGGGTCTTAGGACCTCTTAAGACACACTTGAGCATTCCAATATTTTAAAGACCTCTTAAGACACACTTGAGCGTTCCAATGTGTCAAAAAGGATCATGGGGACTCCCTAGGGGTCCTAACATGTGATAAGGTGTACTAGGACCCCTAGGGAGTCCCCATGACCCCTTTTGACACATTGGAAAGCTCAAGTGTGTCTTAAGGGGCCCTAAGACCCCTTAAAACACACTTGAGCATTCCAATGTGTCAAAAAGGGTCATGGGGACTCCCTAGGGGTCCTAACCCATGATAAGGTGTACTAGGACCCCTAGGGAGTGCCCATGACTCCTTTTGACACATTAAAATGCTCAAGTATGTCTTAAGGGGTCCTAAGACCCCTTCGGACACACTTGAGCATTCCAATGTGTCAAAAGGGGTCATGGGGACTCCCTAGGGGTTCTAGTATGCCTTATCATGTGTTAGGACCCCTAGGGAGTCCCCATGACCCCTTTTGACACATTGGAATGCTCAAGTGTGTCCAAAGGGGTCTTAGGGCCCCTTAAGACACACTTGAGCATTCCAATGTGTCAAAAGGGGTCATGGGGACTTCCTAGGGGTCCTAACACATGATAAGGCATACTAGGACCCCTAGGGAGTCCCCATGACCCCTTTTGACACATTGGAATGCTCAAGTGTGTCCGAAGGGGTCTTAAGACCCCTTCGGACACACTTGAGCATTCCAATGTGTCAAAAGGGGTCATGGGGACTCCCTAGGGGTCATAACACGTGATAAGGTGTACTAGGACCCCTAGGGAGTCCCCATGACCCCTTTTGACACTTTGGAATGCTCAAGTGTGTCC
The DNA here is from genome assembly GCA_027943335.1 of Chamaecyparis obtusa. Lineage (NCBI taxonomy): Eukaryota > Viridiplantae > Streptophyta > Pinopsida > Cupressales > Cupressaceae > Chamaecyparis > Chamaecyparis obtusa. The sequence goes on from BSBK01007540.1 coordinate 128,379, forward strand.
AAAGGGGTCTTAGGACCCCTTAAGACACACTTGAGCATTCCAATTTGTCAAAAGGGGTCATGGGGACTCCCTCAGGGTCCTAACATGTGATAAGGCATACTAGGACCCCTAAGGAGTCCCCGTGACCCCTCTTAACACATTGGAACACTCAAGTGTGTCTTAAGGGGTCCTACAACCCCTTAAGACACACTTGAGCATTTTAATGTGTCAAAAGGGGTCATGGGGACTCCCTAGGGGTCTTAGTATGCCTTATCACGCGTTAGGACCCCTAGGAAGTCCCCATGACCCCTTTTGACACATTGGAATGCTCAAGTGTGTCTTAAGGGGTCTTAGGACCTCTTAAGACACACTTGAGAATGCCAATGTGTCAAAAGGAGTCATCGAGACTACCTAGGGGTCCTAGTACACCTTATCACATGTTAGGACCCCTAGGGAGTCCCCGTGACCCCTTTTGACACATTGGAATGCTCAAGTGTGTCTTAAGGGGTCGTAGGACCCCTTAAGACACACTTGAGAATTCCAATGTGTCAAAAGGGATCACGGGGTTCCCTAGGGGTCCTAGGGCACCTTATCACGCATTAGGACCCCGAGGGAGTCCCCATGACCCCTTTTGACACATTGGAATGCTCAAGTGTGTCTTAAGGGGTCCTAAGACCCCTTCGGACACACTTGAGCATTCCAAAGTGTCAAAAGGGGTCATGAGGACTCCCTAGGGGTCCTAGTACACCTTATCACACGTTAGGACCCCTAGGAAGTCCCCATGACCACTTTTGACACATTGGAACACTCAAGTGTGTCATAAGGGGTCTTAGGACCTCTTAAGACACACTTGAGCATTCCAATGTGTCAAAAGAGGTCATGGGGACTCCCTAGGGGTACTAGTACACCTTATCACATGTTAGGACCCCTAGGGAGTCCCTGTGACCCTTTTTGACACATTGGAATGCTCAAGTGTGTCTTAAGGGGTCATGGGGACCTCGTAAGACACACTTGAGCATTCCAATGTGTCAAAAGGAGTCATGGGGACTCCCTAGGGGTCCTAACGCATGATAAGGTGTACTAGGACCCTTAGGGAGTCCCCATGACCCCTTTGAACACACTTGAGTGTTCCAAAGTGTCAAAAGGGGTCATGGGGACTCCCTAGGGGTCCTAATACACCTTATCACATGTTAGGACCCCTAGGAAGTCCCCATGACCCCTTTTGACACATTGGAACACTCAAGTGTGTCTTAAGGGGTCCTAAGACCCCTTAAGACACACTTGAGTGTTCCAATGTGTCAAAAGGGGTCATGGGGACTCCCTAGGGGTCCTAGTACACCTTATCACGTGTTAGGACCCCTAAGGAGTCCCCATGACCCCTTTTGACACATTGAAATGCTCAAGTGTGTCTTAAGGGGTCTTAAGACCCCTTCGGACACACTTGAGCATTCCAATGTGTCAAAAGGGGTCATGGGGACTCCCTAGGGGTCCTAACACATCATACTAGGACCCCTAGAGAGTCCCCATGACCCCTTCTGACACATTAGAAAGCTCAAGTGTGTTCGAAGGGGTCTTAAGACACACTTGAGCATTCCAATGTGTCAAAAGGGGTCATGGAGACTCCCTAGGGGTCCTAACGCATGATAAGGCATACTAGGACCCCTAGGGAGTCCCCATGACCCCTTTTGACACATTGGAATGCTCAAGTGTGTCTTAAGGGCTCTTAGGACCCCTTCAGAAACACTTGAGCATTCCAAAGTGTCAAAAGGGGTCATGGGGACTCCCTAGGGGTCCTAACACATGGTAAGGCATAATAGGACCCCTAGGGAGTCCCCATGACCCCTTTTGACACATTGGAATGCTCAAATGTGTCCGAAGGGGTCTTAGGACCCCTTAAGAGACACTTTAGCATTCCAATGTGTCAAAAGGGGTCATGAGGACTCCCTAGGGATCCTAACATGTGATAAGGCATACTAGGACCCCTATGGAGTCCCCATGACCCCTTTTATCACATTAGAATGCTCAAGTGTGTCTTAAGGGGTCATGGAGTCCCCATGACCCCTTTTGACACATTAGAATGCTCAAGTGTGTCTTAAGGGGTCACCCCTTAAGACACACTTGAGCATTCCAATGTGTCAAAAGGGGTCATGGGGACTCCATAGGGGTCCTAGTATGCCTTATCACATGTTAGGACCCCTAGGGAGTCCCCATGACCCCTTTTGACACATTGGAATGCTCAAGTGTCTCTTAAGGGGTCCTAAGACCCCTTCGGACACACTTGAGCGTTCCAATGTGTCAAAAGTGGTCATGGGGACTCCCTAGGGGTCCTAATGCATGATGAGGCATACTAGGACCCCTAGGGAGTCCCCATGACCCCTTTTGACACATTGGAACACTCAAGTGTGTCTTAAGGGGTCTTAGAACCCCTTCAGAACAACTTGAGCATTTCAAAGTGTCAAAAGGGGTCATGGGGACTCCCTAGGGGTCCTAGTACACCTTATCACAATTAGGACCCCTAGGGAGTCCCCATGACCCCTTTTGACACATTGGAATGCTCAAGTGTGTCTTAAGGGGTCCTAAGACCCCTTCTGACACACTTGAACATTCCAATGTGTCAAAAGGGGTCATGGGGACTCCCTAGGGGTCCTAGTACACCTTATCACACTTTTTGACCCCTAGGGAGTCCCCATGACCCCTTTTGACACATTGGAATGCTCAAGTGTGTTCGAAGGGGTCTTAGGACCCCTTAAGACACACTTGAGCATTCCAATATGTCAAAAGGGGTCATGGGGACTTCCTAGGGGTCCTAACGTGTGATAAGGCATACTAGGACCCCTAGGGAGTCCCCATGACCCCTTTTGACACTTTGGAATGCTCAAGTGTGTTTGAAGGGGTCCTAAGACCCCTTAAGACACACTTGAGTGCTCTAATGTGTCAAAAGGGGTCATGGGGACTCCCTACAGGTCCTAGTATGCCTTATCACATGTTAGGACCCTTAGGGAGTCCCCATGACCCCTTTTGACACATTGGAATGCTCAAGTGTGTCCTAAGGGGTCATAGGACCCCTTAAGACACACTTGAGCATTCCAATGTGTCAAAAGGGGTCATGGGGACTTCCTAGGGGTCCTAACGCATGATAAGGCATACTAGGACCCCTAGGGAGTCCCCATGACCCCTTTTGACACTTTGGAATGCTCAAGTGTATCTAAAGGGGTCCTAAGACCCCTTAAGACACACTTGAGTGTTCCAATGTGTCAAAGAGAGTCATGGGGACTTCCTAGGGGTCCTAGTACACCTTATCACGCGTTAGGACCCCTAGGAAGTCCCCATGACCCTTTTTGACACATTGGAATGCTCAAGTGTGTCTTAAGGGATCTTATGACCTCTTAAGACACACTTGAGCATTCCAATGTGTCAAAAGGGGTCATGTGGACTCCCTAGGGGTCCTAGTACGCCTTATCACGTGTTAGGGTGGGAGTCCCCATGACCCCTTTTGACACATTGGAACACTCGAGTGTGTCTTAAGGGGTCCTACGACCCCTTAAGACACACTTGAGTTTTCCAATGTGTCAAAATGGGTCACGGGGACTCCCTAGGGGTCCTAGTATGCCTTATCATGTGTTAGGACCCCGAGGGAGTCCCCATGACCCCTTTTGACACATTGGAATGCTCAAGTGTGTTTGAAGGGGTCGTAGGACCCCTTAAGACACACTTGAGCATTCCAATGTGTCAAAATGGGTCATCGGGACTTCCTGGGGGTCCTAATGTGTGATAAGGCATACTAGGACCCCTAGGGAGTCCCCCTGACCCCTTTTGACACATTGGAATGTTCAAGTGTGTTTGAAGGGGTCCTAGGACCCCTTAAGACACACTTGAGCATTCCAATGTGTCTAAAGGGGTCATGGGGACTTCCTAGGGGTCCTAACGCATGATAAGGTGTACTAGTACCCCTAGGAAGTCCCCATGACCCTTTTTGACACATTTGAATGCTCAAGTGTGTCTTAAGGGGTCTTAGGACCCCTTAAGACACACTTGAGAATTCCAATGTGTCAAAAAGGGTCATGTGGACTCCCTAGGTGTCCTAATGCATGATAAGGTGTACTAGGACCCCTAGGGAGTCCCCATGACCCAAATGAGATGTTAGTGAATGACTTCTTGCTAATACTACTCTTCCACCAGATCCAGATTTCAACCCTTTTGTGGATCTACAGGCTCAATCGCGAGCCCACAGAATTGGCCAAGAGAAAAATGTGATTGTATATCAACCGATTACAAAATGTTCAGTGGAGGAGAAAATATTGCAACGATCAAGAAGAAAATTGGCTATGGAAAATCTAGTTATGAATTCTGTTAAGAATAAAACTATTAAGGAATTGCATGAATCACAAACCATGAAAATAACCTTCTACAACAAAGAACATTCAAGCTATATAATTTATTAACACTAAATTTAAACATTTTATCAGCATTCATGGAAGAGATTTCATTAGCATCCATGGAAGAAATTTCATTAAAACGTTAGACAAAATCATCTAAAAAAATTCATTAACTTCAAGCGAAATCATTTAAGATGGACAAAAATAAAATCGTATTACTCAGAAATGGCAGAGAAAGAAAATGAGATAAACCAAATTTATCAAATTCTTGCAATCCGCAGCTTCTCTCCGAGCGCAAAATGACAATCCATGGATCCAAAATTACGATAAAAATTAAATTCTTCGAGTAAGTCATTCAGAAATGTGCAAAATATTGTAACCCATGATGATTTATAGAGAATTTATGATGGACTATGCTATGCAAAATCCCACAATCCCTGCCATATCTCAGAGTACTGATGAGAAGCAATGGCGAAAGTCTGAGACAGAGGCGGCCTTGGCATTGAAGCGGCAAGACATTGTTCATAATATCGGGGCAGCACCATTGAAACGACAAGGCTTTCCTCATAATGTCGCACCGCCGCTGATCTCTTCTTTAAATTTATTAATGCGGTTAGTTCTACGGTGCCTGCATAATTTCTAGTACAACTACTCATTTTACCAAACCCTTCCCCGCTCTCCATAATCTTCGGTCGGTTCAAAGGTTCATCCGGTTGTTCTTGTTTAACCTCCTAATGACTCTGTTGAGCTGCTGGATTATCAACATGCATGGTACAATTGTCTGGTGACCATAATCTATTTCGAGAACCTTTGCAATTTAGCGTTCTGGTTGAAAAAGCAGGGAAAGATACCATTTCACAGCCACAGGCGGTGGAAATAGAGTGATTCTCTTGCCCTTTGCTTCTATAATCCACCTCCAGTGAACTATTCTTCAAAGCCTCCATTTCTGCGTAGCTAGGGTTTTTGGTGCCTGTAAAAGGCACAACTATGCCCCTGTAGGGACTCATGCTTGTGCTCAGAATCATATTAAATAATATTTAAAATGTAAAATGTATATTATATAATAGTTAATATATAATATATAATCTAATATATAGTTTTTGATATTAATATATAATTAAATAATATTTAATGTAACATGTATATTATATAATATTTAATATATATAATATATAATCTAATATATAGTTTTTAATATTAATATATATTAAATAATATTTAATGTAAAATATATATTATATAACATTTAATATATAATTGATATTATATAATATTTAATAGATCTAATATATATATCTAAATAATGAAGGATGGAGAAATGGGAGGGAGAAAGTGGAGGCAAAGTGAAAATCCAAAATTCTGCATCATATTCGGGTAAATATCGAGTACCCGATTAGGCTTGGTATTGCTTTGTGCACCAAACCTACATGGTCAACTATTGGAATGTCTCAAATACGTGTTTTTCTCCTGTTTCTCTAAGTTCCAGACTTTGACAATGTAGCTGACAACTTTTTTTTCACCTGAACTTGATAAAACAAAAAGGGTATCTTAAGGAGATTATCAGCTTTCTATCGATATAATTGCTGTCAAATTTTTAATTCGATAAGTAATTATTAGTTATTTTTCAATTGAGCTACCTCTAAAGTGTTGATTTATATACTGATTGAAAAATGACTATAACTTTCAAACGGTATAACATTTTTGAAATCCAAAAAATGCGTCACATTCTATGCTTCGCCTACTATAAGGAAAAAAAATAAAAAATTGAATTTTGTAAAGTTTTGAATGAGTTAAGGTGGTCAAACTTGGGAGTTTTTTTATTCTGAAAATGTTGTAGAATAAAATTCATAATTAATTATTTTTTTGAATAAAATTACAAAAAAATATGCGTCACATCCGGGCATGAGTCTACTACTTATATATAAAATCTTATAATAAAATATTATCATTTGATTATGATTAAGGTGGTCAGACATACACCTACTTCTTATTCTTTTCCTGAAATTTTTGTACTACTACATTGAAATCTATACTTTTCACCAATCATACTAACTTTTTCTCAAAAAAGGTCTAGTAGTTTAGAAACTACATTCAATTTTCTACAGATTCTATTCTTACAACTTTTTGATATTAGGTTCATAGCTAGTTGAAATTTTCACGTCAAGTTGACTAACCTTGATTTGCTGATTTTGCATTGCCACTTAAGGGCATAGTTTGGCCCCTTGTGATCTTGCACATACCCAAACATTTTATTCCTTTCCAAGCATCCATTTCTTTAGCCTCGTTATTAGTCTGAACCCTGAGGTTTTGGAAAAATCCTTCAATGAAAACCCCATTCTAATCCCTTATAATAACACTAGCAATAGAGATCCCTGGGTTTCCCCTAGCACAACCATCAACATTACATTTCACCCATCCTATCTCTAGGGGCATCCATTTGGTTAACCTTGTTTTCCAAATACTATACCAATCAATATTGAGCAGGTCTTGATGAATATTCTAGTTCTGTTTAATTCTCAAGTCATGTAAAGTAGGAATAATTTTCCTTTTTTAAAAAAGAAGTAGAATTAAGATTTTTAGTAACTTGCTTCTTTATGATCTAAAACAGAGTCAAGCTGGTTCTAGCTTGGTCCCTAAAAATTATATTCTTTCTCTCCTTCTAGACATTCTAGGTAATGAGGGGAAGAATTTGGGCCCATAAATTCTTGAGGATAGGGTGAATGAGAGGAATAAAGCTCCATTGATCAATTAGAAAACTCATAGTGCTAGGAATTATCCAAATCACATTCAAGGATGATAGGACAAGGTGCCACAATTATATAGTAAAGGGACAATGGATATAGATATGATCAATAGACTCACTATCACATTGAAAGAGAACAAATCTATTGAAAATATAATACCCACGCCTATTAAGATTATCCATAGTGAGCATCCTTCCATAAGAAACAATCCACCAAAAACAATTGATTTTGTGGATGAGATTGAGAATCCAGATATACCTTCATAGTTCCTCATTATCTTCCTTCCTTTCCATAGCCTAATAAGCCAAACTAATAGAGAAGAAACTTGAAGAGTTGTACATCCAAACCCATCTGTCATCATTAGAATGGGAGAAGAGAACACTATTCAACAAGAAAAAGGATAGAGATCTCATACTTTCCAACAGTTGGTTAATGATACAAGGTGGGAGATCATTTATTTATTGCAACTATCTAATGAAGTCTTTCCAATTAGATTTACCTTCTCTCCAATGAATATAATTCTCCACATAGGCTCCATATTGACTAGAGCCATCGTTTAATTTGAGATAAGGACTTAGTTTCAGCCATAGGTTTATCCTTATACCAATTATCCTCCTAAAGTCTTACCTTTTTTCCATTCCCTATAACCAATCTACTACCATTCTTAAGAATATTCTTGACATTCATTATACTTATCCGAAGAGGGGAACCCACATAGGAGGTTGATTCATATAAAAAGGAATCAACACTATCATTGCCAAGATACTTCTCTTTCATGATAATAGCTCACTCCTTACTCTCCATAAGAATCCATCCTATCTTAGAAATAAGAGCTTTGTTAAACTATCATATTCTTCTTATTCATAACCCTCCAAATTTCTTAGGGGTGCAAACCCTATCCCATTTGACAAGGCCATTCGGGACTTGTCCTTCATGCCCATCCAAAGTAATTTCTTTTGAATTGTTTCTATAGTATCAATAACCAACCCTAGCATTTTGAAAAGGGAAAGAAACAACACAGGAATGTTTTGCAAACAAGATTTAAGCAATTGAACTTTACCAGCTTGACTGAGCAATTTTCCTTTCCATCCCACAAGTTTCTTTTGAAATCTATTTATAAGATTATTCCACTATAGAAGAGAAGGAGATTTAGTAGTAAAAGTGAGTCCCAAATAAGAGTCTGAGAGAGGAGAAACATTACAACCCGAAATTCTAGTAATCTTAGATTGTAGAGAATTATCAACATTGAAAAAATAGATCTTGTTCTTATTATAGTTTATCTTGCTAACCTAAAACCTTAAAATAGATTTCTAAGAGCTCCTTCCATTTTTTAGCTTTATAAATGTAAGACTCTCCAAAAAGGATAGTATTATCGATAATTTTTTGGTGGGAGAAAGGCTGAAGTTGGGAAGCATCCCTAATACCCCTTAAAGCATTAAAATATCTACTTTTCTAAAACATTAATCCCAACATTTCAATGACCAAAATATAGAGGTAAGGCAAGAGGGGATCTCCTTGGCTTAGACCTTTCCCTATAGAAAAAAACCCTCTAGGAGAACCATTGACCATGAAAGAATACTTGATAGTAGTGACACAATTCATGATCATGTTTAAAAAAATTCCTTTAAACCAAACTTCTTAAGCACAGTAGCAGGGAATTGCCAATCAAATTTTTCATAGGCCTTAGATATGTCAAGTTTTAGTATCATACCATTCTTTTTATTTTCTTCCATAGAGTACACTATCTCATGAGTCATTATAATAGCATCCAGAATATTTATCCCACCCAAAAAGCCTTTTTGGTTATGCAAGATAAGTTTGTCCAAAACCAGGTTAAGTTTGTTTGCCACAACTTTAGAAAGAATTTTTTATAAGTATTGCAAAGGATAATGGGTATATAATCTGACATAGTTTGAGGGTCATCTACCTTGGGGATGAGCACAATGTACATTGATTTAAGTTGCCTAACCACCTTCCCAATTCTAAAGAAATCTCTCACAACATTAAATATATCTTCCTCTATTATATCCCATAAATCCTAGAAGAAAGATGGGGGGAAGCCATCAGATCTAGGAGATTTAAAAGCTCCAAAAGAGAAAAAAACACTTCAAACTTAGTGCATGTTGTTTGAGATACAAGTCTTGAAAGATTGTTGTCGAATCATGCTTAGTGCACGTTGGGGACACTTTGGTTCGGCATGGTGACAAACATTCTAGTGACTCCATGGTCGAAATGAGGTTGTCACTAGAATTTAGCCGCCCAATCAGAGCTAATGGCACAGACCATTCAGTGCCAGGACAAATGGTTTGGAAGAAACCTAGTAGTGCAACTTTCAACTGACCCTCACTACAAGTTTTGGCATCAACCAAGATTGGCATGCCAAACTCAAACAAATTCAGATCTCCCTGAATGGAGATATTTTATTGTAAGCCTTAGAAACATGATCCTGTAGCATCTCATGGTTCGTCGATACCTCTCACAGGGTCTGAGATACGAACCTTGAAAGATCGTTGCCCAATTGTGCTTAGTGCACCTTGGGGACACTTTGGTCCGGCATGGTCATGAATGTTCTAATTACCCCGTGCCCGCAAAACAGGGTTGTCACTAGCTTTTACATGCCCAACCAGAGCTAATGGTGCAGACCGTTCGGTGCCAAGATGCAATCCTTCAACACTATCCCTTCACCCTAGGAAATCACCATTTTACTTTGGACACATTTGACCAATTTTGACTCAATGAATCCAACTATTACATCATTTGACAATAGAAATGTACATGGAATTAAGACAATACAAATGTAAGGATACAAAATTAAGATGATACAAATATAAGGATACAAAATTTATAGTAAGGAATCACAATTTTTGCACTTTACATGGCAATAAGATGATACAAATGTAAGGATACAAAATTAAATATGTATTTATAATCAAATGGTACAAATTAGGATATACAAAATGTGGGCTCTTAATATTTGCAAATCAACCCCATGGGCACTTTTATATTTCAAATTTTGCATCTAATACGCATGATGAAGCTCATTATTGTTTATATATACAAAATTTTGCATCTAAATATGCACATTACAGTCGATTGTTATTTTTATATACAAAATTTGGCATCTAAATATGCATATTACAATCGATTGTTATTTTTATATACAAAATTTGGCATCTAAATATGCACATTGGGTAAAAGCACAAAGTTGTGTCACGTTTCAGGCTAACTTATCAGCACAACTGAATTTGAGTATTTCTAACTAAAATTATTTTTTGTTAAACATATGGTCTAGCTAGATTCATTCTTAGCTAAGTTGGATAACTGCTTCAACTTTTCCAATTGGAAATATCTATTAAATGCATGTTTTATACCAATTACTAAAGAAATAAAATTATTTTAGAAAAGCGATGTTTCAATAACTCCTACTCTTTTTAATGATATTTTTTACAAATATAAAAATACCCTTTTTTAGAGTACAGAGTCAAGATTATCATCATATAATTTTTATAGTATTTTAATTAGATCTAATATATTATAATTTCAAAATACTACAAGTATGTATTTTAACATTCGAGAACAAGCTGCTTCAAAAATAGAAAAAAATAGTAAAATTTTATATTTAACACTAGAAGAGAGGGTTCTCTTCAAAAATGTGTAATTTTTTTGCTGAATGGTGTGGATTTGATAGGGGAAATTTGTTGGGAGATGAAAATAGTCGATTTCAGGTGTGTTCGACTTTGAGTAGTTATAACGGAGAAAATATACATGAAAACTAATTTTTCTTCTTTTTTGCACTAGCTATACATTTGATCTATAACATATTTTGAAATCAAAGGGAAAAAAAAGATTATTTGCATATACTCTTTTGGTGGGAACAAGACCTTCATTTTTTAACATTTTTCAGCAACTAAAAAATGGACTTCAAAAATTATAAACTATGTGAATTCTTGTTCAAAAAATTTTTTAAAAATTATATGCATAAACTTCATCCACTTTTACACATTTCATTAGTTTACATTATCTCCAAATTCTAAACATAAATATCATTTTTATGTCGTTAAACTTGAAAATTTTGTGTGTTGTTGACTTTTTCCTTTATAAATGTGTGACACAACTTTGTACTTTTACAGTCGATTGTTGTTTTTATATACAAAATTTGGTATCTAAATATACACATTACAGTCGATTGTTGTTTTTATATACAAAATTTGGCATCTAAATATGCACATTACAGTTGATTGTTGTTTTTATATACAAAATTTGGCATCTAAATATGCACATTATAGCTCATATGCACACAAAATCATATACAAATTGTCAAAATCATTCTACCATATTGTAGAGTCATTCATCTTTATGGCCCAAAATCAATCAAGTGAACCTTTTGGATCAACTCTAACCCTTATTGTGTCAGGTATGGCCTCATGGTCAGATTCATGAACTTTCCACAAATTCTTGTTAAGAGGTCTACCATGATATTTAATCAATTGAATATTTGTTGCAACAACAAAGTTAGAGTAATGAAGAATATGTCTATGTGTCTCAAAGTCCTCAAACAACTAGGTGTTAGAATTCTTGATAGGGTACCTGCATTTTATTATAAAAATAAGTTAACGCCAATATCAATACAAAGTGTAATAAATTGAGTTTAAGATGTCTCAATACAACTCGACACAACAACAGTACCTTCTAAGCCATGTGCCTGCCACAAAAATGGAACCAATTGGGTATTCAATACTCTCTCCATTAGTGACTGTAGTTGTCAATTTCTTTTTGGCTTCAATACAATGTCACAAAAAGTAATTTGTTCCTTCTTCATTGTTCTCATCTGCAATGACTGCATATACATGACCTGCATTTAGTAGAAGGTTATAAGTTAATACCAAAATCAACATAAAGAACTAATAAATTGACCTTAAAATTACAAGATGAGAAAAAGAATTCACTAAGTGATAAATTAATAAATTACCTGGTTCAACTAGGTCAGATACATGGTCAAAATCCACTGATGCTTCCATCTGGTTCAATTTTAGTGCTCGAGGAAGTTTATATGTATCTAGGGTTTGCAAAGGTCTACAAGACCATTGGTCAACCCACTCTTTTGATTCACATTCATCCCATAAAAAATGCATACACAAAGAGAAAAGGCATGCAATCTATCTAGTATAAATAGCTAATGATGTTGCATTTGAACTTCTAAATGAATGCATGTCACTTGATCATGTAAGTGTACAATAATCTAAATAGTTTTTAATGTTAGATTTATGTATTAACCAAAAAAATATGGAAACCATAGACTTACCTACATTACCTAGTCCCATCGTAGAATTACATCATTGCACAATTATTTCTCCATCTATTAACACTGCACCACCTTCATACTTCAATTCCTCTCTGGTAAGAGTTTTTTTCACACATGCTCCTACATCATCATGGTCTCCCTTTCCATGACCCGCCTCAGTGAAATTCCAAATATTGTTGCACACCACTTGTCACATGCATCCTAGTCAACTAGTGGAACATTCTTGCATTCTTAAATTGTGAGGTGCAATTGTCCGACCATATTAAGTGTTGGTTGTATCTTATACCTCTTTCCCTTAAACTATCATAGAAAACTTTAAATCATCCTTGCACAATCTATAAGAAATGTGTATGATAATCATTGTTATAGAAGTGATACTCTCTTATAACCTTTTTGTCATCCTTTGTGCTATCATGTGCATGCATGAATACTATGTGTACAAAAGTTGTAATTTGTGTAGAGTGATAATACATAGGTTGTACTTCATTTTGAGGTTTTAGTGTATAATTCTCTACAAAATCAATGACAGAGACAATAGTACTGAGTGGGAAAGTGTCCTTACACAACTTGAATTGCTCATCTAACCACCTATCTCTATGTGTGTGACCTACGTACTCATAAACTAGTTTGTCTTGAAACATCTTCATAAAATCAACTACGCATATATCCCTTTTCAATAACTCACACCTCTTTAATTCTTTTCCATCTTTAACACCATACGTGACTGACTTGTATTTTCCAAAAGAAACTAGTTCTTGCCCAATTTCATGTGTGTTATCAAGATGTAAGAATCTATGCAACTTTTGCAAACCACCACATGTAGGACAAAATCCTTTCAAACACATCATCTTATAATAAATGCACCCATCATCTCATTTACAAAGTACACTTGAAATGAAATCTCTCAGTGACTTAGGAGGTGCTTGTCGACCACATTCCTACAAAAAATTGTTAGCATGCAAAGTACCACATATATAACGATAAATCTCATAAAGCATGGAAAAATCAACATGAACCCTACAACAACATGTAGTACGTGCATGATTAATCTTAACATAAAATGGTTTTGTCATCTCAAAAAATCTTTGACTAATTTTAATCTGAGGAAAGCTTTGAACAAACCTTTCATAAAAATTGTGTTTGTGTCATATCTAAGTAGTGTTTTGGATGTGGCTCACGATTTCTAATTCCAATTTGCCTTCTAACAACATCTCTTTGGTTGGGTGAAACCCTTGTGTTTTCATGCCAATATTTCTCAATTAATGTTCTTAGTGCATCAACAACAACCTTGTCCTTGTGTGGGAGTCTACCCGAGAATGCCCAAAGATAATTATTGTTAGGATCCTCAATTTTCTCTCACCTATCTAAAGCATGGTGTAATGTGGTTCTACTTATCCTTAATGACTTACTTGTTTATTAAACGAGATTTTTTCATTTCCTTTCCCATTATGGTTGATGTGAGGACACGACAAGTAACATTAGCATCTTTAGAGCGTGATTTTGAACCAATGGATTGGTATGCATAAAAAATATTTCTCACAATGGTTCTTTCACTATTATTTTCATATGTTCTTAACCCCAAAAATTTTATTGTCTCTCTAAATTTCAGATTTTTAATCATTTCACAACTAATTGGAATCTTCCACTTTGATTTAAGTTTTCAAAATAGTTATTCCAAATTCTTATAACCATTCTTCTACAAGTTCTCTCAGAAATTTTATCATGTATTGGCCTCAAAATATTTTCATCAATGTCTATTAGAAACTTTGGTTTTCTATAAATTACTCTAGGAGGTGTTAAGATTGGTGCATTCATTACATCATTTTCTTCAAATGGTAAATCTTCTTGAATTTCATTAACATGTGCGTTCATTACATCATTTTCAAATGGTCCATGTTCATCGCATTCATTAGGTGGATTCATCTCATGCATTTGAATTGGTGTATGTTGATCATTTTGATTTGGTTCATTCATCATATCAATTTCAATTGTTGAATGTTCATCATTTTCATTAGGTGCATTAGATGATGTACCTTCACATAATCTCCTCATATGCTTCCTTTTTCTTTCCTTTGCTGCCTCTCGTTGTTCAATCATTCCTCTCTTATTCTTTCCCATTATTGATATTGATTGTCCTGCACGTAACATCATGAGAAAAATCCATAATCAAATAGCATAAAAATAACAAATGAGCATCATTTTATTATAATTTAAAGTAACCATGATAAAACAATTTCAAAAAGAATTTTTAAAAAAAAAGATAAATCAATCATTTCAAAGAAACATTTATAATAAAATAAACAAAACCTGACTATTACTGTCTCAGAAAATCATGTGCAACAGTAGTAGGGCCTTCAAACAACTTGCACTTCTGGCTTTTAGGCCGTTGGAACTCAAATATAAATATTTCCTCATAACCCGTACGGGTTATGTAAAGTAATGATAATTTCCCATAACTCGTATGGGTTATGTAAACTTATGCCAACGTTAACAATTTCTCATAACCTGTATGGGTTATATAAAACTAGAGAGAGAGAGAGAGAGGAAATAAGAAGAGTCATGCATGTATACAGATATATAACATATATCTATATAAATATGTATATATAAATATAGATATGCATATATGCCTACATAGAAACATATCATATATGTAAATCTATGCAAATGTGTATTGTATTACACATTTACAAGAATTTTTTTTAATGTCTTCATAACTCGTACGGGTTTTTGAAGATATATTATGTGAAACTGAAAATTTTGTTTTATGTCTTCAAAACCCATACAAGTTTTGTAGAACTCAAAATTGTGACTTTTCTTATCAAAACCCGAGTGGATTATTTTTTACACCATAACCCGTACGTGTTATGGCTTGGTAAAAGGTTTGGAATATGACCCTAAGGCTTGCAAGTTCATTTTCCCTCTAATTTTGTCTATTTACATATTTTTCTTCTTTCAACATTATTCCTCGACTTCATCATCATCAGCTTTACAAATGATCAAGTGGGTATCTCTAAAATTACTACCATCATCTCACACATCTTGTAAGCTTTATGATCATATAATTTTTTCTATTTTTGGACAACATTAGCATAGTAAACTTTAATTTTCTTTACCAGTGTCTTCATAGTCCTCACAGACATATGACTACCATTTTTTTAATAAATTTTGATCTACTTGACCAAATTCAAAATAAATTACATATTACTGTTCTACACTAGATTCTATGCACTTTTAAAAAAAAGTTTGCAATTTGGATTATTTTGATGCAAGTTTTACCCAACACACGAATAGGTACCAAATTTTTCAAGATGCGGTCACTTCCAAAAAGCATAAAAAATAAAATACTCAGCAGAAAATTACAAAAAAATACACAACTTCTATATCTCACTCTTACCTATCATCCTACCAAAGGGTTTTGGAAAATGCTAAATCTAACTATAGATTTTGTGAAGCGCATGGAAACAGTTATGTTATATTTTTCTGAAGAAAAAAAATCAAGAACATTTTTTTATGCGCGAGAGGTTTGGCCCTCTTAATCTTATCCATTTTTAAAAAAATCTAGTAGTTTAGAAACTAGATTTAGAGTACTACAATTCTTATTCTTTACACAACTCCTAGTTTTGAGTGCATGACCCTCAAATATCTCTGTGAAGTTCAGGTTTCCCTAATTTCAGGAAAAAAAAAAAAGTGGCCAGTTATACCCCCCTTTTTGTTCACCATCTTGGTGCACTTACCCTAATAGCCACACTCCTTCAAGGTAAATGTATGTTTTGATATTCCAAATTTTGAAGGCAAAGTTGATGCACATGCGGTAGATAAATGGTTAACAAAGTTGGATATGTATTTCTCTATAAATACATTTTCCAATGCTGAGAAGATAACATGTTATCTCATTAAAGATTAGGCACATGTGAAACAACAATGGTAAGGAAAAATTGCATGAAAGAAGAATGATTTTCTAATATATGAAGAGGAAGAATTGGATGAAATAATTAATGCCAAACCTACAGGAAGGGATTTGATGGGATTCATCTATTGCGACAAAGGAGAGAGAAAACCATGTAGGATTACACCAATAAGTTTCATGCTTTATCAAAAAAAAATGGCATCTAATTTATTTTTAAAAACATTAGGTTTTGAAATATTGTAGTGGACTACAATGGTATATTCAAATCAATAGATAGCCTTCTTGAATGTTGAATCACTTGGAACTGCCTACAAATATGCAAGAAGGATTGAAGAGAAGATGAAACAAAAGGGGAAAAACATTGGTGAGTACCTAGAAAAATAGACCAATGCAGATTCTTTTCCACAATCACCAATATTCAACAAAGATGCCAAATAGGAACCAAAAGATACATATATGTGGTGTGATACTCACAAAAGAACTCGACATAGTACCAAGGATTGTAGGGATGTAAAAAAATTAATAGAAGAATCACAAACAAAAGATAAGAAATTTAATTTGTTGCCAACATATCCTTTCTATCAAAAGGATGATGAATAGATCATTTAAGCAGATCCTTATGCCACAATGACTACTATGAAAATATTGACTCAAGAAGATGTTGAACAACTCTTTCATTCACAAATGTGGGTAAATGGAAATCATTACATTTTGTAGTCGATAGTGGAAGTCAAAAGCATTTAATCTCTGTTGAAGCTGTTAAGAGATTGAACTTGTAGATAGAACCTCATCCACAATCATATTCCATGGGACAAATTAGTCAAGGGCGAGATATACTTGAGTAAGTAGATAGCACTACTTATCTTATTCTATTAAGCCATTTGAAGATTTTTTTTTTTGTGATGTAGCATCATTAGGTGTGTGTGATGTGTAATACCCCAAAAATGGGCTATAGGTTCATTAACCTCCTACATCTTCAAATCAAACGAAATCGACATCAAAGTCCTAACCTAAGGCACATTTGCACATTATTGAATCCTAATTGATTTTATCCTAATTCTGCATCGAAGTATATTCCTAGCACTATTCTTATTTATCCTAATTATTTTTTATTTAATAATTATTTGGCGATAAATCTTATTTATCCTAAAGATTGATTAATTGAATATTCTAAATATTTAATTAATTGGATTTAATACTGCCACTTAATTATTTAATTAAATTTAATTCTATTTATTCCTAAATTGTATTATTTAATTTTGACAATAAATCTAAAATCTCATGACTAATTGATTAAATTTTTATTTAATTAATTAATGTCAATTGTCAATTTTTAATGATATAGTTTTAGAATAAAGTTTGATTTAATAATTGATTAACCCATAAATCAATTGTTTTAATTTGAAAATCAGTTAAGCTGAGAATAAATCACTTTATTTTTAAAATTAATTTATAATTAAATCATGCACAATCAGAAAAGCAGGCAACTAGAAATTAACAATCAATTTTTAAATTGAAACTCAACATCTGATGATGAGTTGAAAATTTGATCTAAACTCTATTTTGAGTTAAAAACTGCTTTTGCATGATTTTTGTGAGTTAATTATCTCTGATTTCTTGATAACTCAAAAATCAACCTGAGTTTATCAAGAGTGATTTATGGCTTTTCTCCTGCATCCTCAAAGCCCTAGATTTCTATAAAATCAAGGCTCAGCTCTTCATAATTCAGCTCATCAACACTCTAATTTGCACAATTACTCTCGCGAATTGGCGATTGAAGGATTAAGCACTTGCGACAAGTGATTTGTGAGATCCTTCATAGTTGATCATAGTTTTTGCATAGTTTCATATCATAGATTTCATATCATAGCATTCGTAGCATTCAATTTCTCATATTATTGCATTCATATAGTTTCTCATATTATTGCACACAGAAAATACAAAAATATAGATTAACCTGCACTCATATAGTTTTTCATTCTTTTGCATTCAAATTCTTCGTTTAGATGTTGCATTGTCACTGATCTCGATTTCAATATGAGAACATCATACTCGCACCTACTAGAAGGTAGTAAATCACCTGGTTAGCATAGTTTCAATTACTTGCAGATTTCAGTTTTTGCTAACCTCTAATATTTTACTGAAGTGTTGTGTCTACAGCTAGGTACAAAATTCACACACACATTTGTGTACTATTGGGAAAAACATTTGTGTATCCATGACATGACATCTATGAGTCAAGACCATGCAATGTTATTGTCAAATTGGGAAAAAATAAATATTGAATACCTGAGATAATCTCTGCAAATTCTAAATCTCTCTAAATCACAATAAATCAACTGTAAGAGTTGGAACTTACATTCACCATAAAGGGGTGAAACCGTTTACAAATAGTTCTCATTATACCACAACAACCACCACCATTCTAGAACCATCACAAGCAACTACAACCGAAACAACAAAAAGTGCTCACATCACCTACAAGGTTTTCACTATAGTGTACTTATCGAAGATTTAATCGAAAAAGTCTATCATACCCCGCAACCAAATCATAATATTGGACACTACACTAACCGGTAAGGTTTTTGAGATGAGATTAATAGTATTGGGAAAATTCATACTACTGCAATATACCCTATTCTTAGTAAGTAGATGAAAGAAATAGGACAACAAAAATTTCATTCCTATTGAGTGATTCAACCCCCTTACAACAATAAATGGTTTATCCAGAGAAAATTTCCAAATGTTCTCCTCACTTGTTACAGTGTGTTGGTGCAATGGGGCCCATTGCCTCTCAAGGTGGGATGAATGATCCAAAGTGTGTCAGGAGTAGTCTAAAGCAACATGAGGAAGATCCAATGTATGTCAAGAGTGGTTAGGAGCCACACAAAGAAGATGCAGAGCATGACATAAAAAGCCCAAAACGGTCTGAGGGTGGTCTAGAGTCATTTGAGGGTGATCCAGAATGACCAAGATCTAACAAAGTGAGTAGACATGGGAAAAAAGAAATCCAATTTCTTGGCATTTTCCACATTTCACTAATAAGTTTTTTCAAAGGTCTTTGGAGCAGAATTTGGGGACCCAAGTTCGTAGTTTTCTAAATATTTTATAATTGGGTTTATTGTTTTATTCTCTAAAAACTATTTAGTTTGAATTCACTTGGAATCCTAAGACTATTGGGATTCCATATGGGCGTTTAAATCTTATTTTTGAGAATATTAATGGGGGCTTTTGATGCATACAACTCTTCTTACGAGTTTGGTTGGGGTCCATTTTTTTTCTCAACAATACTTGCAAGTTTCTGCATGCCTAGTATTGTAACTGAATTCACCATTTAAATCATATCATTTTCCAAGGCAAAAGGAGTTGCCTTATTAAGTTTCACAATGAAATAACCATTTTCAATGTTATTTTATAGGTCTTTTTAGTTATGGCTCAAATTCCTAACAATAGATTTATGATCCTTTCATAGGCACTCTTGACTATTATTTACAAAAAAATGATTAAAAGTGCTCACTTCTTCCCTTGAGGCAAGAAAAATCTAAACAAAGAGGAGATGGCTCTTAATAATGCATAGAGAAAGTGCTAGCTATAAAAATTTCATTTTTGAAATATATTTATAATTATTATTATTATTATTCGATCAAAGTTGTACAGAAGAACAAATATTGTTATTTATTAATAAATCTTATAAACTAAGCATTCTTCAAGACAACGTCTTCATTTTGCTCAACTACACTATTACTATAATAAATTTCATTTGTCCATGTTCAATTTGAATTTTGTAAACTAGTTGTTAATCTAACAAAAATCTAAATTTAATGGTTGAATGACCTACTTAAACAATTTTAATACACATAAATTCTAAAAAAATTGTATTGCATAAAAGAAGAAAGTTCACAAAAATCATTAAAACTTACCTAAAATTATAATATATGTATAGACACTAAAATTTGATTTTTTAAAAAACACCTTCGAATAGATAACGATCATAAAAAAAACTAATTGGCTTGAATCAAGTGTTAAATTTAGTCCTTAATTCAACCCTAGTAAATGCTGTTCTATGATAAAGGACATTTGTAGGGGTTTTCTATTAATATAATCCCATAGGATGTTTTGAAATCGATGGAAATTTAAAAAAGCATATGGCGCCATGTCAGCATTCACGAAAACATGGGAATATAATACCGTCAAAGAATGTAAGCATTGACCATCAATTTCAGGAAAAAAGTATAAAGAATTCGAATGGAAACGTGAACTTACACGAAAAAGAGTGCTCTGCAGTATGGCCGACATATCTTTTATCTTATAAAAATTTAAATTAATCAAGAGATCGCCAATCGTTACTTCAAACTATAAAATTAATTTAAGAAAATTGTCATCGAAGGATTATAATTTAATTAGTAAGGATGATGATTTCACATCACTTACTAAGATCCAAATTTCTTAAGATATAACGCATAATTGATGAGGTTGGGATGGTATTCTGGACATCATAGAATGGAGGCGCTGGTTAAGTTCCATACAAAATATACTGAAGATAAAAAAATTAAAAGGGAAATTCAGATTGGCAAAAACATACTGTATTTTTCTAGAATTTTTGTGGATTTACATCACGTACAGAT
Organism: Chamaecyparis obtusa; assembly: GCA_027943335.1. Classification (NCBI taxonomy): domain Eukaryota; kingdom Viridiplantae; phylum Streptophyta; class Pinopsida; order Cupressales; family Cupressaceae; genus Chamaecyparis; species Chamaecyparis obtusa. The sequence continues at coordinate 149,315 of BSBK01007540.1, forward strand.
CATGAAGAACACAAATGTTGGAAATTTTACGAAAATCCACTGTGTTTTCCTTTTTTTCAAATTTGATCAAAGGTGCATTTTGTATGGAGCATAGCCACGTCCCTTGTGCTGGCAATAGTGTCATCAATAATTAAAGAAAAACTTTAGCACAATGAACTCCTCTCGGTCCTTAACTTTCAACAAAAACAGATAACAACAATTTATACCTGTATAATTGAGGAGGCTAAGATCATGTCCTGACTACCTCATACTTCTTACTTGGGAGGGATCTAAATGTGCTACAAATGAGACATACATACCTTATTTTCTGTGGGATCTGAACTTGTGATCTTTATTTCAAGTTTACAAATTCTCCAACACAAAACCAACTCAGACAATCAAATTACAATACAAAACCCTCTAAAACAAAAATATTATTAGAAAAAACTTTTTTTATACCCAAACTCTGTTTACATTAAGATGTCAGAAAACTATGAGAAACTGCACAGCGCACAGTGGAAAGGCCTCTCTCTCAGTACACAGTCATACCCACTTGGTGAGTTGAAGGTTTCCTAACAAAAGCATTTCCCAATTACATGGCCATTTAAATCATGTATTTCCCTGTGGATGATTTCCTGCACGTACTGAAAATCAGAGACATGGCAAGGAATTGAAATGATGCCCTTATGTTGAAATCCATATTCTTCCTCTGCCTCTTTCAGAAGCTTTTCGAACAGAGGATGATTGACATGCAGCACTGGTATAACAAAGCGCTCTTGTTCTTCTCCCTCTCCAACACTCACTGCAAGGCACCCCTTGGGCACTTCCCCTTCCCCTCCTGTCCTGCTACTCATTTGCAAATGCAATGAATTCCTCTGCCTTTTCATCACATGCCAGGAGATGAAAGAACAACAATTGCACTTCAGCCCCTCTTCTTCCATATGTATAGCTTTTCAACCAAACCCAATTCTTATATATAGAAAAAGGACCCCTTGTCAGTGGATAATTCTAATATTGTAAGAAAGGATGTGGAAGAGTACAAGTTCTTGTCTATATTTTAATTACAATTTCAATTATTAATTTTAAAGATAAAAAAATAAATCTAAAAGTCTATTATTAAATATATTTGAGCATGAGTTCATAACTCAGTGGTTGCTGGCAAGTCTTTGTAACATGGAGGTGCAAAGTTCGAATCCAAGGAATTGCACGATGGTGTATGTTGGGCACAGGAGTCGGAAAGAATCGATGTTCAACATAAGTATATGGTTCGAACATTCATCCTGATGTCTGACCCTTGCATGGGCTTGGAGTGCTCATGGTCCTTGTGCTAGTTCCACTTTGGGTGTGTATTCTTGCGTCCCAGTTGGGCTTCCGTGCTCACGGGCCTTTCGGATCACACTACGAGATCCATCATCAAGAAGAAAGAGTGCAAAAATGTAAAAATAAAAATACTAATACACTTCCCATACTAGAATACAGATAAAATACCCATAAAAAATAAAGAAATTTGGAGGCAACCTATGGGCCTCTCTTATAAATATTCAGTTGTTTTAGTAGTGTCATGTCGATCTTATTTTACAGTAGAAAATGTGAGGTGAGAGGAAATGCACTTGGAGCTCCAATTTCTAAATGTGGGGAAGGACAAAAGAAAGGACTTGGAAATGAAGTAGAAAAAGAAATGGGGTCAATCACTATTTTTAGTGGGGGTCAAGTCCAACCGCTAACTCACTTGTCGTGGGCCCGGGATTAGCATTTTATAATTTAAAATAATATTATTACTTTTTACGTTGGCGACAGAAATCATCACGCACAATCGTTGGTGTATTCCAACTCAGTTTTCACATTTGAATAGAGCCTCCCAGTCCCAGGTGATTTTCTTCTTAATGTTTGAATATTATGTAAAAGGCAAAACAATTGAATATATGTGTAGAATTTTTTTATTAAATATATTAATGTGTGATGTATATTTTAGAAATAAAATATGTTTTAATATTTGAAAGACACTTTTGATTAGTTAATAGTTTTAAAAAAGTTATTGACAGGTAGATCTATTTTCAAATTTAAACTTCAAGAAATATACCGAAGTAATGTGTCTAATTATTTAACACAAGTTACAATAGAAAAAAAAAAAAAAAACATTTATTATTCATTTATTAAATGTGTTGAAGCTATTGATCATATTTATTAATTATTTAACACAAGTTACAATAGAAAAACAACATAAAAACATTTGTTATTCATTTATTAAATGTGTTGAAGTTATTGATCATATTTATTTAATGCAAGTTATAATAGAAAAATATATGTTATCCACATTCACTTAATATGTTGAAGTTATTGATTGTGTCATATAAATGTTTAAATTTATGTTTTAAAAGATTAAAGCATCAACTAAACATTAACATTATGATGAAGACGAGTATGTAAATATAAAGATATAGCTTTTAACATTTATAATTAAATGTAACTCTAAATTAAAATAGAAATAATTACATATTTATGATACTAGTATTTATGTAATACATTTATGCTACTAATTACTTAGTAAACAATATTTTTAAACATGTGTTAATATGTGAGAGAAATGATGAAATAATTCTAAATCGAAATAGAAATAATTATATCTATGATACTCATTATTTAGTATGATTGTGTTTTTAAATGTTTGTTAATATGTTGAAGGGATGATGAAGTTTGTTATTTTGGATTATTCTTCTTTTCACCATTTTCATAATATTTTGGTAAAGATTTTGGAGCATATATGGTTTTAAAAGTTATAAATGTATCTTAATTTAAATTAATATATGATTAATCTAATCATAACTTAATTATATATTTGCATGTTAACATGAAAAAAAATTATATGTATTTTTAATTATAAAATTAACTTTTGTGGGATTTGACATATCTTAGTCATCTTAAAATAATTTAAGTTAGTAATATAGATAAATGAAATATATTTGTTTACACAAATTGACTTGGGATAATTATTTAAACCATGATGATTAAATAATTTTGTCACATAATGATGAGAAAATCAACCATTGTTCAACACATGTAAAGTTAAATTTAATTGAATACTATATTTAGTTCAATGAGTGATTATGGAATAGTGGTGTGTCATATGTCAAGGGTCAAAGCACTATTGCTCTAGATTATTAAGGTCAAATTAAAATATCTTTAACTTTACAAATTTGTGATTCTTTACTAGTTTCACCTTTACATATGTGGATCCAACCTACAAGTGTGCAAACCTAAATTGATGTATGACCTAATATAATTTAGGTACCTTAATTTATGGTGCTTCCTTGTAAAAATAGTTGGTGTTTGTATATATCTATACAGATGGCCCAAGGAACATAATGCATTTATCCTTGTACGGGCTTCATCTTTTGGAGGTCAGGTGGAGGCCTTTTCAACGTATCTCTCTTTCCTTTCATTCACAGACTTTCTCACTCGTCAGACACATGTCTTGTTTGCGAAACTTTGAGAGCGATGGAAGGGAAGTTTCTTCCTAGAAACCCTACCATTGTAACATGTGTTGGGAGAAGAGTTTGAACAAGGTTGATGTTGTATGTTCAACGAATGTGGTGGGGCTAGGTGATTCTCTTTTGTCATGAGGATGTGTGTTTAGTGCAAAACGTTGTTGTTTTGCCAACTCAATCATGATGGTTATTTCTAATTGTTGAAAACATGATGGACCAAGGTGGCACCTTTTGTGGTGCACACATAATGATGGGAAAATATTTTCTGGTTAGGAGATTCACTATAAAGGGGGGAATATTTTCTATTTTAAGGGTCAGTTAGATCATAAAGAAAAGATAACTAGGTTATCGAAGAGAATGTTATTTTCAGTATTGTTTAATACAACTATTTCTAGACTTTATTTTTATATTGTTTATGTTAATTAGAAAGATTGATTATTCTCAACTGATCCTTTTAGGTTTTGAATTAATATTAAATCTCTTAGAGATCTATGTCATTTAGAGCATATAGTTATCGTGTTTGTACTCTAAAATTTTCACTTCTGGAATCGTCTTCAATGTTGGACCATGTTTAATACTCTTCTAATTAAGGATGATTTTATATCTGGGATTGTTTCATATATGTGCAGTGCTAAAAGTTAATAGATAAATATGATTGTTTTGAAGGTATCTCCTATTTTTTGGCTTCGATAGATGCACCCATAAAATGATTTGAAAATTCTAACCTATGTCATAGATCTAGTTATTTTGATCTCATTTCAACAACAAAGGGATTGTGGTATATTATGTCAAAACATAAAATAATATGTGCTTTCTAATCTATACATGGTCAAGCTTAGTTCATCTGTTAATTTCTGGGTTGCAGTAAAATGATCTAGTGCATTGCCTTTATTTAACTTTAATTCAATATTCTTCCCTTCCCCTTATTTATGAAGAGTTAGCTTCTCAATCCTAGAGGATGTTCAAATGGTATCAATTTGGTGTCACACTATTTGAACTTCCCATAAGATCAATTACCTTTCTAAGTTGTAAAATTTAGGATCAACAATTCCTTTTTCTAGCACTCCCAATGGGACCAACCATCCTTGAGCCTGATTTAAAATATGTGTATGAGCCAGAGGCCTATCACAAGATCCCAAACTACTTGTTATCCAGGATTATTGATCCCTCCCTTGGTTACTATAACTAGATATAGAGGTGCAACCTCCTCATCAAGTGCATCAAAAACACCACCCCTACAACACCAATAGAAGCATGCAATTTCATCACTTGGGAGACTGGGAGTCCTCTCATTCGACCAATTGCTAGTGTGATGTGGGATGTCATTCCCACTAGTGCTCTGAAAGCCTTACCAAAGCTCACTAATGAGGATGAAAAGATCCCTATTGAGCACATGAAAGATGTAGAAAAATACCTGCATAGTACACCATGTTATGCAACAAAATGTAGCCCTAAGACTCCTAGCTAAATCTTTTAAGGGAAAGGCATTGCAATGGTATAAATATTTGTTACCAAGTAGAATAGGAACATGGAATGACTTGGGTAACTTGTTCTATCTAGTCATTTCTATGAGAAAGGTGATTGTTCTTCCCTACTCCAAAAGTTGATTACCATTAAAAGAGACCTCCAAGAAGCTATCATTAATTTTAATAGAAGATTCTATAAAACGTTGCATAGAATTCCTCCAAATTTACATCTACTGGCACCCATGGTCTTTATGTTTTACTTAAAAGATTTTGATTTAGATATAGCTTGGACCATATAGTCCTTGGGAGGTACTAATCTGCCAACTACTTTTGATGTAGCTATTAGAGATGAAAATAACTTTATAGATGAGGAAAGTTTCCATCTAGACATCCATGCCAATATTTCTTGAATTCTCCCTATAAATCCCAAAGAAAACCCAAGGTGAAGCTTTCACCAACTCCTCTATTACCCCAATCCATGTATACCTATCCAAATACTTAGGCATCACAGGCCTCTTCCCCTTCCTTATTAGCAGAGATGAATGAGATGAAGAGCTTATTGAGAACAATTTTAAATGAGTTGACAATCCTAAAGAGGCAACAGGGTGTGCCTCAATAGCCCCACTATCAAGATTATCAAAAATAAAAAAATGGGAGGCCCCAATATCAGCCCAACCAATATCAAAGATGGATCAATAATAATCAAGGAAATTATCAGGTTAATAATGGACAAGGTCAAGCTTCTAAGAACTTAGTTACTATTCACCCTCCAATGAAACTGCTATAGTCCATTCTCCCAAATCCTAATAGGGAATTGGTTTCCACTCAGAACAATTATGTTGAAGATTTGAACACATGGTGTTTCTCATGTAATGATGCCCATATACCCCAAAATTGTCCAAGAGGAAACATGCAGAAATAGATAGAGAGAAAAGAAGCCAAGGGTTGACCCCTAATACTAGTGTTTACAATTATTCCTCTATGGGATTTGAAAACTATATTCTAGCAACTTAGATACAGGGGATGTCCCTTGAGAAAAAAATAGAAATTGCTCTAGTTTATGCTCTTTTCTCCTAGACGGTTGATGATGATGATGTCATATTTTCTAATCAAGTGAAAACTTCCCAAATTCTCTAGGTGCAATCAAATTTTAACACCTATTCAAAGATAAGATTCACTGGAGAAGTGGTTCCCTCAACTTTTTTGGACAAGGTAGCTCAATTGTGACGTCTAAGATTTGAAGTGAACAAACCTGCCAACTCGGAGCCTTACATACAACCAGTCCAGAAACCAAAAGAATTTGTGTTGTAGAAACCAACAGTTTTTTTAGAGGTGAATATTCACCAATCAGTGAAGTGCAGGGGTCGACCACATCAATAAATTGGTGAATAGTATCATCATGAGAAGTGGTTGAATCACCTCATGTTCAAGCAATATTTGTTCCATGGTCGATTTATTCACCACCTTTTGGTTGAAAAATATTTCTTTAACATATTTTTTCCATGAACTCATACATCACTAGAATTTTTATTAGTTGTAATTTCGCCCAGAACTAATGGACAAATGCAAGAAACCATCGATGGACATGCATGCATTTGCCAATATCGACACATGATTTTTTAAAATTTGAGGGGCCATGTCGCTAACAACATTAATTATTTTGGTCTTAAGGCTAGGCCCAATTCACCCCCACTAGTATTGAACGTTAATGCCAACTCTATAATTTGCCTTGAATTTAAAATTGCACCACCATAATCCCACCCAATTTTGCCAATTTTTATATTCCAACTGTATAATGACATGCAATTCATTAAATTTTGTTTGATATAAATACATGATAAGGTGAGATTTTACATTTTACACCTTATTTAAATCGGTCTGCACTTTTAGATGCTCTGGACACAAGTTGTTGAGGAATTCTTTAGATGTTGAGTGACCGATGGGCCCTGTCACTATGAAAACTTAACGGTAAGTGAGAAAGGATATAAGATTGATGTTAGTTTTTTCCATTTTGAGTTGTTGGTGTCTATCATTTTGATTTCAAAAATTTCTTGCAACTTAGTTGTTATGGCTTAGTTTTTTTCCATTTTAATATGTTATTCTTTACATATCATGCATTGTTACAACAATTTGTAAAGTGTATATATTTTGTTTTCCCTCTTTTTATCTATTACTATATTTCGTAGCCTATAGGAATTGGATTCCTTCTTGTAGTTTCTATTAGTAAGAGATGTCAAGAAGCAAGAATCCTGAAAGTGACGGAGGGAGGCCATCCAAATGCAAAAATAATAATATAAAGTCATACTTTTGTGCTCCATCAGACAAAACTACAACATCAACACTTGCACTTGATGCCTCTAGCTCTTTCACAGAAAATGTTCCAATGGGTACCCAGAGTAGCCAGACTAAAACAATCAACTTGGTTGACAATGTTGGTGATGCTATTGTTGATAATGTCGTTGTTGTTAGTAGTGATGGTGATGTTGTTGCTAAGAATGTCGTAGATGTTGGTTTAAATATCAAAGATGCTATTATTGACAATGTCGATGATTTTTCTACTAACAATATCAGTAATGTTGCTATTGACAATGCCAATGTGTTGCTCTTGTGAATGCACAAAAGAGGGGAAGACAAATCCAAGCCTTAGAATTGGTGTTTCCCAAAGAAGTTAAAAATGTATGCACCATATGTAGAAAATTCTCTACATATGGTGCACAACATATATGGTGTACACTAAATGTAAAATATGAAAATTTTCATTATCGACCCACAACTAGTCCCCTAACATGAATAGTGTTACAAAATATTATAAAATTCTCATGTAAAAGCCCTAACCCTAAGCCACTTTATCAAGACTTATGTTGGTTAAAAAAATAGAGTTAGAATATGTCAACCAGTAGAAAATTAACTATGATAAAGAGAATAGTAGGGATGCTACCCTAGACCCCATAAAGGGTTGTTTCCCATTGCCCCCATCTTGGGGGCACTACCCACAAATCCCCATTGAATAATTTAGGAGGAAACTACAATGATAAAAGTGGGGAAAATTTAACCTCCAAGTCTAATTATGCTCCATATAACAACATATATCACTTATCTAGGTCTCTCCTTTTTCTTCCTCTATCCCTTTGTGTCTCCTCCTTCCTCATTGAATACTCATCTCACCTTTGTCTTCCCCTCAAGGCATCTCCCCCTCTTCCCATATATCTTGTCTCTCCCCAAGTCTCTCACTCCCTCCATGTATAGCTCTCCCTCCATCTCATCTTACTTAGGATCTATTTCTCTCATTGTTATTTTGTCTTTGATATTCTTCCTTCCTTGCATCACCAAGTCTCTCTCTCTCTCTCTCATCTTACTTAGGATCTATTTCTCTCATTTTTATTTTGTCTTTGATATCCATCCTTCCTTGCATCACCAAGCCTCTCTCTCTCTCTCTCTCTCTCTCTCTCTCTCTCTCTCTCTCTCTCTCTCTCTCCTCCCATTATCTATGACAAGATCAATCATACAATAGGTAGAGACAAAGATCTTGAACAAAGTGGTAGGGAGATGGTGGAGAGAATGAGAGAGGGGGGGAGAAAGATTTGAAAGGAGATAGAGAAGCGAGAGAGAGAGCAAGAGATGGGTAAGTGAGAAAGGGAGAAAGGAAGAAGAAAGGATTTAAGATTTAGGGATTATGGTTATAGGGTTGGAATTTATGGATTAGGGCTTAGGTCTTAGGTTTAGAGAAAGATAGGGAGGGATATGAGGGAGAGAGGAAGAGATTTAGAGATGGGAGAGAGATGGAAAAGCTGAACATAATGGAAAGAGGGAGAGAGAGAGAGTGATAGAAGGGGAAGAAAGAGGAGGAAATGAATAAAGGTAGAAAGGATTTAGGGTTTAAGGATTAAGGTTTAGGGTTTATAATGAGAGAGGGAGAGAATGAGAGGTGGGGAATATGGAGAGAAGGGAAAGAGGGACCCCTTAGACCACTTAGAACCCATTATGTATCCTAGGTCCCCTTAATATATATCTTAGGACCCCTTAGAACCCCTTAAGATCCCTTAGGACCCCTTACCATACGTTAATGTATCATAGGACTTCTAGGATACATTTATGGGTAATGGGGGTCATAAGGGGTCTTAAGGGGTCCTAGAATACCTTTAGGACCCCTTACGGCCCCCATTACCCATTAATGTGCCTTAGGAGTCTTAGGATACATTAATGTACATTGAGGGGTCATAAGGGATCATAAATGGTCCTAGGATATGTTAATGTACCTTAGGACCTCTTATGATCCCTTACGACCCCCATTATCCATTAATGTATCCTAGGAGTCCCTATAATACATTAATATAATTTAAGGGGTCTTGAGGGCTCCTAGGACACATTAATGTATCCTAGGACTCCTTATGGCCCCTTACAACCCCATTAACCATTAATGTATCCTAGGAGTCCTAGGATACATTAATGTATGCTAAGGGGTCATAAGGTGTCCTTATATCCTAGGACCTCTTATGACCCTCAACATACATTAATGTATGTAGGGGTCATAAGGGGTCATGGTGGGTCCTAGGATACATTAATGTATTGTAGGACCCCTTATGACCCCTTACAAACCCTATTAACGATTAAATTACCCTAGGAGTCCTAAGATACATTAATGTATCTAAAGGGTCATTAGGGGTCCTAGGATACATTAATGTATCCTAAGACCCCTCAAGACCCCTTATGACCTATTACAACCCCTTATGACCCCTCAACATACATTAATGTATGGTAAGGAGTCATGAGGGGTCCTAGGATACAATAATGTATTGTAGGACCCCTTATGACCCTTTAGGACCCCTTATCATACATTAATGTATAATATGACTCCTATAATACATTCATGGTTAATGGGGGTCGTAAGGGGTCATAAGGGGTCCTGAGGGCTCCGAGGATACATTTGTTAGATTTCTTAGGCACTAAGAGGGGGGTGAATTAGTGCAAACAAATTCAATAGTAATTCAACCACCGATCTTATTAACCTTACTAATACCTTCCAAATAGTAAAGCATATAACTAAAGTAAACAAATAAAAGATATCAATATCATACATCCACAAAATCATTACACATGACACAATGATTTTTGTGTGGAAACCCTTGGTTAGAGGGAAAAACCACGATGGGATGACACCCACAAGCCCACTACTATAGTAAATGATTTTTCCCTATTAGGAGCATACAATTACCCTTTTCTGAGGATTCACGATGTTAGGAGTGATTAGTACCTTGTTAGAAGTACAATCAGATCTGTTAAAATCTACCTTGTTAAAGGATTTCAAAACTCTATTAAGAGATCACCTAGTTAATTGATTTACAATAGGAACATGTTAAAGTTCACTCAGTTAAGGGTTTTACTTATTGTAACTACTAGGGAATAATAAGTTAAGTGATTTGGACGTAGCATTGAATTTTTTACAGATCCAATGTGTTTCTTTCTCACCAATCTAACTCTATCATATCTCTAATCAAAACCCTAATTGATGTAACTTCATGAGAATTAAATATTTTCCCTCTGAAGTGATCATCTCAATGCAAAACATAATTTCCTATGATCGCGTCATCTTACAATAAGATTTGCATTATATTTCTCCAAAATAGTCAGACACATTTTGACTTTTTCATGTACACCATAGATCTTCCCAAAATAATATCCTTGAATCCATAATTAACTCCTCATAATTTCTTTCACCATCATTACATGTCATCATAACACTAAGTATCATCACAATCACTATACCGCTTACCTATCTAACATCTTTCAACTTATGCTCAAGAACAATAAGTGTTCTTATTTTTCTGAATGACTGTGTCACCAAGATGTCTATCACCGATCAAAAAAATGAGTTGTGGTTGGAACCACACTTTACTCTAACCATGTTGATACTATATATGTGACTGCACCTCATAACTCTTCGACTGTCACAACCACTACCATAGTGTTGACTTCTCTGTCTACCGATCTTTTGAACTTAACCATTTTCCTACATAGGCGATTACTTATCCTTCACATTGATTATGATGTATGACTAAACTGACTTATTTTCCATCAATGACAACCAAACCAATTGCTTCCAATTACTGTAACCTTGCCAACTCAACACAATGCCAACAAAATCCCCCTTTGACATTGATGAAAAATACTTTATGCATGTATTTCACATATTCTCCCTCTTTGACAGTAATGACAAAGGTGCATTTACATCCTATCAAATATTACTTTAAATTTTACCGTTGTTGAGTCTAAGGATGTCTCCCATAACTTCTTCATGTGCTCCACTGCACTAATTTGCTCAAATTGATTAGATAGTAGCTTTTCCATACTCTCCAAGTTGTTCATGTCATATATAGCAATTATCCCTTCAGTCTTCTTCACATTTTGGTGCATAACATCTAATGTAGGAGATAAGAATGACTGTATCTATAGTATACAAACCATTATGTTGTCTTTCTTCTTCTGAATTTTCTTCTTCTTTTCAGTTAACTCCTTCACTTGACTAGTAAAATCAATAACTGAGCTTGAAATGGGATCAAGCTTACCCATTAATCTTTCTAACTCCTTTTGCAATTCAACTCTCTTTTGCTCCAGATCTTTCTCAAACTCTGAGTGATTAGAAATTATAGTGAATATTTGTCCTACTTGTACAATGAAGTCTTAACATATTTTACTAAAATTGTCAATTTTCCTTTATCTTCAATAATTTTCTCCATTAGTTTTCCTATCATTTTCTTCTCTAATTTCTCCTTTGTCATTTTTATCGCTACAGACTGCAAATATTGTCCTTGATCTGAAATGGCTTTTATAAATATATCCATTTGATCTATCACAGAGTCTTCTTCATCATACTAAACCTTAGGAACCAACTCAGCTAGGATATCTCTTGCTTGTCTCAATACTCTTGTTTTCTTTTTCTTTCATCTCATTTTATCTCTTTCATCTTTCTTCATCAATTGTTCTAAGTATTTCATCAGTTCTTTAGGTTTTAGCTCTGTCATATCTATCGGTGTGAAAAATATATTTTCCTTTTCTAATTCCTCTTCTTTTTCTTCCTTAGTTACTTGCACTGGTTTCTTCTTTCTCATGCTAGTCTCTCCTTGACTTATTTTCCTTCTCACATCATATTCCACTTCAACTTATTTCTAACTTCCTACTAACTCCTTTACCTTCTCATGAATCACTTCTAACTATGTCATAGGGGATGATGAGGGAGTATTATCTTTTCCTATTATATCTTCAATAGTTACCTCATCTTCACCGATTTGTACTTGTGCTTATTCTCGACCGACTTCTGCTTCATTGGTTTGTGTTAACTTAGCATCGTTCTCCTTAATATTTTGAACATGAATAGGAATATCAACTAGAACATCAACTTTGATCTCTTCATGAGTAGGTAAGTCATCAATATCCTCAATTAGTGGTTCTTTACCTTTCTTATTCTCATCAACATCTTTTTCTTCCTTTTCTACTTGTTCTCCTTCTTATATCTTTTTCTTCCATATCTCAACTATCTCATTGAATACATTTTGTGCCTATCCAACTAATATGCTTGCTGATCTATTTCTTATTTTGAACTCATGTCTATATGCTTCCACCATGATCTTTACATCTTCGGGATTTAACTCTGGTTGCACTTACATAAGTGCTTTTTCCAAAAAAAAATGTCCATTCTTAAGGCATCAGTCCATTTTACATGTATTAGATCATAAAGATCTTTAGGTAAAACTTTATATTTAACTCACTTGGAGTCATACAAAACTTGTGGAGACTAAATAAGGTCGCTTCTTCTATTTTCTTCTTATCTTCATCATTTAGAAATTCATATCTCCTACCAACTTCTTACATTCTGCTTGTTTCCATTATGTCTTTAGCAAGACAATCAACACTAGGGGCTTTCTTCATACCGATCTCTTTTAACTTCTTAGCATCCTTATTTGATTTACTTTGAACATCTTCAACTTTGGAGGACTCCTTTTGTTCAGTCTTCATTTTTGTAGATTTCCTCTTCCTTTTGTAGGTTTCCTTTCCTAGTTCTATTATAGTTTTGACTTCTTTTACAATAGTTTACTCTTCTTTCTTTTCACTTTTGCATAAGTATATGGAATGCTTGATGATGGGTCTTCAGTTGCAACTTCAGCAGTACCAAATGTGCCTACTTCATCAAGTTACCAAACTTTTTCTCTAGGATAGATAACATTCTCCTAGTTTTCCTTTCAATAACCAATTTCTTTAATTGAATATTGATCTTAGCAAATGCTTCTTCATAAGTTTCAAACCTCTATCCTTTCCTATCTAGGGGTTTATATAGTTAATTCAATTGCATGAAGGTTCACTAACTTAGTATCTACTTCATAACCAATAGGTGGAACCCAATAAGTTCTAGGTTCAACCACCATTATAATACATGAATCAGTATCTACTAGGAAACATATATCATCTTTGTATTTATCTCCAATACTTAAAGGAATTCTTTTATGCTTGTGCATCTTAGATTGAAAGTCTTTGAAGTAACCCCACATTACATTGTTAAACTTCTCACCTAATTCCTTGATAAAATCACTTATCTGCACAACTACCGGTTTGTCCTTTGACCAAACAACATTTCCTCTACCGGGGAAGAAATTTTGGATATAAAAAAACATACATACCAATATAGAGTTGTACTTAAATAACTGCTTCTATTCTTTCTTTATTCTCTCCATATTCACCAAGAACTGGCTTTTGATCATCTCACATAAGTTATATATTGAATCATCTTTCACAATCTGATAACCTGTGTGTATAACACCACTAGGATTATTGTTAAATCTTCTAGATTAGTACACCCAATAACCTATTACCATCAATGTGAACCAGACCACGTTGTCTTCAATGTTATCTATTGTCATGACTCTTTCATCTTGTCTAGATTTGGTTATCTCGATAACCAAATGTGTCACAACTATTCTCAGGATACATTCCAATCCTTGCACTTGAAAACCATTAACTCTATGAATCATCATCTTTTAAATCTTATATAGCTTGTTCGACCAAATGAATTGGTAATGCACTCTTCTCAACACATAGCAAATCCAATTAGGATGGAATTCAGTGGGAATATACATCGCATTCACTAAACCTTTCACCTATAGATGTTTGAATTCGTCTCTCAACACACCATTGGTACACATACTCTCATATTTTTTCTTAATAGGACTAGCTCCTAGTTCTTCAATCTTACACTGAATATAAGACCAAACATCTTCAATCAACAACACCCACAAAGGAATCCTGAATAGGGCACCTTCCATATCAGTCTTTATTGCTTTGATTGGATGAATCTTGAACACTGGTTAAGGCTTCTCAACTATGTTCATTATAATAGGTGTATCAACTCTCTTTTCCATATCAACTGACTATAATCAATAAAATAAATTCAACTATGAACTAGATAGATAACTTCGCATAATATATCGGTTAGGGCTCTCAATAAATTGATAGAAAAATGATCTCAGGTGATCAAATGAATGTAAATGTAAAAAATGAGATCACTTCCCTCTATTAATCATTTATTTATAATCGTTATGCTCTTCCAATGGTAAAACAATGTTTTCCAATGGTAGAAATAGTGTTGTATCACAGATTTAATGCACATCCACCGATAGGTACTTTTTCAACCATTATAACCGATATCAAACAGTAAAAATATATATACCATAAAATTTCAATTCTAATTGCCATATAATCATTAACAACTCCAAAATCTTCATAAATACCAAAATCATAGTATTTAACACCATAATGTGGATATAGATCTTACTGCTCTCAGATCTAGGGGATTAGTAAAGGATTTTTCTTCAATGATTCCCCTAAGAAAATAATGTGCTTAGTTTGAAGAATAATCCTCTATACTAGAGGATGGTGAATTCCCTTTAGATGATTTTTCTTCTCTATGTTTACCTTCTCACTTCTCTCCTACTTTCCTCCAAATATTCTTCATTTCTCAATCAACTGTCGCAACATTAGCAATCCTTTTGCCTTTTATATCCTCTGACCTATAGGATGACCAGTTTCTGAAGTAACAATCTTTTGCAAGATGACCAACCTTATGAAAGACAAAGCATGCCATATCGGTTGACCTCCAAGGTCCAACATTACCTCTTTGTGTTCTCATTCTGTAATTCATCGCTAGATGACCATAATTTCCACATATAAAACAAGTTACATTAAATTATCTTTCTCTTCCATTAGGGCTTATTGGTTTGACCGGAGACCTTGGAACATAAGCTTTAGTCCTACAATTCTCAACTTTATGTCCATATTTGTTGCATTCAAAACCATATCCATCAAAGCTACCTTCATTAGATCCATTGATAGATTGATTAATGAATCAAAATCTACAATCATATGCAATATGACCATACTTATGACAATTATAGAAATAACCATCACATAAGTAGGGTTTGTTCATAGGTTTTCAATGTGACCTAGCTTTCCACATTTATAGCAAGTAGGTCTATTATGTTTCTTACCTGCATCGTTTGGCTCTTCCTTCAAATCTTGTGGCTTCTCAAGTTCATATTTGGATGACTATCCAACTTCAAAAGTTCTTCGATCGATGTAACCAAGACCGATTTTTACCATTGTTTCTCCTTTGGTTATTCAATTATTCATCAAGCTTTTGTGAGCTTTCATTGTACTTTCTTAGTTTCTCATTGATTTCTTTCTCAGATTGTACCTAATTCTTTAGTTTTGCATTCTCACCTCTAAGTCTTTCATTCTCACTTATGACTTATAGATTTTCTTCAGCAAATCATGCACTTGATTTCTATATAAGGTAAATTCTTTCCTGAGTTATTAAGTTCTTCATCTTTAGCCTTTAGGGCATCCTCAATAATATTTCTTGTACTTTCAATTGTTCTCTTTCCTTCTAGATCTTCACACATCTTGACATATTGACTTTCAAGTTCTCTTTTCAAATTTGTCACTTCTTCTCTAAGTCCTTTATTCTTTTCCATTAGGTCTACAATTGCTTCTTCAAAATCTTTAGACATACTACCTTCAGATAGTTGTTCAATATAGTCCTGACTCTCATTCAATTGTTCAATAAGTTTTCTCCTTATTGCCAATGGTTTCTTCAATTTTTCTTTCAGCTCATGGATCATTTTGTGTGCATTCTCAAGTTCCATTTCATGCCTGTAACTCTCCATAGTTATAGATCTTTCTCTCAAGCTAGTAGAATTATCCAAAACATAACCAGTGCTTTGATACCAATTGTTAGAGTTCTTAGGCATTGAGAGGGAGGAGTGAATTAGTGCAAACAAATTCAAAATTAATTCAACCACCAATCTGATTAACCTTACTAATACCTTCCAAATAGTAAAGCATATAACTGAAGTAAACAAATAAAAGATGACAATATCACACATCCAAAAAATCATTACACATGGTCCACAATGATTTTTGTGTGGAAACCCTTGGTTAGAGGGAAAAACCATGGTGGGGATGATACCCACAAGCCCACTACTACAGTAAATGAGTTTTCCCTATTAGGAGCTTTCAATTACCCTTTTCTGAGAGTTCACCCTATTAGGAGTGAGTAGTACCTTGTTAGAAGTACAATCATATCTATTAAGATCTACCTTGCTAGAGGATTTCAAAACTTTATTAAGAGATCACCTGGTTAAGGGATTTACAATAGGAACCTATTAAAGTTCACCCGATTAAGGGATTTACTTGTTGTAACTATTAGGGAACAACAAGTTGAGTGATCTGGATGTAGCATTGGCTTCTTGACAGATCCAATCTATTTCTTTCTCTTTGCAACCTCTCACCAATCTAACTCTATTAGATCTCTAATCGCAACCCTAATTGATGTCACAATCAACCATAGCTTCCTTCACAAAATATCACAACAACAACTTCAATATGAGTAGTACCACTTATATACATTTATAGCACCGACTTCATGAGAATTAAATATTTTCCCTCCAATGTGATAATCTCAATGCAAAACACAATTTCCTATGATCACGTCGGCTTACAATAAAATCTGCATTATATTTCTCCAAAATAGTCAAATGTGTTTTGAATTTTTCATGCACCACCATAGATCTTCCCAAAATAATATCCTCGAATCTATAATTAAATCCTCATCGATTCTATCACCATTATTACACACCATCATAACACTAAGTATGATCACAATCACTATCCCACTTATCAATCTAACATCTTTCAACTTATGCTCAAGAACAATAAGTGTTCTTACTTGTCTAAATGACTGTGTCACCAAGATGTCTATCACCAATCAACAAAATGATTTGTAGTCTGAACCACACTTTACTCTAACCATGTTGATACTATATATGTGACCACACATTATAATTCTTCAACTGTTACAACCTCTACCATAGTGTTGACTTCTTTGTCTACCGATCTTCTGAACTTAACCATTTTTCTACATAACCGATTACTTATCCTTCACACCGATTATGATGTATGACTAAATTGACTGAGTTGCCATCAATGAAACCCAAACCAATTACTTCCAATTATTGCAACCTTTCCAACTCAAGACAATTCCAACAACATTAATGTATCGAGGACCCCTTAGCATACATTAATGTATCCTAGGACTCCTACGATACATTCATGGTTAATGGGGTTGTAAGGGATCATAAGGGGTCTTGAGGGGTCCTAGGATACATTAATATATTTTAGGACCCCTTACATACATTAATGTATCCTAGGACTTCTAGGATACATATATTGATAATGGGGTCATAAAGGGTCATGAGGGGTCCTAGGATACATTTATGTATTCTAGGACCCCTTAAGACCCCTTATAACCCCTTGTGACCTCCATTAACCATGAATTTATCCTAGGAGTCCTAGGATAAATTAAACTCCTATAATACATTAATGGACAATGGGGGTCATAAGGGGTCATAAGGGGTCCTAGAATACATTAATGTATCATAGGATTCCTTATGACTTATTACAACCTGTTACCATATATTAATGTATGTTGAGGGGTTGTAAGGGGTCATAAGGTGTCCTAGGATACATTAATGTATTTGAGGACCCCTTATGACTCCTTATCCTATGATACATTAATGTATCCTAGAATTCCTCAAGACCCCTTATGACCCCTTACCATACATTAATGTATCCTATGACCCCTTATGACCACTTAACACCCATTATGTATCTTAGGAACCTTTTTATATATCTTAGGACCCTTTAAGACCTCTTAGCACCCTTAATATATCCTAGGACCCCTTACTGTATCCTAGGAATCTTGGGATACATTAATGGGTAATGGATGTCGTAATGTGTGTGTGTCATAATATTGCATCTTTTTTAAATAGATTATAAAATGGACAAAGGTTTAAATGAGTATTAGATGTAAATTTACCCATATTAATGGTGGATATCTCATCTTAATGTGGAGAAGCAGCTTGTTTGGTAGCCACGACCTCTCTACTATGCAATTAGTAAAACATGTAACTAGTCAAACATAAAAAATGACATGGTGAGACCATGTGTTATCATGGTGACATATCGGTAAAAAATTCATACATATCATGCCCATTCACACATCCATCAACATCCATAATATGATAAATGGAGGATTTAAGGAAAGGAGTAAACGAACATTTTCATTTGTTCCATAGAAAACTTTTAAAATTTCTCCCACTCAAAATAATTTGTACAATAATGATTTCAAAATTTGCAAACCACAATGCACTGGTGGGATTTGATGAAGAGGCTCATAGAGTGGACATGTAGAGAGGGAGGAACAGTGTCACACCAACAAATAAGGAAAATGAAAGGGGTTCTTTTTCTCGTTGCGCAACACAACGACTCTGGTGGCCCACCTTGTGGATGTTGTGGCAGTTGTTCCTACTCAAGTAATAGCTCATGATGCTGGGAATAGAATAGTTTGTGCTTTAGTTTACCGACAAGGATTCTTTATGAGGACTCTCTTTTTCTTTTCTTTGAGATGGTGATTCTAACCCTGGCTCTTTCTTTGACAAACAATGTAGAGAGCATGAGCTCCAGGTACACTAACCTTGAATGATCTATTTTTCCTTCTAAAAATTTTAACAAGTGGTTATTGAAGTTTCTTGGTTTGTTGAGATTATTAGGGTAGCCCTTGTGTTGAATGTTTTGTTGCAAATTTTTAGTTTCAAAGATTATTTGGTCTTTTAGGGCAACCATTTCTTAGAATCATGTAGATTAAACCTATTGTGACTGGTTCATTGATGACATTAAAAAAATTTGTATATTTAAATCTTTTGAAATAATCTTTACTCTAAATTTTTTATTTTTTCAAGGATTTCAAATGGTTTTGGCTTGGACATTTAGTCATGCATAGCTAGCTCTAGATTTTCAAAACATGGTCACTCATTAGAAGGTTAGGTTGTGATGTGAACTTACCTACTCTATTTTTTCATTTCTCCCCTATTTAGCGAGCATTTTGGTACCAAAACAAAACATAGGAAATTTAGTCTAAATGCATCCCATAAACCAACAAGAAGAAAGAAACTAAAGTCCATGACATTCTCCTTCTTAGCTTTGGCGGAGAGCAAGCAATGTAGGTTGTCAATGAAGGGACTGGACTTCCTTGTAGCCAGCCCTCAGTTTGTCTCACTTGTCCCTGCACTTTTGGGTGTCACAAAAAATGTTTTCCCTCTGCAAACCCACAAAAATTTAGTCCCAATGTTCATACTTTCGGCTGCAAATCTACAACCTCATCTTGATCGACACTATCATCACCATTCTCCTGAGGACGTCAAATTCTTTAAATTGCAAGGGTCTAGGAAGTAGGAATGATTTATTATTTAGGATGTATTTTTGAATCAAAACAATACCTATGTAGATTTATACTTTCATATGATTGTACATTGATTTTTCTGGCAACAAAAAAATACCATTTTTCATTAGATTATGCTTATTTTCCTTCCAACAAGCAAATACCATTTATCATGTTCTTGGATAGTTGAAGTTCTCTTATTTCTTTCTCAAAGGGTTTGGTCGATGGCAAATGTGTGCAATGTGTATCTTTAGTATCATTAATATGATTATTTTTATTTGAAAATACATTGATGCATGCAATAGTTGTGTTTGCATCTACTCCCTACTTCATTCTATAAATCAAATTGTTTACTTATAATTAAGATAATAAATTTTATAATTATTATTTCCGTTATTATATTATTACTATATTCATTTATAAATGTTTATTGTTATTTTTAATTTATAAATAATATATAATAGTATTATATAATATAATATTGATTAAATTATATAAATATTATGTTCATATTATTAAATTTTTTATTTCATAGTATCAATATGAACTAATTTAATATTAATGTTGTGATAATACTAATTATAATATTATTGTAGATTATATTTCAAACCTATAGAAAATAATACCAAATATGAAGATATGATAGCATAATAATAATAGAAATATTTATAGAAGATAATATACCGATAAAATAATATGCACACAGAATCAACATAGCAGGTATGCACAATAATATATAATTAATCAATTTAACATTCAATGCTACATTAACATATCATTGGGCTCTCGTAATGTAGTCATGCATACTTTTGTATATATATGGAAGCATATTTACTCTTATAGTTTAAACCCATCGAGTACTCGGTGACTATAGGAGAAATTGTATCTCTAAATCACAGAATTTTTGAGTAGGGAGTAGTGGGGTGTGGTTTAACTCTTCTCTGATTTGGATATTCTAAAAATTGATCTGCTTTTACTATTTATGGATGAACAATGCTAAATGGAAGTATGAAGCAGTTTACTTTCTCATGTAAAGATTGAGCAGACCTTTTCTGATACTCATAGAATGGTATTTTGATATTCATATATATATTTGTGTATACAAAACTCACCTAGTTTGTATACACAAATGTATATAGTGGTTCATCTTTGTGACTCAAATGTAATAATTAGATTTTCACTTATTTCGTTTCAGTATATTAAGGGATTTATATACTATAGAATGGTATATATAAATGTATACATATGAAAGCAGGTATACATTTATATATATCTCGACTCATAATTATTCTTTGGTCTCAGATGGATGTTAACACTCCTGGATGCTCTGACCCATGGCAAGGGTGTTAAGGAACAGCTCTGATATCCCTATTTCTTTTGATGTTTCTCTATGCTTTATAATAGTGCAGTATTAGGTTGATAGAGCTCCTTATTAAATGCAGTAGAATGGCAACATCTATTTTTATGGAATTTATGCATAAATGTTTATACATTATTTTATATCTTGAGATCAGATAACACAAATCTATTTTAAGAAATAAATAATGATAGATTAGTTCCTTTGTGATTATTTCTAACCCTTAATCATAGGATTATTGCTTTATTGGTTAAATATTGTAGACTTTATGGTTGTTTGTCTTAGATCATTGAGCGTATCACTGATCATAAGGCCGATTGAGGTCCTTGAGCCACACTTAGTGGTTGGTCCTTTGTCAGGTTTGTATTTGATTCTAAGAACTGGTTAGGAGGTAGGCTCTTGTATGAGGTACTTGTTAATTAAAATTTCTTAGGCCTTGTAAGTTATAATAGATGGTATATTTCTTTAGCTTAATGATAAATGATCCTATGCAGTGAGACAAGTACCCTAGTAAATTTACTTGGAATAAGGTATATATAATATCTTGATCCTTTGAACTCTGTATTTTTTCTTATATTTAAGCCCTTAACAACGCGAAATGGAAGATTTATGTTGTGGCTTTCAGGAAGATACTTTCAAGCAGGCATCCATACCACTCTGCCTCCAAAGATTCTAGAACGGATATCTTCAAATTATAAAATAATTGTAGGAAAAATAAAGTTGTATCCTTAAATGTATTTAAGGAAATATTAAAACCTCGATTATCGAGCAGTGGGTATGCCCACTGAACTCTTGTAATTATAGTCAATCATCATTTTTTTTAAAGAGGATGTGGAATGCCCACAGGAACAATGTATTTTATAAAATCTCAACAATTGTTGAGTCATGGGTATGCCCACGTAAATTTTGTATAAGTACAGGACCTTTAGTCCCGGGCAAGGCTGGAGGTTTTCTCATCCCCACTCTTTCCTACCAGCGCCTGCAGCGAGCAGGGTCACTTCGTACAATAATTTTTATAAATTAATAAAAAAATTATAGGGCTTCGGCCTTTTACCAACCAAAAAAAATAATTTTATATATATATATATATATATATATATATATATATATATATATATATATATATATATATACTGATAAAATAATATTAATTATAATATTATGATATGATAATGACAATATAATAAGAATAAAAATATAATATTGATGAAAAAATATTTATAATATAATAAAAATTCATTTTAATATCATCATGAATTATAACATTTGACATTAATTTTTATTATTTTATTACATAATTCAAATTTTTACATTTATTATAAACTTTTAAAATTAGTTTATTTAAGATATGGTTGTTAATTAATTAAGTTTATTACTTCAATAAAAAAAATTTCCCCCACTAATAAAATCCCCCTCCATTATATTGTGATAGATTCCATACCCTATTATAAAGCTCTTATTTTGGGAGAATCAAGGAGAAAGTGGGCAACATTTTTGAGACAAATTGTGCATATTCTAAGATCCTAAAAAGCAAAATCTTTTGAGGAAGATAATTGGGCTCCATTACTAATAGGCTCATGGAGAGAGAGAGAGAGAGAGAGAGAGAGAGAGAGAGAGAGAGGGGGGGGGGAGGAGAGATGAAGATATGGAAGAGAGGTAGAGGATGGATGTAGAGAGAGGTAGTGAAAAGGGAGAGAAGGGATATAGAGAGGGGGTGAGAGAGGAGAAAAAAGATATGTGGAAAGAGAAAAAGGATTAAAGGTTTACAGTTTAGGGTTTAGAGAAAGAGAGATAGGTAGAGAGAGGTAGGGAGATTGGGGAGATACTAGTAAATTTTGCCCTAAATTTTGATGAGAATTAGTCAATTTTTCTACCATAATTGGTCAAATAGACGACTAAAACTGTGGTCGATATTTTTTCGTCGATTATTCTACAGGCAAACCCATTGTCAAAATTTTGACTGTAGTAGTAGTCGACTTATCGACCGACTCTTCATCGAACTAATCGCATGAAGCTGGTAGAATTGAGACCAACTTTGGAAAACTTGACATCGAAATTGCGATGAAATATTCGACCACTATTCGACAAAATTGACATCGAATGCATAGCATTCTCATCAAAATTAATGTTATTTAAAGGTCAAAAAATTGACCAATACTAATTTTTGGTTAAAAAAAATGATGGTGATTGAACAAAGCATTTTCATTGTACTGTATATTCACAGCCTCAAGAAAAATCAAACTGACTAAGAAAGCATTGTTTACCTATAGATTTGTGTGCTTGTCTGAGTTTGATACGTAGATCTGCATATCAAACTCAGACAAGCACACAAATCTATAAGTAAATGTTGATTAAATATTTTATTTTTAATAGCAGTTTAAAAGGCTATTTAAATGTTTTGACGGTTTGATAAGAACAAAATTGGTATTCAGATATAAATTATTGAGCTTCTCTTTGTTTCGATAATAGTTTAACATTCTCTACTTAATAGGGCCAACCACGTGAAGGTGGAAGCTCATTTGGCCCCTCCTAGGATCCTCTTATGACCCTTTATGACACTTTAAGACCTCTAAGATGTATTCTTAGGGATCGTAAAGGGTCATAAAGGGTCATAAGGGGTCCTGGGACACAACAGCTAAGAAACATAAATATAGGCATCATGGTCACAATGTTTTGGAAACACAACATAATTGAGTGGTATACCCAGATGATGTAATGCAACCACTACTCCTGTAGTTCTAAGTTGACACTACGGAATCCAAAAACCAAAGATAAGGAATCTATATATGATTTTTGGATCCACAGTGTCAACTTAGAACTGCAGGAGTAGTGGTTGTGTTGCATTTTCTGGGTATAGCATTCAATTATGTTGTGTCTCCAAACAATTGGGACCATGATGCCTACATTTATGTTTCTCAGCTATTGTGATACCTACATTTATGCTTTGTAGCTGTCATGTTTATTTGCATGTTCTTTGTGTTTGGCTTCTCTCCCTCATATTGAAAATAAGATTTTTCCCACTCTGAATCGAGAATGCGCGTGCAACACAAGCAGAATATGCACGGATAGCAGGTGGAGTAGAAAAAACACAACACGTTTACATTTTCACGATGGTCTATAACTTAAAATACGCAATTAAAGACTTCTATAAAAAAATGCAACCCTGTTGTGTTTTTCAACTCCACCTGATATCCTATGTATATGAATTGAGATTGCATATTGAACTAGGCTTCTCTTTCTACATTCCTAAAACCAAGAGACTGTCATAGTTAACATCTAAATGGTGCATCTCATCATCACAACTAATCCACCTTAAACAATTGAATATGTTTTCTTGTATTAAATATTCATTAATCAAAATTCAAATAGAAAATGTATACCTTGAGTACTACAATTCACATTAGAATCAATGCCTCCATCATGCTCGGCCGGTGCAGTATCAATATCGGCAGGTTGCATTCCAATGTAAATAAAATAGATGTAGATTTAGATGATGATATCGCAGAAATCCCTAATTCACAGTCTATCATTTGTTCTCTGAAACACTAAATTAGGGATTTCTGCATTATCCTCATCTGTATCTACAACTATTGCCTCACTAGTACATTTGAGGTCAAATTTTGACAACCATTTGTCGGATTTGCAACGCTCATTTGTTAGCATTTCGACACATGAGTCCATCGCAATTTTTGCATGGGAAATTGTGACAGAAGACATATCCATCAGTTTACCAATAGAAAATCACGTTGGAAATTTGCACATGATAATAGCTTCATTATGACATTTCCTGTAGTTCACCCATCGGCATTCCAACACCACGACCTATCAAAAATATACAATCTCTGTCGGAATTAACTGACGAAAACATATCGTTTCTGACATTATAACTATTGGAATACCAATAGTTTCCACCTAATTCTGACAGATATACCTGTCGGAGATATGGCATTACTGTCAAAGTTTTTGTCACAAAGTTGCTATTTGCGACACTTCAACTGTCGGAATAGCGACAGTTATGAAGCATTTCTCCGATAGGTTGGCTTGTCGAATGTATAGCATTACTGTCAAAATAATTATCGTAAATTATGATTCTCTGACATTTTATCTGTCAAATTCATACCACGTCTGTCAGAAATTAATTATGAAGTGTCGAAAAACTGACGGATAAGAACATTAAAGATAAAACAGCTCAAGAGACCATCATAGGTTCTCTCTTTCTTCGGTCTATATTATTGATAGAATGTTTTACCTTTCATTAGCTCATCAAATCTGAGGATTTGAAAGAATTTAATAGAATATTTTCATGACAACGTATATTATTTAAGTTGATGTTGCATGAATTTATCTACTGCACACACTTTTAGACTATGAGGACGGTGATAAAGAAGCATGGCCATGGTAAGAGATGCTTCTTTATCGTCATCTTCATAGTATACAAGTGCGCAAAGTAGATAAATTCGTGCAACGTCAACTTAAATAATATATGTTGTCATGAAAATATTCTATTAAATTCTTTCAAATCCCCGGATTTGATGAGCTAATGAAAGGTAAACCATTCTGTCAATAATATAGACCGAAGAAAGAGACAACCTATGATGGTCTCTTGAGTTGTGTTATCTTTAGTCCTAGCTACTGTTCTAGCTACCTGTCGATTATCGAGAATAATCACTGCCTTGCATTTATGTACACTACACAAATTGATCACAGTCTCGCAAAAACATTTTACACTTGTACATCTCATCAATACTGGAGGCCTAAAGTAATTTTATACGATCACTAGAACATTTCATGCATGGATGAGAAATAGTATCCAAAGTTTCTAGATAACCATTTTTGAGAAGAGGAATGAATGCAGGCCAAATAAGGGATAATTCCACAACAGAAAGGAAGATATCTTTTTAGCCTGGGTCTGGATCCTACCCCAATGGTCGAAGGATCCAGGGCCAATCTAGAAAGATGTCTTCCATTCTATTTGCAACATTGTGTCCATCCATGATCTTAGGAATATCATCATCTTTCTACTCTTCATTTGCCAAAATATATCACTTCTTCAAGCTTGCAAAGTAATCTTATTAATAAAAGAACTCTTGCCAACATTAGGGTGCCCACAGATCAAAATAGTTTATGTTATTGGTGCTTGTGCTCAAGGATATCGATTCACTATTTTGAAACAGCCAAATCATTTTTATTTCATTTGTAGAGAAAAGGAGTGGGAGAAAACGAGCGGGTGAAAGTTGATCGAGCGCCAGAGAAGGCATTGCATTTTATTTGATCATGAATGCTCTCTGAAATGACCAATCATGTTTTCTATTCAATTTTTTTTGGTGTTTTTTTTCCCATATTCAGTAGATAAAAATCATGGCGGCAGCCACTTAGCCATATTTTTGATGTTCCAGGTATTTTACAAAGATACAAGTATGTGGATTTATCATTCAGTTGCTTGCAGTTATTGGTCAAATGCAAATATTTTGTCAAGTTGAAAGGGCAAGATATTAGTTTGGTGTTTTCGATTTTATGTTAAAAGTTGATTTGGTAAAATCCTCAAAAAACACACTACATGTTCTAAAATGTAAAGAAGTTGAATGTTAAATGTAAGATATATATCTCATCCATAGTAATCAAAAGAAAGGACATGAAACTTATAAGGAGATTTACCAATCCAAAAATATAAGCGAATAGGAAACATGATTGGTACCTTATGAATTGGTTTTTGAGGTGCACAATCTTCATCAATCTCCTCAGAACAAGACCCCTCCTCACAAAAAATGCATTTAACGAATTAAACAAATCTACAAAACTGAACCAATGGCATGTTTAGAACAAAGAAATAGATTGATAATAATATGCTAAAAATTATATTATGTTTAATACACGCAAAAGGACCAGTCCCAACAATTCTTAAACATACTTTATCTGATATGATAATAACATGCTAATTAAACTGAAAAAGGTGTTATCTGCATTTAATCTGCCAATTACTAATTACACAAAAAACAAATTACAAAACTGAACCAATGGCATGTTCTTCGTGTGGTACAAGGAAGATTTGGCTATGAAAAAAAAATTGAAACGGCCTCATCATTTTTATTTCGATTGGATAGAGGAGCAAAAGCTGAGTGCGAGAGAAGGTATGTAATTTCTTCATCTTTCGAGCATCTGGCATCATATTCGACTGCAAATTTCAAATGCATTGCATTTTATTTGATCACGAATGCTCTCTGAAATGACCGCATTCTACTAGTGTCGTGCCCTAGCCCGTGCTTTATCTTCATTATTTGATATTATTGGTGCTTGTGCACAAGGATATCGATTCACTATTTTCAAATGTTTGGATCGTTTAGACAGCTACATTTCCTGACTGTTCCTCTAGTACACAGTCAGGAAATGTAACTGTCTAATGATTATATGTAATGTTGAATGGATTAAATGCTTTATTCTTGGTAGAAGTGAATGGAAGGAATAGTGTGTATTAAATACAATCCAGTCACTTATTGAATGCTTTGGAGACTACTAGTTTGACTGTCCATGCGCTACCAATGACTGAGATTCATTAAAGGATACAAAACCCTTCATTTTGGGGTTATTGTGTGTGGATTCAAATGTAGGTTTGATTTGGTTAATGTTTAGAAGAGATCAATAAAGTATTTAAAGACAATCTTACATGTTTGGAGAGGTTTGAGAGGCACTTATCATGACTGTATGCTCACAAACATCGGCATAGACTGGTTTTACTAAGTTTCCTTTCTCTATTTTGAGGTTTCCTTTCTCTGCCGCAGGGGTACAGTCAGAGGGTTCATTGACAAAATAATCCTTCAAATGGTTACTATGAATATGAATGATTTGATATAGCATATTGCTCATTTTACTTGAAGTTTGGAATAGCTTGTGCAAGGGTGAAAGTAGTTTTGATCATTTTGGTCGTGATTGTTCCTCTACACAGTCAGGAAATGTAACTATCTAATGATTATATGTAATGTTGAATGGATTAAATGCTTTATTCTTGGTAGAAGTGAATGGAAGGAATAGTGTTAGTGTTAGGTTTCATTTATTATTGAATTCAACAATTTCCAAGATGTGTTGAGGAGTTTGCTCCTTGTTTAATGTTAACTGTTCCTGCACAATCCACTCATACAACAGTGAAGTTACAAAACTGAACCGATGGCATGTTTACAACAAAGAAATAGAATGATAATAATATGCTGAAAATTATATTCTGTTTAATACATGCCAAAGGACCAGTCCCAACAATTCTTAAACATACTAGTTATCTGATATGATCAATTGTTAATAAAGGTCTAATTCTGTAGACTGCTAGCACGAAGGAAGACTTGACCTAGGC
This sequence comes from Chamaecyparis obtusa, assembly GCA_027943335.1. Lineage (NCBI taxonomy): Eukaryota > Viridiplantae > Streptophyta > Pinopsida > Cupressales > Cupressaceae > Chamaecyparis > Chamaecyparis obtusa. Next base: position 177,762 of record BSBK01007540.1, read on the forward strand.
AAATCTTCCTTGTACCACACAAAAAAATGTGTGATAACTATGTCTACTCCAACCTTAATTGTTTAAGAATTCACCATATCAGATAAAGTATGTTTAAGAATTGTTGGGAGTTCTATTCGACCTTTGTTGTAAGCATGCCATTGGTTTTCAAATGTTTGGATATCCATTTTTTTGAAATGTTGACTGTGGTTATCAAATGGACAGCCCGTGAGCTTCTAGCTAGGTGTCATTTGTATTGATAGCTTAGGGCATCAAATGTATTGTATCATTGATAGTTGAGAATTTGTTAAAAGAAAATAGGACAAAGAATGATTTTGATTTAGTTTCTCTATTTTGATCTCTAAGTGGCTTACAACCGTAGAGAAGTATATGCAGATTTACGGATGCAGTTGCAGGATACATAGCAGCTGATAATTCACAAGAAATCCATGCATCCAATTTGAATAGCAATTAATACAAAGAAATAGGGTCCTCCAATGGCCCAATCATCCAGACCTTGACTGTCCCCTCAACCAATGACCCTTCAAAACCAGGTTATCATGCAATCGGTGAGTGATCCTTCATTCTCCTGGTCTGCCCTGCAACCAAACATATTGGAAATACACAATACAATGATAACAAGTCTTTCACAATCCCCCTTCCCTCAAGGAACACTATCAACCATCCCTTCCACATAGCATTTCACTGTTGTATGAGTGGATTGTGCAAAAACAGTTAACATTAAACAAGGAGCAAACTCCTCAACACATCTTTGTTGTAAACATTTCATTGGTTCAGTTTTGTAAATTTGTTTTTTGTGTTAAATGTATTTAAATGGAACATTAAGCATAGTAATAATATGTTTATTCTATTAGTAATTGCAGATTAAATGCCCATAACACCTTTATCAGTTTATCATGTTATTATAAGATACTAAAGAAGACCTGCTATTTGTCAGAGAAATCTTCACTGTCCCCCACAATGAAGACAATGAAGATTGACCTCCTACCCCACAACAAAGAACATTGTAATAAAAATAAGATAGTGCCAAGAAACATTTTCACAAATATGAAACGTGAGGAAAAGTAATAACATTAACAATGCCAAGATTCACAACATTAAATTTCACCTGCGGATGAGTTTCTGCAATGGGTTGCCCAGCATCAAAAATATGTTGAGTTGCATTTGAGATGTAACTAAGAGTATCATGTAGAACAGACCCTAAACTTTGAAAGCGTTCTCCAGCCTGGCAATTCAAAATTCAATCTAGGCAAGCATCAGTAAGTGAAATAAATTATAGACATCAACACCAACATCATCATAATCATTAGACATAAATTATAGACATCAACATCATCATAATCATTAGACATAAATTATAGACATCAACATCAACATAATCATAATCATTTGGAGGGTATTCGTTTTGGTCCTTGGATAGTACTATGTTTCTTGAAAGTTTTTGTGATGGTTCTAAACTTTAAAGACATATTTTATGGGTTAATGATAATATAGATTAGTGTTTTATTTTCTGATGGAATGTTGTTGATCATTCATGGTCTTGAAGAAACTTTTGATTGTTTTGATTCTCAAGTCTTGACGTTGTTTCTCAACGTGATATAGACTGACCACAAGATGGTTCAGTTGGTCCTCTCTTTCTATTTAATCATTTGTCTTCTTCATGGTGTAAGTGTCAATATGTTATAATCCAACCAGCATGTCATACCCCCATTTTATTATAATTAAAAATATTTTAAACATTTTAAAGCATTTCAGTACTTTACAGGCCATAATCGTATAGCTCTTTACCTGATCTAGTCACATCATCAACATTGAGGTCAGTTTGTCTGGCCTCGGCCTCAACCTCAACATGCTCATTAACAACGGCCTCTACACTCTCTACAGCTGCAATACAAATTGTTACATTAATCCAAACACCAATTGCAATTAAATTTGTATTACTACACCAATCAATTTAAGATGTTTACTTGTATTACTATGATGACATCCTCATTGTCATCAACACCCATAGGTTGTGTATGGCAAGAATCGGCAGACTACATTTCAATTTCATATGCATTCATGTTATCATTATTTTCTTACTTAAAACAAATTTACTCACTTTATGTTGGAGCTTAACATCAAATAAACTAATTGGTAAATAATTAAATTTGAAATATCATCTATTTAGCTTACTTACCCCGACGGATCCATCAGTAGAACCTTGTGCACTTCTTATTATTTCTGCCACGGCTTTATAACCTTGTTGGAAGCCAATTCTCTTGTCCTCTTCTGTGAGACTTATATTGAACTCCGCGCCCTACATTTTTGCTTGGTATCATCAAATTTTATTTTATTGTTAAAAGCTATGTAAAGATTGTATTTTTCCAACACTTACAACTCGTGCAACAAGTTTCAAATAACCTCCAGAGCCTAGCTTGTGTTGCCCGTGCTTTTGCAATCTTGCCTTTGTTGTCTTTGATGTGTCAGGCAATCTATGAAGAGATTGAAATATGTTAGTTCATATAAATATGAAGATTATTTAGTACACAATTACATTCTTAATAGTATCACATACCTTCTTCTGTTCTCTGGTGGTGTATTTCCTCTTTTTACTTCAGTTTTCTCATTCGCATCCAGAATAAGACATTTCCACTCTAAATCAGGAATGCAAGGGGGGCACTGGTAATGTGGGTTTTTGCTTAATGTACACCTGTACTGGTCCCTAATATACCTCAAACATATCCCAGCTCTTTGAAGGAGCTTACCCTTTGAAATGCACGAGGTCCAAAAAAGTTTGTCATACTCTCTACGAGATCATCCTTTAACTTTTCATTTTGGCTTTTCCACCTTTTAAGAAAGAAAACAGTGTTAGATTAAAAAATGGATGTAATGATAACTATCCTAGCAATGATATGAAATCAAAATAGTGGATTGGGGTTTTAGTTCAGATATGATGTTTCACCCTGTACAGATGGTGGGCCTAAATATCCACAAACACTCATCATTAAGTTTACTATAGAAAACATCACTCCCTACAAAATAATCATGGGATCATTAGTCGAAGGATATAATAGTATAAAATAAGAACACAATAGATGTAAGCTTCTCATATTGAATGCAAGGTGTAATTAACATACGATTGTATAGTAAAAGAAAGGTCCAATCTTTAAAGTACCTAGAAGTTTTGCTATTTTCAAGGGAAGTCCTTCTTCTTTGCTCACAAGCAATATGCAATCCTTCATCATTCCCATACTAGCAATACTAGTACATCCAGGAAAATCACCATCAAGTGTTGCATCCTTTGTTGCATAAATTGATTCCATTACTAAATGGCCCTAAGAAAGAACACTTCAAGGGAAATAAACATATATATAATGATAGAGAAAATAAAATATGTGTATGAGTAGGTGGTGCCATGGCATCTGTGGCCATGCTATGTGTCCCTGACATTGCAGGACGTAGTACATCTGAGCCTGCCATTGTATGAGGTGGCGATAGTAAATGATCGTTGACAGGTGCTGAAGAATAAGATTGTTAGAGCATAATAAAACCAGTGATTAGCATGGAAAATATTGTTAGAGAGTAAAAAAAAATATAGTCCAACATGTGATCTACCTGAACCAAGTGCAATACCCTCATCATGGCCACAAGGATCAAAATTACACAAAAAAAAGTTGTAAAAGCAACACATCCGCTTATTTTTTAATGACATAAAAGACTACTATAACATAAAAACTATTATTAAACTTTTGTTATAATTAAAAATTACATTAATACTTACTCTGTAATTTTGAGATAGGTGCATCAGTTTAGTTGCCCTCTTTTGTGACTCAAGAGTCAGAGGGAATATAAATGCCAATTCAGCCAATCTATTTCCAATTCTGTGGAGGCATTTTTTAATTGCAGAGGTCAGCTCGTCACAAGCACCCAAATCAACAACTAGGTCCTTGTCAAAGGACTCCTCTTCAAGGATTGCGGGCTCCTTTCCCTTTCTCTGCTGACCACCTGTCTGTGACAACAATATTACTAACACTATTAGAATTAATCTGAAACAATAATGAAAAGAATATAATAAAAAAATTTATTTAATATTTTGCTTCTATCTAATTTGTAGTTCAATAACAAAGAGGTTTACCTGCTGGGAAGAAGTGCATGCACGATCATCATTGTCCCCACTAGGTGGTTGCTCCATATTGTGGTTCTGTGTTATTATTTAAAGTTAACCAATAATTAGAAAGGACTACATTAATAAATTTCATTAGAAGATGATGATGGAGATGAGGTGGATGGTGAGGAGACTCTCTAAATGTGGTTGGCAAAAAAACTCAATTATTTAATGGTACACAGTATGTACCTACACCCTAATGATAGTGACACCATTTGTATCTATGTGATTCAAATTGTAATCAATAAGCAGCTCTTCCCCTGCACTTATTGATCTTATCATGCATACAAATACATGATTTCCCTCAAGCACCTCAAATATGCAATTGGGATGCTTAATAGTTGACAGAGGTCGCATGCTATTTATAAAACCTACAATATTCTCTGATGCTTTTGGCCTTCCGTCAATGTATATAGCCACTCTTTTACTTTGCTATTATCTTTTTGTTGAATATAATTTGCCGAGAGTGCATACCTATGCATACTTTTTTTATATTGAACAATTCGCATCCAACTTTTGTAATCGTAACAAGGTCCAACATACTCCATCAATTCAATAACTTTGTTGTAAGAGACCTTTATGTCATCCATGGAAAATAGGCCCAAACCACGTATTGATGATGGTGCAATACGATATATCTTGCCTTTAACACTAAAATCAATGTTTATTAGAGGAAGTTCCTTGGGGACCCATTGTTTCTGTAGATTTTGGTACCTAGAGGGCACCTCGATGTCACCTTTGCTCTCATCATCATAAGAACATGACCCCCCTTGAGCAAGGAAAAATTTCATGCGTTTATTGAATTTCCTTCTAGTCTTTTGACCTCTAGTTGATCTTCCTAATTTAGACATACTAAATGACTCACTTTCTTCACTCAAGGAAGACACATCTGACAAATACCTATTTGTTGCTACCTACACTCCATCAAATGAGAGAGATAATGCGAGATATTTTGCAAATTGTGAAATACATTAATCTCTATAGGGTGTATTGACTTATACATGTTGATCCATGAGACTGTGTGGGAGCTCGTGAAAGGAGTCCGGGTACCTACATATGTAATTCAATTATCTAATGTTAGCTAAAAAACTCATGATACATATACTCAAAACCACATAGTAAGTACATCATGAATTAATTAGATTAAGCATTGATTGCATAACTGCACATTTCTATCAAGAAATCAATATTAAATAGATTAAGCAGTGATCACGTAACTGTACATTTCATTCATGTCATTCATCTTCTTCTTCATCCAACTAATCACCATGATCATTGTTGACGTCAACATCATCACCACCACTGTCATTATCTTCATCTTCGTCATCGTCATCGTCATCATCATCAACATCAGCATCATCATCATCATCATCATCATCATCAGCAGCAGCAGCAGCAGTAGCAGCAGCAGCAACAGCAACAACATCATCATCATCAGTAGCATCATCATCGTCATCATCTTCTTCTTCTTCAAGAAAAGTTGCGTCAAGAACATCATCGACTAACTGTTGTTTGTGATCATCATCTACATCATCTTCTAGTTATTCACAATCTTCTTCTTCCATCACATTATACCTCATCGGCCTTCCTCTTGGATCATGTCTAACAATAAATAACCAACCCGATTTATACGGAACCTCTAAGTAAAATACCTGCTCACATTGGCTTGGAAGAACATATGGTTCATCCCCAACTGGCTCAAACCACCTTGTATTCATCATTGGAAATCCATTGTCATGTTCAATAACAGTTCTATCAAGATCATTTTGATTAAGTCATAGCCTATACGATCTGACAACGAAGAGAACTAATCTAAAGGAATTAAATTTACACTCAAGTATATCACCTGAAAGACTACACTTATCCCAGAATCACAAGTTTTCTTTGTGTCATCCAACTTTTTGATGTGAAATTTATGACCATTGCAAAACATAGCCTTGTGGTGTTTGACCTACAAAAATATGTAAAACATGTATAAATCAATGCATCGAGAGTTCATAAACGTACGAGTGATTAACAAATTTATATGTACCTGGAAATCTTTTAAACCATGTGCTAAATCTATTTCCCTTTGGGTAACATTTGGATCTCCGTTACGATGAGCTTCATTAACCAATGAAGACACAGCTTCCCATGTTAATGTGCGACCTAAATGATGACATCGTTCAATCCATTTCGTCATCCAATCTTGATTGTTTGCAATATACAAATGTATTGCATCCCACTCTTGAGCAGCTGTACAAAAAATAAATAGATGACTTACAACTGATTAATTTTGAAGATTAAGAATTAATTAACAGTTACAATAACATCTTATAATTTATTACCTCTCACTTTCCTCATTCTACCTTCCCCCACCAAGTACTCCCCTTTGAATTTTTTAATGGTCTCGAGATCCCAAATGCGATCTATATGGATCTTTGCTGCAAACTTAGGAAGATATTCAGTAACGTACACCATAGTCTGGTATACCATATATCCCTCCACCATAGAACCCTCAGGATGTGCTCTTTGCCGAACCAAAGCCTTCAAAAATTTCAGGTGCCTCTCAACCATCCACATTGACCGAGTGTGTACAGGTCCACACATTTCAATCTCCTCAACTTGGTGTATGAGGTAGTGTTCTTGTGCATTGAAAAAGGTTGAAGGTAGACACTTTTGCATTTCACACATTAGAAGAGAAATTCTTCTCTTCCAGTATTTTATATCTTCTCTATGGATTTTTTTAGATGACAACCACCTACAAGACATTCAAGACACAAAAATATATAAACATGAGACTTTATAATATATATATATATACAATAAATTAAACAAATATCATTGCTTACCTCATGTATTTTCCAAGATCATATATCACTTGTTTGATGTTATTGTCGAAGTTCTCTGGGAGAGAAAGGGGTAGCACGTACTACAACAATTATAAAAATAATCATGTCATTCTTTTCTCATATAATACAATGAGAAGTACATGCAGTTTACAAATATATTGTAAATACAAAAGAACATGACTTACCTTGATGAAGGTATGTCAATCATGCATTTTCAACCCTAGCCCAAATTCACCTTTCTTTGATATGGTACTGCTTATGTTTGTAGCAAATCCTATGGGAAATCAAATTTTTCGTATCACTTCTTTTATGGCATCACTTTGTTGTTCTGTTAATAACCAAGGAAGGGCACTTGTATTAATCCATTCTCCATTTTTATTTGATTCAATAAAATTTTTCATTGCATGATTGGATTCATGAATGTCGTTACAAATTTTGATAATTTTTTCTTTGTCACGCCTTCCATCCAATATCTTCCACAATGTCTCCGTTACATTCTTTCCAATATGCATAGTATCAAACAAATGCACATCTTGCAGCTGCTCGTAGTAGGGAAACCTACTAAATTATTTGGGATAACGCTTTAGTCCCTTTGGAAGGTGCTCAGTAGTGTTGCCTTGATGACATTCACGATCATCAATCACATAATTAGCAAACAAAACACAATAAAAATATACAAATTCCAAACATAAACAATTAGGTAGAATGGTAGTACCTTGACGATTAATTTTATTATATTCCAACTTCCATAAGTGAGGTGTCATTCTCTGTGGCTTAGATGTAGTCTCTTCTTTCCCATTGAAAAGATGTTTTTCAATAATTCGATAGTTATGATTTTTGTGGAGAAAGTGTCTATACTCATCAAACACCTGCTTTCCTAAACTTTTTGAATGACAAGATTTCATCTTTGGACCACAAACTGGACAAGCAAATTTTCCCTATGTTTGAAGACCTACAAGGTAATGATACAATTGGATTAAATATGTTAATTTTTATTTTTAGAATTATCATGTGCAACTTGAATTCACCATAACATACCAGAAAAATGTGTTAGCCTTGGGGCATCATGTATTGTCCATACAAGCATTGCATGGAATTGAAATTGTCTATCTCCTATTGGTCTAGAGATGTCATACATAGTGACACCTTTCCATAACTCCACCAACTCGTCGATAAGAGGCTCAATATAAACATTCATATCTTTAACTTGGTATTTACCTGGTTGAATGAACAACAACATTACATAATTATTGTGACCATTTTACTACAAGATTTATAATTACATGCAGATAACTATTAAATGATCAAATACCTAGAACAATCATTGCCAACATAATGTGCTCCCTCTTTATTGACATCCATGGAGGAATGTTATTGTTGATGACAAAAATAGGCCAAACAGTGCAAACAGATCTTAGCTCTCCAAATGGATTGACACCGTCCGCTGCCACTGAAAGCTTGAGATTTTGAGGTTCTTCGATAAAGTGCGGCCACTTTTCCTCTATGTCCTTAAATATAGAACCATCCGCAGGCATTTGAATAATGTCATCTTGACTCCTATTGCGTGCATGGTAATCCATAAATTGTGCCAAGCTGCTACACCTAAATAATCTTTGCAAACATGGTATAATGGGGATGTAACGAAGAACCTTGTGAGGCACCTTTTTTATTATTTGATCTGTTCGATATCACTCGTATGACATTTAGGGCATTCTGTTGCAAATCCATGTTCTTTATGATAAATAATATGATCATTGGGACAAGCATCTATTGCTTGATACTCTATTCCAATATCTTTCATAGTGGCACATAATTCTCCGTATGAGCGAGAGAGAATATTCGATGGTGGTAACAAGAGCTCACCTATCAATCTATAGAAAAAAATATATGTTGTTAATATTAATAATATTTATGGTACATGTTTCACCATTTAATTACTATAATGACATATATGACATACCGTAGCATACGTGACATTGTTGTGTTGGATAAACCATTCATAACCTTCAAGTTCAACAACAACAATACAGCAAAGAGAAGAGTTGTTTGGGAGCCTTTGTAAAGGGGCGTGGCTGCCTTCTCAAGTAGAGGTATATCATGGATGACATCAACATCATCCTGATCATCATCATCAGTTGCACCAATACCAAATGTGTCATGGATCAATGTATTAGTACCATCATCTGGTGCATCATCGTCATCTTCCATGGGATCATAATCTTCAGCTTCAATATTCGCACCTCCATGATCCTCCACTTCCAAAGCCATATTCTCAATATTCGTACCTCTATGGTCCATATCATGTACTCCCCTAGGGAGGTTGACCTATATTAAAATGATGAACACAAATAAACCATGATAATGATCTCATCATCAGGTGTATTTCATATATATATTAATTGTTAAATAAATATAATGAAAAACTTACCAATTCATGATAATCAAAGCCTCCTTCAATGTGACCATTATCCCTACAATGTCTCTTAGTTGTTTTGATTAGCAATCTTCTAATGTTTAAGCCCTTACAATTATTGCAGGGACAATAATATTTTCCATTGCCTTTTCTTTTCAAGTTCGACCACAATCTATTGATTGCATCCCCATTACCTTCTTCACTTGGATTGTCTGACATGATTCTTCTTCACTTAGATTATCTATAACCTAATTATATATAGAAATTGAAAACTTAGTTATGAAATGATGTTGTAGTATATTATACCAAATTGAAACACTTTTATTATTGTAGTCTTCCACCTCAAACTCTTTCCTATTGTGGCAAGAAAGAAAGATATTCAAATAATATAGTAGTTTGTAAATCAAAATAAAATGGAGGCAAGTTGTTGATTGAGGGTGCAGGGAACAAAACCCGTCAGTACTTTTATCGAATTGTAAATTTTAAATTTAAACCATTCTATGAATATAGAACATGGATGTAATCTCAGAAAATAACAAAATGTAGACACGACAGATTACTTATTTTTCTATTCTACATTACTTACTATTTGAGTGCACGTTCCACCTGCAACTTGATCAAGTCTTGTTTGATACTTCAATTTTGTGTTCACTATCCTATAGAAGTACACAATTTTGTATTTGCCCAATATGTTATTCAAAAAACAACAATAGAATAAAATACTTGTTGAGAGAGATCATCATAGGAGTATCAAAAACTCAAGATTTAAGGTAACACAACATTATAAGACTCTTACATTCAACCTTCAACTCATGCACCTAATAAATAGGAGAAAAAATACATGAAAGTAAAAAATTTAACTAATGAATTGTGTTTTTCTTCTCATCTTAATCGGCCAAATTTATATGAGACTCTAAAGAAGGCCTCACTCTTAATCAGCCAAATCTTCCTTGTACCACACAAAAAAATTGTGTGATAACTATGTCTACTCCAACCTTAATTGTTTAAGAATTCATCATATTAGAAAAAATATGTTTAAGAATTGTTGGGATTGATCCTTTGGCGTGTATTAAATAGAATACAATTTTCAACATATTATTATCACTCTATTTCTTTGTTGTAAACATGCCATTGGTTCAGTTTTGTAAAAAAACATTGTGTTAGATGCATTTAAAATTATCTTTATTGTCTTCTGATTGTCTAAATGCTTCTTTATTTGTCAACCAATTAATACATGCTACTATATAAAGAAGACAATGAAGATTTTTCTGACAAAAATGAATACACTAAACTGAACCAATGACATGTTTACAAAAATTATCATAACTCGCAAAGCAAAACTAAAACAATGACATGTTTATAACTCATTAAGAGTGAGGAATAGCTTGTGTAAAGGTAAAAGTAGTTTTGATCATTTTGGTCGTGATTGTTCCTCTACACAGTCAGGAAATGTAACTATCTAATGATTATATGTAATGTTGAATGGATTAAATTCTTTATTCTTGGTAGAAGTGAATGGAAGGAACAGTGTTGGTGTTAGGTTTTATTTATTATTGAATTCAATGGTTTCCAAGATGTGTTGAGGAGTTTGCTCCTTGTTTAATGTTAATTGTTCTTGCACAATCCACTCATACAACAGTGAAATGCTATGTGGAAGGGATGGTTGATAGTGTTCCTTAAGGGAAGGGGGATTTTGAAAGACTTTTTATCATTGTATTGTGTATTTCTAATATGTTTGGATGCAGGGCAGACCAAGAGAATGAAGGATCACTCACTGATTGCATGATAACCCAGTTTTGAAGGGTCACTGGAAGAGGGGAATGAAGGATCACTCACTGATTGCATGATAACCCCACCAAGCATTCTTTCCTTTAATTGTATCTCAGAAATATATCAAAAACATTGCAGATGTGCATATAAAAGTAAAATATTGTCCTTTAATTGTTCCACATTGAAGAATTTCCTCTTTGGAGTATTCTCTTCGTTTGTACAATATCTGTCAAAAATGGTTCCCATATTTCTTCAAGATCTATTTTAATTTTTATATTGCAATTTTGATTAGATTTGACCTATAGTTGATTTCATTAGTATTTTATAACATATACTCCTAATATTTTATATTATCCTTTTGAACTAGCACACTGCCATCAAAATGCATAATCATTGGTCATCTCAAGAAAATTCCTATTGATTAGTAGGATATCCTTATAAAAATTTGATGCATGGATTTCTTGTGAATTATCGACTGCTATGTATCCTACAACTATGGAAGGAATAGTGTTGGTGTTAGGTTTTATTTATTATTGAATTCAATGGTTTCCAAGATGTGTTGAGGAGTTTGCTCCTTGTTTAATGTTAACTGTTCCTACACAATCCACTCATAAAACAGTGAAATGCTATGTGGAAGGGATGGTTGATAGTGTTCCTTGAGGGAAGGGGGATTGTGAAATACTTTTTATCATTGTATTGTGTATTTCCAATATGTTTGGATGCAGGGCAGACTAGGAGAATGAAGGATCACTCACTGATTGCATGATAACCCAGTTTTGAAGGGTCACTGGTTGAGGGGACAGTCAAGGTCCGGATGATTGCACCATTGGAGGACCCTATTTCTTTGTAGTAATTGCTATTCAAATTGGATGCATGGATTTCTTGTAAATTATTGGCTGCTATGTATCCTGCAACTGCATCCGTAAATCTCCATATACTTCTCTAGGGTTGTAAGCACTTAGGGATCAAAATATAGAGACTAAATCAAAATCGTTCTTTGTCCTATTTCCTTTTAACAAAGTCTCAACTATCAATGATACAATATACATTTGATGCCCTAAGCTATCAAATATACAAATGGTGCCTACCTAGAAGCTCACCAGGAGAATGAAGGATCACTCACTGATTGCATGATAACCCAGTTTTGAAGGGTCACTGGTTGAGGGGACAGTCAAGGTCTAGATGATTGGGCCATTGGAGGACCCTAGTTCTTTGTATTAATTGCTATTCAAATTGGATGCATGGATTTATTGTGAATTATCGGCTGCTATGTATCCTACAACTGCATCTGTAAATCTGCATATACTTCTCAAGGGTTGTAAGCCACTTAGGGATCAAAATAGAGAATATAAATAAAAATCGTTCTTTGTCCTATTTCCTTTTAACAAAGTATCAACTATCAATGATACAATACATTTGATGCCCTAAGCTATCAATACAAATGGTGCCTAGCTAGAAGCTCATGGGCTGTCCATTTGATAACCACAGTCAACATTTCAAAAAAATGGATATCCTTGAGCACAAGCACCAGTAACATCAAATAATGGAGTTCAAGCACGAGCTAGGGCATGACACCAGTAGAATGCGGTCATTTCAGTGAAAGCAATTTACAATGGCGTCATTAAACATATATGCCAGTAATATCAACAAACGTGAATCCAAACATTTGAATACAGTGAATCAATATCCTTGAGCACAAGCACCAATAACATCAAATAATAGAGATAAAGCACTAGCTACGGCATGACACTAATAGAATGCGGTCATTTCAGAGAGCATTCATGATCAAATAAAATGAAATGCATTCAAATATGATGCAAGAGGCTCGAAAGATGAAGAAATCACATACCTTCTCCTGTGCTCAGCTTTCGCTCCTTTTCTCCCGCTCCCTCTATCCAATTGAAATAAAAATGATGAGGTCATTTCACTTTTTTCTTTTATCTATACCCCGAATCTGTCGGAATTTCGATGGTCAATTAGACACCCATCAGAATACCAACATCATCGGGGCCTATTACAAAAAAAAACCACCAAATTCGTAATAAAAAGTTACCCGTCAAAAACTTCTGTCAGAATTTGGCCCCAAATGTAATAGTGCCTCTGTTGTTGTAGGTTCTTTTCCCCTATTTGATATTTATCTTCAGGTGTCCACACTCGTTCTGTTGGTTGTTGCCAGCTTCTCTTTGAGCTTCTCTTTGTTTTGAGAATAGTTTAACATTCTCTGAGAAACATAATTGTAGGCATCATGGTCACATTTTTTTGGAAACAATGTAATTGAGTGGTATACCCAGACGATGGAGAGCAACTTCTGCACCTCTGGATCCAAGTTGTTATCCATCCCGCAGTGTCAACTTGGAATCAGAGGTGCAAAAGTTGCTCTCTGTGTAGCTATACAACTCAATTATGTTGTCTCCAAAAAAATGTGACCATGATGCCTACAATTATGTTTTGAGAATAGTTTAATTAACATTCTCTACTTAACAGGGCCAACCACATGAAGGTGGAAGCTCATCTGGCCCCTCCTAGGAGCCTCTTATGACCCTTTACGACATTTTAAGACCTCTAAGATGTATTCTTAGAGGTCGTAAATGGTCGTAAAGAGTCATAAGGGGTCCTAGGACACAACAGCTAAGAAACATAAATGTAGGCATCATGGTCACAATGTTTTGGAAACATAACATAATTGAGTGGTATACCCAGACGATGCAACGCAACCACTATTCTTGTAGTTCTAAGTTGACACTGCAGGATCCAAAAACCAAAGATAAGGAATCTATATATGGTTTTTGGATCCATAATGTCAACTTAGAACTGCAGGAGTAGTGGTTGTGTTGCATTTTCTGGGTATAGCATTCAATTATGTTGTGTCTCCAAACAATTGGGACCATGATGCCTAAATTTATGTTTCTCAGCTGTTGTGATACCTACATTTACGTTTTGTAGCTATCATGTTTATTTGCATGTTCTTTGTGTTTGGGAAGACATCTTTCTAGCCTGAGCCTAGATCCTTTGGCAATTAGCTTAATAATAATTGTAGATGACAGATGAGCAATTAGCTTTCCAAGAAAAAGCCCATAAATGAACTATATGTACCCCAATTAATGTGCCCTATGTGCGTACCCAAATGATATATTATTGGTAAGGCTAAATTTACCCTTGTTGTTTCAAATATATCATTTAGGTATGCGCAGAAGGCACAAGAATTGGGGTACACACAGTTCATTTACAAGATTTTTCTTGGGAAGCTAATTGCTCAGCTCTCATTTGCTTCATTTATTATCAAGCTAATTGTCGAAGGATCCAAGCCCAGGCTAGAAAGATGTCTTCCCATTCTATTTAAGCCATATTCCTTGTTCTTGTCAAACTTCCTTGGTACAGTAGGCCTGCTCTCTGCAGTACTCTTCTTCAGCGAGACTTCATACCACGCCGCGCTCAAACTTCAGTGAGACTTCATACCACGCAGCGTCCGTAGATTACGTTTAATGCATTATTTACACTTGTATTGGTGGGAAAACTCTTGAAAACATGCAAAAGAGATTGCATTCAACCATGTTGTTTACATGACACATGTAGTTTACCTCCAGCCTAAATCAGCGTTGCGTACAAATCTACGGATGTTGCTTGGTATGAAGCCTCGCTCAAGCTTGAAAATGATAGTCAATCCATAATAAATATATACACATTAGCAACCTTTTTTCGATTAGGGCAGCACCAAAATTGTCGTCCAGGGTTGTTCAATGTCCGTGAAGTCTTCAACACACACTTCCCACCACCACATTGACAGTTTGGCACATTGAGAAGAGTCATCGAACCTATATCAATAATGCACCGCACCATCGTTACTATATTTATTATTTTTATATGATTATTTTTACAGTCCAAATACACCAAGGAGTACCATCAGAAATATTAACCATTTACAATAATGAAAAGTAAACCTAAATCAAATAGCTCATTTTTTTATCAGCATGTGTAGTCTGTGTGTATATGAAAAATGAAAGAAATATAAAGCTGAAATAAAATAGTGAACAAAATAGTATTCCACATAGAGTGAATGAAATATACCATCAAAAGAAGGTGACAAAATCCTATCACGAAGCACAGACATAGGAAATAAAAAAGGGACAAAAGACAAGAAATAAGAAAAATCATTACGACTATAGAAAAATCATTTATACTATAATCAAAAAAAGAAACACTCTTTGTCAACAATTTCCAAAATCATTAGGACTATAAATGGACGGTTCTGATATTGCTTTGCCATTACAACAATTGAGCATTCATCATTTGGTACTTCTTGGTGTATTCCATTTAAGTTTTTCAGTTGCCGTGTTTATGTGCATGTTCTTTATGTGTTTGGCTTCTCTCCCTCGCAAGGGATACATCGATAGGTCATTGATTTGAAAGCATAATGATTTGACAATCTTTTTTCAGGATAGGCATAATCATCCCGCCAACCTTAATTAGCAACATTGGTGTCCTATCATTGCACAAGTGCAAGATGGTAAGGGTTTATTCAAAGAGGGATGAAAAAAAATGTCATTTTAACCTTGCAAGGCAAGAGGAGAGACAGTCCAAATAATTCTATGGTGACTATCCCAAACAATAGACAAATGATGGAATTGCTAAAATGTTTTCTTTTCATGTTTCTAACAAGTTTGTTGTGATGAGGCTAGTGTGGTCACAATTGAAATTGTGAGTTTCTCTTGGAATTGAATAGCAGACTTTATCTATTGTGCAAAAAAACATATGTAGGATTATTATGGTCACAAAGTAATTGTCTTAGCATCAACATTTCACTTCTAATATAATATTATTAGGAATTTCTTACCATTGATTGTCAAACTGATGGAACTATGAAGCTATGCTTTGTTAATACTTTACCACTGTAGCAAATTTGGGTATTGTTTTTGAATATTTGAATGATTTTAATGGGAAATTTGAACCAGAGATATAAGTTTCCTAAAGAGTGATACTTCAACTTCCATGAAGGACTTAGAAAAAGGGAATTGAACTACAGTGGCTCCTTGTTTACCAATTTTCCATATAACATGAGGCATGTTGTTAGTTTTGTCAGAATTGTGAGAAGATTAAGGGGAATTGTGAGAAGATCATACTAAGGAATAGTGAGGAAGTCGTCGAACAAGAGGAGAGAATGTGTTAAAAGACCAATTTAGTAATCCAACCGGCTGATTAAACATACACTCAGCAATCAACGGTAACATCAAAGTTGGAAGAATATCTTTGGTACAGACATAATGTAGAACTCCAACGCTATACAGTAAACTAAGACATAACTAGATCAGAAAATTAGGGATTCTAGAATTATTATATCTCAGACATTATGTGAATAATAGACCCATAATTACATTAACAGAGACAAAAGAATAAATCTCATCACTATTTCATAAGGAATAAATTTGGAACTATATATAATTAACATATAAGACCAAATCAAAACATTTTATGTTATATTGTGAATGAAAACTTGTTCAAATTTGTAGAGAATCAAAATATGTTATATTGTGATGATATCAAGTTTTATGTAGGTGTTGTCTTATTTCCATATTATATGACCTCAAAATACATCAATCAATGTTTATAAACTTGTATTAATCACAATGAATATTTGAGCCCTACAATCTTAGGATAATTCACAAAGATATGCTCATTATTTTATAATATCCCAGTCCCCTCATATTTCTATTTTAAAATTATCTATTTTTTTTTCAAGTTTATACTACGATTAAGTATATATCCTTATATAATTAAGACCGTGACTAAGTAAAGTTACATAGCATATCCCCACTCTTATATAAACACTTAGCATATATAGAGACAACGAAATATCAGCATACATATTGCAAGTAATGTAATGAATAATAGGACTCTCTTCAAATATCTATAAGGAACTTTCCATGACTTTCTGATTGACCGTGATAATTTCTCCATTATGAGGGAACTTCAAACATTCATGGATAGTAGAAGGTATAACTCTCATTAAAGTAAGCCAAGGATGACCTAGTCTTACTTGGAATTGATTGGATTTAGGAATAGTGACAAAGGTGACAATCTAAGCACTTCTTACCAACTTCAATAGGAAGGGTCATAAAACTTATGGTAGAACAAGTAAAACAATCATGCACCTTAACCATGACATCGGATTTTTCATAGGTTTCTTGATGAAATTGTTAGGTAAAGAGATGTTATTTGGTAATAACAGTCACCATACATAGGATCAATAAGCACTCCTCAAGAGAGCTCTCGATTAATCTTTATAGTAATGTATAGGGGTCCATCAACAACCTTAATAGTTTCCTTGATATCAAAGGTTATGCAAGGTTCAAGCCTAGGTTTTGGAATAGGTTTAGGTTTCTCAATAAGGTTGCTACATTGTTTTCCGCATTAAGATTACATAAAACCCCTCATAAAATTTCAAAACAATAAGAATACAGTCTTCATTCACAGTCACTATCACTGTTCCTCAAATCAGTGATTAGAACAGGCAATTAAAACGTCCCTCAAATCATTAATCAGTTGATTATTATATAAGCTCCTCAAGCATGAGTTGGATGATGTGGATTATGTAGATATAAGAACTAATATATCCACATCATCCAACTCATGCTTGAAGAGCTTATATTATTTACTGTCTCATAATAGTAAGATTGGTACCTATCCTAGTAAGTCATTATGAGACAGTAAATATGATCTACATCCAATCTTGGTCCACAAGCATGAGTTGGATGATATGGATTATGTAGATATAAGAACTAATGTATCCACATCATCCAACTCATGCTTGAGGAGCTTATATTATTTACTGTCTCATAATAGTAAGACTCAAGGCTTCAAACCACTTAGACTCAAGGAATTCTAAGATTCTATTTTAATTCCCATGCTTCCAATACACAAAGTTCTTTCAAACTGTTCCAAAGGCTTAATAGGCTGCCAATAACCCTACAGCAGACTTAGGATGGTAATAACTTTGTCTTCCCTCAAAACACTTGACAAGATGAAAACATTTCTAGACACCCTTTTCAGAGTTCTAAAACACACCAAAAGCTTTTATAGGGTTACTTTGGACCAACACACCTAACCATGACTGAACCCCTATTTTCAATGCATGAAAATGACCAAATTTTCAAAGCAACTACTCTCCTCACATTCCCTTATCCCACCAAACCTTCAAAAAAGTTATAAAATGACTCAAAATGGTTAAATCCACAAGCAATTAGACTCACGGGCCCTGCAACACCAAAACCCCCAAATCTTGACTCTAAACCTTGGTTTGCTAGGGCTTCCACAATCTCCTGTTACAACTCACTCCTGCATCAAATTAGTGATCAAATCACCATTCATTCAACATGACAAAACATTTTCAAACATAAAAACCCTTCCTTATTCGGATAGATCATCCACTGCTACACATTGCATCCAATTTCATTGTATTTTCTCACTGTTCTTTAACTATGATCACCTTTACTCCACACAACTCTGCATATGCACGATTAATGATCTAATAATATAGGTTAGAATTAACATTCCATGGTTAGAATGGTTATCATTATTAGAGAGACCACTGGCATAACAATAGTTAGAATAGTTCTCATTATTAGGTTAGAATGGTTCTCATTATTCTAAGTTTCTACTGCAATAACAGTAAACTAAAATAAGAAATGCTATTAAATAGACCACTGGCGTAACAACAGTTTCAATATAAAATGAGACTCATTTGAAAATGGCATGAATTGAACAAAGAAACGTTGCAATTCCTTTAATGCATCAAAATAACCGAATTGAGACTTCAAGATGAATGAATTTTGCAGAACATAGAGTATTTCTATTGCTTACGGTTTTATCCATTTTCAACTTATATAAATTCTAAACAACTAATTCAACCAACTTTTCATAAATCCTAAATCCATAGTTTATATATAGCATTTGATTCTTATTGGAAATCGATTTGACATACCTTAACCCTCTAGTTCAACTCTTCACCGTGTTAGCTTCTACCGGCTCCTTCGTGCGCGTTGAAATGAAATGCTCAAATGAAGTTTCAAATGAAATGCACCCACAACCAATTTTTGGGCATTTCACCCTAGTTGATCAAATTAATCCCTTTTCATTCATTGTTGCAGACATTCGTTTACTTCAATGGTTCCACACATTGATTACACCCAAACTAGGGCATCGACCATGAAGCGCAGTTAATGTCTTTCCCAATTTCGAGCACTGAACAAGTTAAATAACATTACCCTAATTTGTTTTTTCATCCAGCGGCATGGCATCTCCGTGATGAAAGCACAAATTAGGGCCACGACTTCATAGCAAAGCCGACACGGTGTACCCTAAACCTCCTTTGCTTCTACCCTTCTCTAGCTTCTACCTCCTTCGCGCGCGCTGAAATGAAGTGCTGAAATGAAGTTTCAAACTTTTGTTTTTTTTAATACATGCCCGTGTTGGTCTCAATTTTGACTACCACTGTGTTGGTCGAAATTGCAACCAACACGGGCATGTATTAAAAAAAAAAAATCCTTCTATAATGCAACCAACCTAAACATTTTTATTTGATGGTCAAATTGTTTAGTTGAAATTTAAGGTCAAATGTACTAGTGAGAGAGCGAGAGAGGGGGAGAGAGGATGTGAAGACGGGAGAAAGGATAAAATCTATAAATGTATAATCCATTAACCCTAAATCCTTTCTCCCTTCTCCCTCTCTCTTTCCCCCCTCTCTCTCCCTCTCTCCCCCTCTCTCACTCTCTCCCTCTTTTGCTTCTCTCCATCTTCTCTACCTTCCTCCATCTCCCCCTTCTTTCTCCTAAAACCTAAACTCTACCTTTAAGCCCTAAGCCCTAAACCCTATAACCATAAACTCTAAACCCTACTCTCTCTCTCTCTCTCTCTCTCTCTCTCTCTCTCACACACACACACACACACACACACACACACACATTTTCTCCATATCTCTCTTGCTCTATCTCCCCAACCCTAAAACCTGTAACCATAATCCATCAACCCTAAATCCTCTCTCTCTCTCTCTCTAAACCCTAATGTTGTTATGTGTAGTCTAAACAAACTCAAAGGTTGATTTTTTCCCACCTTTATCAACGTATTTTCCCCCCAAATTATTCAATAGGAATTTGGGGGCACCGCCCCAAAGACACCTGATCAAGGGTCAACACCCCCTTCTCAAACAACTTTTATTATTGTACAAAGTCGTGAAGAGTTAATTTTCTATTGGCTGACATATTCTAACCAAAACCACTCTCAATCATCCTAACAGCATATACATGAAATATAGCTTAAAGTATAAGAAGAAACACATTGAAACGTGACTTATACTTAAATGTTATATTTCATTTATATATTATTTCTTTGTAAGTGCATTTGACTTGAGTTTGACAAACTTGATCAAAGTGGGAGAGAGAAAGAGAAAAAGGGAATACATTTTTTTACTACAACATTTGGCACACGCCAAATAGACTTGGTGTGCCCATGTCTAAGGCTTGACACGTCGAACCATATGGTGTGTGCCTTATAGGGGACACATCATATAGGACGCACGCTAGATGCTTTTTTTGAGACCAAAAAGTTGATTGACAAGTTTTTGGTCCCCCATCTTTGTGCACTTACCCAAGATGCTCCATAATAAGTGTACCAACCTATAACAATGTTGGTCAAGATTTGAACAATGCAACTTTCCTCTTGCATGCTCTTACACATCGTAGAATGACATACAACCAAACTACACCACCAAAGTGGAATGGCTACATCCTCATGTGAAGCCAAATTACATCTGTGTTGGCCTAGTGGTGGAGAACAAATTCTTTTGAAAGAGAGGCCACAAGTTCAAATCCGCTCGGGGGTAGGTTATGTACACCTCGTTTGTAGCACAATTAGGTACCTCTTGTAAGGAGTACAAGGTAGTCCCATATTGTTGTCACCATATGTAGACCCAAAAACATATGGCTGGTATTGTGGACTATAGAAGGACCTTTCCTTTCCTTGCCTAATCTTCCAAACGAATGTCAACTCTCTCATAAGAGGACAAAATTATAGAAGATAAAATGATAAGTTTATAGAAAATGAATAAAAAGAAACACTAAGAATGCAAGACTAAACAAATTTTCCCAATAAATTCCTTTTACCTCTCCAATAAGAATGATCATCTAAAAATTGAACAAATATAATATTACCTAATTATTGACAAAAAATTAATTATATACAGAAAACATAACTTATTATATTTACTTCACTTTTAAAATGAAAATAAAATAATAACCAAAATAATTTTTTTAAAAAAATACTTACAAATCTGAAATATATTATCAGTTTTTTCAAAAATGAAAACAAATATATTATAAAAATAATCTTCAAACAAAAACAATGTAGATGTATTGTAATCTAGGTATTCTAATTTAGCATGCTTGAAAATTGAGCACTCACCAATTTGTAGGGACTTCCCAATGCGTATCTACAAGTCCGAGTCCATATGAATTGCTATACCCAAAACCATGGCTGACCTGGGAACATTTTCTGTGAAATCATGAAATGTGACCGTTGGTTTGACCAGTCCGTTAATACGACCGTTATCGTCAACTCTCAGTGGTGCAGTTGTATTAAATTTCCATTCCTTTTAAATACCATTTTGTTCACGAGCACGCAACAGTTGTTTCATCATTCCTAAGGCAGATCATCTTCCATAGCGTCTCTAATGGCGAATTTCTGAGAAATTCATTGTGTGAGAGAGGATCCGTTGTAATCATTTGAGCTTTCGTGAAGTGCAAACTATGCAGATTCAGGACGATGGAAAGGAGATTCGATCCAAAGCCAACGAGCTACTTATGAGAGAAGAATGGGAAGAAGCCATAGCTCTGTATTCTCAATACATCGACCACCGTGAAACCCAATTAAAAGTCTCCAACAATGTAGAGCTGAAGAAGTCGGTGTGTCTGGCTCTTTCCAATAGGGCGGAGGCTCGAATCAGGCTGCGAGACCTGGAAAATGCACTGCAAGATGTTAACAGAGCATTAGAGACCGATCCAAGCCACCCCAAGAGCCTTTATTGCAAGGGCAAAATTCTCATGGAGATGGACCAATATTCCCAGGCCTCGCACCACTTTAGGATGGCTCTGCAACACCACCCGAATGCTACAGAATGTCAGGTGAGTGGTAATGTTAGTCGCTACACCAAGCCCTAAATTCAAGCTTGAATCTTTCTAAACTTATGTTCTCTATATCCTTTTGTGTTGTCTCCTCAACATGGCTGTACTGAGAAAAACTACAAGATGCACATATATTGGGCATTTCCCTGTAGGTTTGGTTTTGGTCAAGAATTTAGTTTTTAGGCGAATTAGAATCCATTTTTCTGGGAGGCCCAGTGGTTATCTCTAGCAGACAGGCCTCGAATCTGGAAAATGTAATGATTTAGACTTAGGGCGAAAATTTGAGTTAGTGGTGGATATTAAAATAGATATTGCAGACGAAATTTAATATGAAAAATTTGATCTCTGAAGTACCCAAATCTGAAAATCTAGGAGAATGATTCTCCCTTATCAATCGGAGTTTCTTCTCTTAATTGAATTAAAAATTCGCCTAAAATGTTTTGTAATCGTCTATTTTGAAATTCATTTTGACATTTATGATTTATTGTTTTTCCGTATAAGCCCTGAATGCTGATCGTTTCTGGTTTGTTTGTTTGCAAGATTTATGAATTTGCAGAATGTCATGTTTTGTACTTGAAGTTGGAGCAAAAATTTGAGTTAGTGGGGGATATTAATAGAGATGTTGCTGACAAGAAATTCAATATGAACACAGTAAACGAATATGAAAAATTCATATCTCGGATTCTGGATTACCCAAACCTGAGAATCTACGAGAATGCTGCCCCCTTCCCTTATCAATATGCGTTTCTTTTCTTAATTTAAATTAAAAACTCGCCTAAATTGTTTTCTTATAGCCTATTTCGAAACCCTCGAATGCTGACCATTAATTTCTGGTCTGTTTTTTACATCATGTATGAAGTGTGGAAGCTTGAAGATTTTATTAATGTATTGTTTTCTAATTCCAGGAAAGCCTGGACAAGAGTCGCAGGTTCGAATCGCAATGCAAAACCGGTGTATACGATTTATCAGAGTGGGTCTCCAGCGGCTTTATGGGGAGGCCGCCCGAGTGTGCAGAGTACTTGGGCCCTGTTGAGATTCGATCCTCCGACGTGGGGCTCGGCGAGCGTGGGCTCTTTGTTACCAAAGATGTCGAAGCAGGAACACTCTTAACCGTTGCTAAGCCGGTCGCCATAGCCAGAGCTATTCTGCCTGAAGCTTATGCTGAGAATGCCCGGATAGTCATATGGAAGGACTTCGTTGCCCAGATTGAACGGGTCGTCAAGCGATCCACCAAGATTTTGAACAGAATATATACGTTAGCAGAGAATGACGATGGTGACAGGAAAAAGGAGCTGGGGGTACCCCACACTGGTCTCTTTCGACCCAATGTGGGGCACCAGTTTGAGACCCCATGTGACCCTGTGGATATGAGCAGGGTTCTGGGTATAGCAGACCTTAATACCCTTACAGAGAAGGGGTGTACGGTTAAGAGACTTGCAGCTGATTTGTATTGCTCTAGCGAGAATGACTGTATTGGGCTTTGGGTTTTGCCCGCTTTTGTGAATCATTCTTGCTGTCCTAATACTGCAAGGTTGCATGTAGGGGATGCTTTGTTTCTGCATGCTTCGAGAGACCTGAAGGCAGGAGATGAGCTCACTTTTGCTTATTTTGATGTGCTCCTTCCTTTGGGGATGAGGAGGGAGCTCTGCAAGACATGGTCTTTTGTTTGTAGATGTCACAGGTGTGAATTGGAGCAGTCTCTGCAGGAGAATTTGAAAGATATTGAGACAGATTTTGCAAGAATCTGTGATAAGGGTGGAGAGATGGAGATGACTAGATTGGCAGTGAAGTTGGAGGAGAAGCTTACTCATTTGCAAAGGAGATTGAAGGCCAAAGATAGGCAACTGATTCGAGCTTCATTTGCTTCAGCGTATTGGCCCATGTTTAGGTCCTCTCTGCTATTAAAGAGATGGGGCAGACAGATGCCTTCAATTGAGACTATCATTGAAGCTGTTACGTCTGCTTTGCCTGGGGATGAGACTGCCCTCTGTGCTGCTGCTGCTGTGGTAGACAAGTTGAAGGTTAACAGAGGATTAAGCCCCTTCCAAGAGGCCATGGACCGCGCCCTTAGGATATGTAAAGCGCTATATGGGAAACAGATGAAGATGCATGTGATGAAGGCCCTGATTGATGCACATGTCAGAAACAGGGGTATTATTATGCCCAAATCTTAAAGCTTTCTAACCCCATTAGGCAAGCTCGCTGGCGGGCTTTTGCACACAAAGTGCACTGAACTTGTTTTCCAGCTGGATCAGACTGAGAACCTAGTATCTATTATTTTTTTCATTCACAGGTTAGAACTACATTTGTTTCCTCTAGATTAGACAGACTCTTTACCCTTTCCATGAACCAATTCAAATTGTTTGATTGTTTTTTATTATTTATTGAGGTTCACCTGTGGAGAAATCTATCAGCTGTTTTTTAGGCACATAGACATTGGAGTTGCTAACTGAACAACCCCTCCTGCTCCTTTTCTGCCCAGTTTGTAAGTGCGAACATTGAGCACATCTCCCAGATCAAAACCCACTTTATAGTTTATTTCCTCGGTCAGAGAATACTGACCTGCATTAAAGTATTGGCAGAATACTGACCTGAGGATGACAGTAGTTTTGTATTGAATTGTCCGTTGTCCATTGTTTTGATTGCTATATATGACAGTATTTCTGAGAAGCAGAATACCTCTAAATTGTATCAAATTTGAAAATGTAAAAGTAATCATCTCTGTATAGTTGTACGTTAGTTCTGAATAAATAAACTCGTGCTTATTGCCCTTTCATTTTCTATTTCTTCATTGAGCACATCTCCCAGATCAAAACCCACTTTATAGTTTATTTCCTCGGTCAGAGAATACTGACCTGCATTAAAGTATTGGCAGAATACTGACCTGAGGATGACAGTAGTTTTGTATTGAATTGTCCGTTGTCCATTGTTTAGATTGCTATATATGACAGTATTTCTGAGAAGCAGAATACCTCTAAATTGTATCAAATTTGAAGATGTAAAAGTAATCATCTCTGTATAGTTGTACGTTAGTTCTGAATAAATAAACTCGTGCTTATTGCCCTTTCATTTTCTATTTCTTCATTGTGTCCTCAAAGTGTGACACATTAAAATATATAAATATCTTCGTTGCTAAGGAGTTGCATAGACCTATCGTCTTAGTTAGGTTGCATTTCATATGAATGTTTTCATTTTGATGATCAATCAAAGGGCATAATATCAAAACTGTTAGAAATCATTAAATGGATCTCGATGCGGTTCTGTAATTGTATTCGGAAATTTTTAAATGTGATAGAAATTAACAATATTAAATTTCTACAATCCATTTCTAAATTCATGAATTTGATTGTGTGTGTTTTTAGCATGAAACATATAATCAAATTTAAAAACGCACATGAATTAAGCGATAGAAATATCATAGAAACAAACGAAGGGAAAATTTGTGCTTTGGAACAATCTGTCATTTCTCATTTAGTTTTGTCAAACTTTAGTGGAATGTTGCATACTCATGTGCAATGGAGATTTAAGGGCAAAGGCAACTAATTCGAGCCTCATTTTCTTCAGCCTATTTGCCCATGTTTAGGGTCCTCTCTGCTATCTTTGAAGAGATGGGGTAGACTAGAGGCCTTTAATTGAGACTCTCATTGATGCTATTACCTCTGCTTTGCCTGGGGATGAGACTGCCCTTTGTGCTGCTGCCGTGGCAGACAAGTTGAAGGTTAACGGGAGATTAAGCCCCTTCCAAGAAGCCATGGACTGCGCCCTTGGGATATGTAAAGCGTTGTATGGGAAACAGATGAAGATGCATGCGATGAAGGCCCTGATTGATGCACGTCGGAAACAGGGATATTATTATTATGCCCAAATCTTCTAGCTTTCTAGCCCTATTAGGCTTTTAGGCTCAATGGTGAGCTTGAAAGGTTTTCTAGCGGGGTAAGCTGAGAACTTAGTTTCTAGTATATTTTTCATTTTCAGCTTAGAACTTCATTTGTTTCCTCTAGATTAGAGAGACTCTTTACCCTTTCAATGACCCAATTCAAATTGTTTGATGGTTTTTATTATTTCTTGAGGTTCTGCTTGACAGAAATTTATCAGCTCTTTTTTGTGCACATAGACATTGGAATTGCTGACTAAACAACCCCTTTACTTCTTATCTGCCCATTTAACCATATCTCCGAGATCAAAACCCATCTATTAGTTTATTTCCATGATCAAATAATAGAACTAAAATATCAAAATCTCCATTTTTTTGTACTGGTAGTGTCTACCACAATGTGAGCTATCAACTGGGGTTGACTCTGATGCACAACTGAAAAATGAATCACTTAGATATTTTACCTAGGTAAAACTCCCAATTTTTAAGTATATATTTTTAGGGAAAAAAAACTAATTGATTCATCATCATTTTGTCTCAAACAATACAAATCTATATTTATAATTACAAATCAAAACACAAATTTTATGAAAATTAATTACAATTACAATTACAAATCAAAATGCAAATTTTATTACAATAATAAACAAGAATCAATTACAACTACAAATCAAAGATACACAAGTCACACCACAAACCAAACTATTATTCTAAGAGACTAAATAATTTTAAGTCTACAAACAAGTCTAACAAAACAAAACTAGGGTTCTAAGATACTCCTTTAAGATTCTAATTACACCATAACAACATGGCAAAAAGTAAAGCTAGTGTGTTTTTCCACAATTAGGAGCAAAAGAGAGGTTATTCTTCTCCAAATCATAAACGATATCATAATTTTGCTGCTGAATATTCCTTAATATAGCCAATGAACCTGCAAGCCCTACATTCATGAATGCCAAGCAAAGCAACTCGCATCCTTTAATATCTTGGACCCAGATGAATGAATTTTGTGTAGGCACATCAAGTGTTGCATTTCTCTTAAAATAGAATGCAATACTAGGAATTTTTTCCATTTGGTCGTAGCAAAGGCTGGTTCTACCAGAATGAGTGGCATTGACAGGAATAGCATCGATATGAGAAGCGAGGGCATCCACAAGGGCGTGGTAGGCAGGGCGAGGCAGATAAGTCAAAGTGTTCCCTGGATCAATTATCAATCTGCCCTCTTCATCGTTAATAAAAGTAGATGTTAGATACTTGATTGCTTTGCCCTCAACGTTCATTCCTTGCAAGCTGAGATAGTAGTAAGAAGTTGAATTTGGTCCAACTAAAGGAGTGGTGTTGTAATTTCTTTTCTGATGGCTGTGTGGAGCATTCCCTTAGAACAAATGGGTAGTGCTAGAATCTTGGTATATGGTCAGTAAGCAATTAGAAAACTTGTTATTGATGGAGTGCTTAGCAAGCTGAGATGTCAAGGAAATTCCCCCTCGTCCCATGTCGATGATGTCATCAACACCACTGAAAGACCCCTCCTGTTCATGGCCACACCCAAACTGAAGCTCAGGAAGACCCTTCCATCTCGAGTTCCCATTCCTCACACTGAATGTTTTAGAAGCCGCATTGCCAGACGTGGATGAACCAGCACCATATCCATGTCCATGCTCGTATTTAGATCATATCTTGCTCCTTGCACGCCAATTCATTGTCTAGAATGCAATACTCCTTTGTTCCGCAATAAATTGGCCAATAACTGGAAGAATTAGCGGGATTGAAGAAAGCACCTTTTTGGTGGGAGTAGGAAAAGAAAGGGTGGCACTGGGTCTAGATCAAGTCACTGCTTATGTCCATAATTGCATGCTGCACTAGTGGAGAAGGTTCTCCAATGCCTATTTCAATTATGAATTCCCCATCTCCCCCACTCTCTAGACTTAATTTATTCTCGCCTTGTAACCTGCGGGCTCTCCAATTACTTTTCTCAATTGCTCGTCATAGTCGCTGCATCTTTTTTATTATGTTGCACTAACGCAAGGTAGGGATGGAGGATCCAATAATGAATGGTCCAAACCTACACTACAAATTATAACAACAAAAAGCACAATGGAATACAACAATATAATGCTTCAAAACATAATTTAATTCAATATGCCTGGCTGTAAGGCCTTCCGGGTTTCGACCTATTGCACTGAAATTATAAAGTATCCAAGCTAGTCTAGCTCTGAAACATGTCAGTAATTGATGAAAACACTAAGGCAGATCTAAACTTGAGCTTGCAAGCCTCCAAGCAATCTCCTTGTCTCCAAGCATGCAGTCCACTAGCTCTGCTATTCCAATATCAGATAAAACATCTAATCTACAAGATCTCGCAGGATCTAATTATTATTCTACTCTCATACCACTACCAATCTGCCATCAATCTACCTACCAAACATCTACCCAAGCTCTCAATATATAGCCAGCTAAGCCACAAGTCGGCCAATCAGGCATTTAATTACATTATAGGTCCAGCCTAAGGAGAGATACCAAAACTAAATAAAGAAACAACAAAACATGATGCACCTTTAGATTTAGGTTCACACATGATCCAAGAACATGTCCCTAACTTAGCAAGATCCAATTCCATCATACGGAACCGCGCAAGACGAAAAACTCCACGTTTTGCATGTAAACTGGCTGAAAATCGATACCCGAGAAAAATGGTCATAACTTTTAACTCATAATGAATTAGGACTTGCAGTCTTAGGAGAAGATAGTACTTTAGGTTCTCTTAAAGGCCCTAAGAGCGCAAAGGCTGATTCATTAAGGATCAATGGCTACACACCGCACAATCAGCACCCAGAAAGCAGGAAAATATGGCTCCGACGGCAAGGAAAACATCTCTAACTTTGAAACGGTCCATTCAATCCTTATGTGATCATAAGTGAAGGTTCCAAAATAGGTCCTCAACATCATTTAAGCTTCGCACAACATGAAACCAATAAAAGCAACAATTCTAATTCAAACAACAGAAAACAGGAAATGTTTTTGATTTATGCAAGATTGCTCAAGGCCCGAGATGCTCCTGCATCAGACACCCCAAGTAAATAAAAGAATGTTCTCATGAACATCTTAAGGGAATCAAAATAGGTATGCCATATATGTTCTTAACCCATATCTTCTCATGTCCTTCATTCCATGTTGTCTTTACTTTATCCACTGTCACACTTAGCAAATCAGCTTGTCCTACACCTTTCTCATCTTTCCTTTCTGCTACTGACGAAAACTGATTTTGATTATCTTTTCCACTTTTGATTACACCAGCACTAGTTTAGTGAATCACATCTTCTCCAAACTTACTAATCAGCTCAACATCATCTGCAGTCCTCCCTGTCACTAGTGCCATCATTTGCTGCACTATCTTTTTCAAAAAGTCCATTTGCCTCTTAATCTCTATAAATTCCTCAACTATGTCATGCTCCTTTCCTTTCAAATTCAGCTTCCTTTCATCCACAGGTTCATCAACTTTCTGCTCTTGATGATTGTCATAAGGACAACACCTGATAACTCCACACCCCTTAGCCCCAACTTCCTACAAGGGTAATAACTTATGCCTGGATCCACCATGCATTACCACATATGTATTGGCATGACCATCAAACATAACATGTCTATCAAATTGCCAAGGTCTCCCGAGCAATATATGACAAGCATCCATAGGCAATACATCACATACTATTTCATCATGATAAGATCCAATCTGAAAATTAACCAAGCATTGTTCTTCAATCCTAACCTTAGACACATCTTGTATCTAACTAATCTGATAAGGATTAGGATGTTTCCTTCTTTCCAAATTCAATTTACTAACCATCTCTTCTGAAACAAAGTTTTTAGAACTGCCACCATCAACTATAACATTACATACCTTATTCTTATATTTACTTCTAGTTCTGAACAAATTTCTTCTTTGTACCGGTTCCTGGACACATGTAGCCAACCTCCTAGTGATAAGAAATTCACCTTTTTCTGCAACATTCTCAATGTCTTCTTTGGTAGTCAGTGCAACTCTTTTTCTAGAACATTGAAAACTTCTATGACCCTCTTCACCACATTGATAACAAGTAACAATGAACTCATTTTTCCATCTCCCTCTTTGTCCATTATTGTAGTTCTTAGTGACTTGACCACTTGCAGATCCTTCATCAATCTTCTTAGGATTCTCTACCACATTACTTCCAGCAATTGTTTCACCTGTCTTACCACCTCGATTCCTATTATTTTGTCTTCCTTCAAACCTCTTTTTCAACTTCTCCTCAATCTGCAATTGCATCTGATAAGCATCTCCTATAGTTGTCATCTGAACAGTAAGTAACTCTTCTTGAATACTAGGTCTCAAGCCATAAACATACCTAGCAACCTTCTCTTTATCAGCTTCAGAGTGACCAATCGTAATTAGGATTATGTAAAACTCCTCAGTATACTCTTGTACCGATTTGTTGTTCTTCTTCAAGGCTTGCATCTTCTTAAACATCTCTAACTCATAATCCACTGGAATGAATTGCTTTTTCAACTTGACAACCATTTGGTTCCATCTAGTGATATTTTCTTTTCCTCTTCTACTTCTTTCCAATTGAACTTCTCTCCACCAAATATTTGCATGACCTTTCAACTTAGTCTTTGCAAATTGAACTCTATCAGGATCTTCTATTTCTTCATACTCAAAGTATTCATCTATCTCATTAATCCAATCAATCAACTCTTCTGGTCTAAGGCTTCTAGCAAATGTAAAAACTTCAATCTTAGGTCTTTTCCCAATTTTAGACATAGCCTTCAGGATTCTATTCTCTTCTAGATCTCTGGCTTCTTCTATAGCTTCTTCAAAGTGATCTTCCTCAGACTCATCACTATCATCCTTCAAGGTAGTTTTCTTTCTCAATTCCTCTTGTAGATCTTGCACTTGTTTCTGCAAAGCCCTAAAATCATCAAGACTAAATTCTCTAGCAGGTTCTTCCTCTGAGATCTCACAAGCTCTCCTCGGAGGCATCTTCAATACAAGGTCCTATGCAAACTGCCTCACCTCGGCAATCTTTCCACACACTCAGAATCTTCAAGCTCTGATACCACTTGACGCAGGGTAGAGATGGAGGATCCAATAATGGATGGTCCAAACCTACACTACAAATTATAACAACAACAAGCATAACGGAATACAACAATATAATGCTTCAAAATAGAATTTAATTCAATATGCCTGGCTGTAAGGCCTTCCAGGTTTTGGCCTATTACAATGAAATTATAAAGTATCCAAGCTAGTCTAGCTCTAAAACACAACAATAACTAATGGAAACACTAAGGAAATCTAAACTTGAGCTCGCAAGCCTCCAAGCAATCTCCTTGTCTCCAAGCATGTAGTCCACTAGCTTTGCTATTCCAATATCAAATAAAACATCTGATCTATAAGATCTTGCATGATCTAATTATTATTCTACTCTCATACCACTACCAATCTGTCATCAATCTACCTACCAAACATCTACCCAAGCTCTCAATATATAGCCAGCTAAGCCACAAGTCGGCCAATTAGGCATTTAATTACATTATAGGTCCACCCTAAGGAGAGATACCAAAACTAAATTAAAAAACAACAAAACATGATGCGCCTTTAGATTTAGGTCCACACATGATCCAAGAACATGTCCCTAACTTAGCAAGATCCAATTCCATCATACGGAACTGCGCAAGATGAAAAAAACTCCATGTTTCACATGTAAACTAGCTGAAAATTGATACCTGAGCAAAATGGTCAAAACTTTTAACTCATAATGAATTAGGACATGCGGTCTTAGGAGAAGATATTACTTTAGGTCCTCTTAAAGGGCCTAAGAGAGCAAAGTCTGATTCATTAAGGATCAATGGCTACACGCTGCACAATCAACACCCAGAAAGCAGAAAAATACGGTTCCGACGGCAAGGAAAACATCTCTAACTTTGAAACGGTCCATCCAATCCTTATGCGATCATAAGTGATGGTTCCAAAATAGGTCCTCAACATCATGTAAGCTTTGCACAACATAAAACTAATAAATGCAACAATTATAATTCAAACAACAAAAAATAGGAAATGTTTTTGGTTGATGCAAGATTGCTCAAGGCCCGAGATGCTCCTGCATCATGCACCCTTCCACCAAAGAAGAGGAAGGCCAGTCCGTGTGAAACATATCAATTTTGTAATTTTTCTGGTTTACTTTCAAACTTCTTGTTCCATCATTGCACTACAAAAGGAAAGCACACAACACTATGGCAATTCCTGTTATCTTCACCATACCCATTATTGAGTCAATGACTCACTCCTTTCTCAATGATGCACAACAATGCATTGCACTACTTTTATAGAGTTATTATTAGAGAAGCACTACTTTTCTAACTCAGTCTTCTCTAAATTTAAACTTAGGTTTGAGATTTCATATTTATATTTAATTTTATCAAATGATTTTAATATATATAATAGCTATATATTATAATATTGTTTAAAATATATCGTAACAATCATTTTACTTAGTCTCTCTACATGAGGCAAATTTATATTTTTCACCGCCTGTAACACAATTTGTTTCCATCATTTTTCGCAATTATTTTTAAGGAGAATATTCATATTTTGAGCGTTTGCTTTTTCCAAATTATAGTTTGGAGTATCTACCTTTATGTATTTAGTTTATATAATATTATCATATTAATATATTGAGTTTTATGTGTAGTGTTTTATTAAAAAAAATTATTTAAATATTTTAATTATAATTTGTCTATGAAATTTAATAAAAATAATTATAATAATTTTATTAATATAGATTCCATTTATAATTTATTAGTTAAATTGTTGTATTTTTTAAATAGTCTTAAAGTAACTAGTTGTGTATCTTGTCAAGCCATGCACCTTTCTAAAATTTTAAATACGTATTAGAAATCTATGTAGATTATCATATGAACAAAATTTTCCAACTAATTTTTTTAAATTAAACATATTTATTCATTATTACATACCATATTTTACTCTAACATAATATAAATTATTAAATATATTGTAAAATTACATATTTTAAAATTTACATTATGCTATATTTTAATAAATATTTTATTTATTAGTAGCGATAGTAAGTTATGGTAATAATGTTTGATATCAATTAAACTTTTATACATACTCTATTTATATTTATATTTTAATATACTAAAAATAGTAAAATATTATTACTTTTATTATTATATTTTTAGCATTTAGATCTTATATATTTTGACATTGTATTTTTTCTTATTCTATTTTAGTTTAGAATTAAGATTTATATGAAAAAATATTTTAATTATTTATTTTTATTTTATGAAATTATAATAATAAATTAAATAATTAGAAATAATTTAATTAATAATTAATTTTGTTCTATTAAATTTGAATTATTATAGAGTCATTATTTGTTGAACTTTTATCTGTCTCTACCCCCCTCTCCCTCTCTCTATATTACTTGTCTTTATCATCTCCTTTATATGGTGCTCTTGACCCTTCTCTCTATCACTCCCCCTTTTTGTGTCTTTCTACTTATCCTCTATCCCTGCTATGTTTTTCTCTAGCTCTACGCCATATCTTTATATATCTTTCCTACCCTTATCTATCTATCTATATATCACCCTCTATCTATATCTGCATCTCTATCTATTTATCCCTATATATTATCTCTCCCTCTCCACATCTCTGTGTGTGTTTGTGTGTGATTGAACACTTCAGGATGGTGGGGGTGAATCAACATATATAAAACCTTAACCAATCATTAGCCATTTATTATAGAAGAAAATAACATAAATTAAAAAAGGAATACAGATAACACCAAGGTTTTTACATGGGAAAAATTACATTGAGAATCAAACTCCCTATACATTATTACAAAGTGTTATGCCATAGGCAATGACCTCACTACTCCTTATTAAGAGTTACATGCTAAGACACCAAACCTTCAGGGAAGATACAAAGAACATGCAAATCACTTAAGATCAATTTGTTTAAGGTAAGGTAAATACAAATGATTACAAAGAATTATAATAATTGAACTAGAAAGATGTGCATTCTCAAAAATGTTGATTATAGATCATTGTTCATTTCACTACGCATACATCAATCACTGATTTCATCTCTATTTGTCTACCCATTCACACCTTCAAAAAATATCATACAGAATTGCATGTACCATGTGTGTATCAATCTCCAAATGATATCTACCTTTATATATCCATCATAAAACAAAATGACATTCTAAAACAAAATGGCATCCATTAGGTCAAGCTATAGAACATAAACTGTTGACCCCAAATTTGATCTTCAAAGCATACAGAAGATAAATAAGATATGTCTAGCATCACACCATGTCATTACACCTTCCTCATAATCTAAAATTATTACCAATATCATTGTACACTACCACATGAACAAATACATCTTGAGTTGGCCCCAAAGAATAAAACTTTTGATGCACGTCGACCAAACAAACATAAAAAGTGGTGTGGAGCTCCTCAACTACTCTGGATGCAAAACATATCATCACAAAACATCACCAATGATGCATCCAAGGGTAGGAGGGACCTCAAAGAAGTCATTCCAACCCTTGCAACACAAATGATGCAACCAAGGATAGGAGGGAACCCAAAGAAGTTAGTCCAATCCTTGCAGCACGAGTCACACAATAGAAGCAATAGAAACAAAAGAGAGAAATGCAAGATCAACCTTCAATTATCATGAAATCTAGTACAATGAACCTGCAACATGTAGTCTTACATTCTAGGTATATAGGCCTATTATTGGAACCTTTAAGATGTTATCCTTTTATACTATCGATTGCGAGTTGTGATTGAAATTCCTCCCCAAAAATGGCTACCCTAAGGATCAATTACAATAGCTTATAAAGCCTTCACAAGAATCAAGTCGGCCTAGGAAAGATTACATTCTCTAACAACAAGAAAATGTATTATATTATAGGTAAGGTCCTAAATCATAAGAATCCCTCACAAATGGATGTAACATAACGTGTAAACCAATAAGAAGGTCATCCATAGGTTAGGTAACATCGAGATGTGAGCCACGAAGCTTTGTCAATTGTGAAAATCCTTCGCAATATCATAAAACATAAACAAACCATGAAACATAAGAACAATAGAGTACTGCCAAGAATCCAAGCTATCTCAAGAATGAAGAAACCAATCGAGGCACGAACATAAGTGAAGGTAAAACATGATGCTACAAACATTCCATGAGGTGCATAACAATAACTGATCCAAACTAAAGAAACACTGAAAGAAACTCAACGACTGGCAAACTAAAGAATAGGAAATAAAAATATTTTTGGTTGATGCAAGATTTCCAAGAGCCAAAGATTCTCTTGCATCAGACACTTAGGGTTATTAAAAAAGTGAGCCTCTCACTTTCCTAGGACTAAAGTAAAGTCAATAAGGTCAACCTTAGCCTGAGAAATTCATGAAGAGTCTTCAACTAGTTTATCTTTCCACTTCACAAGATACTCCTTATAATGTTTGCATCTGGTACTTCTGCCAATTCTACTATCTAAAATCCCTTCTATCTCATCCAAATACTTCTTAGGATACCATTGTTCAACATCTGACCCATCTAGCTCATGGAGATCAATCTCATGATACTCATACAAGTATGCAACATTGAAGATAGGTGATATATCCATATCCTCTGACAACTCCACCTCATATGCATTCCCCGAGTCAAATTTTCTTAAAATATTACATGGTCCAAACTTCCTCACCTTCATCTTATTGTAAGTTCCCACTGGAAATATCCCCTTCTTCAAATAAACCATCACTTCATCTCCTACTGCAAACTCCTTCTGTCTCCTTTTCATATCTATCTTCTCCTTATACTTCTGGTTCATTTTGTCCAAATGTTGTTTAATTTCATCATGCAATGATTTCATAACCTCGACAAAGTCTTCTCCTTCTGCAATCCTCTTAACCTCCTGATTGATATTCCTTAATTTTGATACTCCCTTAGGATTCATGCCTATGCCTATCTCAAATGGTGTCTTACATGAACTCCTATTTACCGAATTGTTATACGCAAACTCTGCTTGTGCTAACACTAAATCCTAGTTACCAGGCTTCTCTGCAACCAAAAATCTTAACAAATTCCCCAAACTCTTGTTTGCTACCTCTATTTTTTCATCTGTCTATGGAAGAAATGTGGAACTAAAATTCAACTCATTATTCATCTTCCTCCAAAGTGTCCTCCAAAAGTAACCAATAATCTTACTATCCCAGTTTGAAACTATACTCTTAGGTAACCCACACAATCTTACAATTTCTCTAAAAAAAAGTCTACTACATGCACGACATTTGTAGTCTTCTTACAAGGAATGAAATGTGACATCTTAGAAAACCTATCCATGACCACAAATATTGAGTCATTACCTCTTTGTGTCCTTAGTAATCCAAGTATGAAATCCATGCTAATATCTTCCCATGGTCTAGTAGGTACTACCAAAGGTGTATACAATCTGGTATTCTGTCTACCTTCTTTAGCCACTTGACAAACTCTACAACTCTAAACAAATTTCCTAATATCCTTATGAATCTAGTGCCAAAAATAATTGTCACTTACCAAAGCCACTGTCTTGTCAATATCAAAATATCCAATTAATCCTCCAAAGTTATTTTCCTTAATCAAATTATCCCTCATTGAACTCCTAGGGATACACAAATGAGATCCTCTGAATAACATACTATAGACACCCAAAAATGGACAGACTTGCGAACTCACATTTAACAATTAATTATTCTTTTATTAAGTAATGTTTATTTAATCATTAATTAATCATCTTTATTTCCTCTATTATCCAATCATTTAATCATTTAATCACTTCTCTAAAATTAATTAAATAATTAAGTTTTTTAATTAATTAACTTTAATTAATTGGTCTTTATCGATTAATTCAATTAAATTTCCCCTTTCCTATAGTCTGATTAATTATTTAATCAAATTAGCTAATTATTCTTCCTAAATTAATTTAATTTAATTCCGTATCAAATTCTAATTAATTTTATTTCTAATTAATTTCCATTTAATTTCATTCCATCTTTTCTTAATGATTGAAATCTTCGAAAAAATTAAAAAATCAAAATTGAGAGAAATTATAAATTCTGAAAATAAAGAAATCCTCACAAATCTAAAAAAATGATTTTCTAAAAATCATCATTTCTTTCAAAAGAATAAATAAATCAGAATCTTTCCTTTTTTATTTTTTGGAAGATTTGTCTTCTAAAAATAAGAAATAATTTCTCATTCTTACCTCATCTTTTCTCTCCGCTTTTCAAGTTCAAAATGGAAACTTGCCCAAATCTCCTCTAGTCTTGAATTATCTCATCCATCCAATTTGTTTTCCCAGAATCAATCTTGATCATTCGTTGATTTCTGAAAATCTATATAAAGCCTTCTATTTCTCATAATGAGCGTGATACTCCTAAAGAGTTATTTTGTTGTCATTAGTTTTGTTAAAGCCATATTGATTGTCAAAGTTAGTCAATGAATGAAGGAGTCATAGGACTTAGTTGGTAAAGAAAATAAGTCAGTCGGTAAAGGAAAAGACAGTTTTGGTAAAGAGAAATAAGAAACAGGCACCGAGCAAAGTAAGGCAGGCACCAAACAGTTACCGAGTTCAAGAGAAAGTCAGCTACCGAGCCGAGCATACATGTTACCAAGTAACACAGGCTGACATAACAAATTTTAATAGATACATTGAATCTGGACATCGAGCATAAAACACTTTATAGATTCCAAGAAGATTATTTGGTAAAACATTGGAGATTTAAACAAGATGATTTTGCATGATTACAAGGTAAGATCCATCAATGGAAATAAAGTAGAATATATACATTGGAGATGTAACCAATGCTAGTACCATTTGAGGAGAAGAATCTAGAATATTTCCACTATTTCTAGATCGAGTATAAAAGGATCAGTGTATGGAGATCAAAGAGATGTGTGTGTGTGTGTGTGTGTGTGTGTGAGAGAGAGAGAGAGAGGTGATGATCAAATAAAGAAGAATGTGAAGGTGATGAAGAGTAGAGAAGCTACCGAGTAACAAAATTGTGAATGTGAATTAGAGTTAAGGCTACCAAGTACAAGACTTGAATTGTGATTATAATGCAGAATGGGGTAATATGTTATTGAGCACATTGAGTCTGTCAAGCATTTGTTGATGCATCATTATAGGCATTTTTGGTACTAATTTATAGTGTAATCATAATTGTAAAATCCCTTAACTGGGTAGGCCCTAATAGGTATTAATTTGTAAATCCTTTAATAGGGTACATCTCTTAGATTAGAGTTGTAAAAATCATTTCGCAAGGTAGACTGAATAAGTCTTTGTACTCCTAGCAGGGTAAATACTCTTAACTGGGTAAGCTATCAAAAGTAGCTAATTTTGTAGCTCTAACCGAGCAAACTTTTTACTGTAGTAGTGAATTATTGTGGGTACCATCCCCACCACACTTTTTCCCTTTAACCAAGGGTTTCTGTGTGACCAAAAATTATGGTGTTATGAGTTGTATGGTGATGTATGCAAATTTTATAATTCGATAAATGTTAAGAATAAGTTGAGAAAAATTTTTGGAGTACTGATTCACCCATCCCCTCTCAGTACTTAAATTTGCATAATTAATCCAACAATCGGTATCAGAGTTGAGTCTCTTATTTAGAAGTTTAACTAATTGAGAGGAAAGATTTGAAGAGATGGAAAACTATAGGTATGAATTTAAGGTGATTGACAATATGAACATGGAATTGAAGTTTGCAAATGAACAGATTGATGAACTAAGAAGAAATTTAAAGCATTCACTTAACAAGAGAAAGGAGTTAGTCCATCAACTGAAAGATACTCAAGATCAGGTTGAAGAACTTTAAGAACAATCATAAGGAAGTTTTTCTGATGAATCTGAAGCTGTCATATCATAATTGACTGAAAAGAACAAAATCCTAATTGATAAGGTAAAATTATTGAAAAGAGAAGAAGAAGCTCAATCGGTAAGAGTCTATGAAGTCTTGGAACAAAAGAGAAAAGATGAAGATGATGAGAGATTCATAGAAGATGAGAAAAGGCAGATGAGTACAAGACTAAATGAGAAAGATGAGGAGATACAGAGGTTGACACAAAATCACTTTAATATGATAGATCAACTAATCAATGTTAATCAAGAGATTGCAAGGAAAGTTAAAGATATTGCTAGACAAAGATCAAAAAATGAACATCTGGAGAATGAAATGAAATCTAAAAAGGATACAAATGAAGTATTGAAAATGAATGAAGAAACATTAAGAATATTGGATGAACAGATTAGAGGTTAGAGACAACCAAGAGATACCATTATACTTGGGTTTACTGAAAACAACACTACTGAGAAGAGAGAGTCCTTAAATCAAGCAGCCAACCGAGATAATACTACCTCATCGAAGACAAAGAAGCTATTTATTATCATTGTGTGAAACATGGACATACATATAATGTTTGTAGGAGTAAAAGAGGTAAACCAATGTGCATTCCTAAATTTGATGGTTATTGTTACAATTATAATAAGTATGGTCATAAAGCATTTGAGTGAAGATCAAGGATTGCTAACAATACAAGGAAGTCAAAATTCAATGGTAACTTCAATACTTGCAATAGATATGGTCACAAGTCTGAAGGTTACATGTCACAAAGAAAGAATGTCAAATGGGTACCTAACCAATAGAATACTGCAAATTGTAATCACCCAAAAGTGGTCTAGTAAACCTTGAGCCTCTCTCTAACATTAAAATTTTAAATTCTAGACTTTATCTTATGCTTAATAAATCTTGCGTGTTGATTTAATCTCTTATTTCTTGATCAAATCATCACTTTATCATTTATTTGATGTTATCCTAAAGTTTGACCACTTTATCCTAGTCTTTATTTGATTAAAAGAACATGTCCCCTTTTAATTAAATAAAAGCCACTTTATCCCATGTGTGCACATGAAAAATGAATTTTCTAAATTTAAAAAGAATAGAAAAGACTTTTTGTCTACACATTGATTGCACATTCTTCTAGTTGAGTGGAATCTCCTTTTGCCTCTTAATCTCTTCCACATATATTTTTGCCTCTTAACCATAGCCATTGATTTTGCCTGTTGAGAATCTTGTGCCCTAAAGTCAAAATAGGCATTATTCTCCACCCTTGGATTTTGCCTATTAATCTCTCATCATCCATTTCTCTTTAAAAGGAGGTTCTCTCCTCACTCTTGCATTCCTAACCTAGAGATTTTAGTGTTATGCTATCATTTTGTTTATTTGCATTTTTAGAGTATTCTTGAGCACTTATCTTGCATCTTTCATTCTAGTTTACTTGCATTCTTAACTTAGTATTTACTTATTGCATCTATTTTAAATCACATAGCTTAACTAGGAGGTATTGTAATCTTGTTAGATTAAGACTTACTTTCTTGTTCTTGCATTTGCATTCTAGCTTAGTTCTTGAAGCTCATTTAATTATCTCTCATTCTTGCATCTTTATTTTGAATCTTCCATTCTATTGTGCACCTTGCAAGGGTTTCTTATTGAGGTGCAGTTGAGAGCCACTATACATAATAATTAGACTCTTGCACATCATAGATAAGAATCTATAAGCCACTTCTTGATATTTCCTTCTTCATGGATTCTCACAAGTGTAATGGTTTATAGAAGTGTGTCACATTTTGATCACACATCTTTGGCGCTCACCTTGGGACAAATTTCTCATATTTAGCTTCATTTCTTGCATTTTCAGCTTTTTGGTGTCCCAAGTTTGTCATTTTGTTTTTTTGCAAGCTAGAGAATCGTACAACACTTCAAATTATACCTGGGTGTCATTCCAGTATACTACTAGGTGAAATTTCCCAGTTCCTGGAATATTGCCCCGCTTCTCTGTGAAATATCACTTGCTTCACAAAGAAATATCTTTTTGCTTCTCTATAGTCTATCGTCTATGCCCGAAATATCGTCTAGCTTCTTTATGGTATATTGTACGATTTTTTGACAAACTGATTAAGTGTCCCCCAGATTTAGTTTCTGTCACAGTTCTAGTTTTAACTGAGATTGCTTGATTTTTCTTGCATTTTCAGATTTTTTGGTTTCCTAACAGAAACTAACAAGTGATCTTGGAGGGCTATTGCTTTCATTTAATGCATACTTTTTGTGCCCCAACTTGTGGTTTTTTAGGATTTTCTTTCCAAAGAGATCAACATCTTCATGACTACTAATGATTTGTGATATAGCATGCTTGTCAAAGACTCTATCTTGAAACCACTAGAATACTATTTGTCTTGTAGGTTGCCTTGGAGATACAAATCAACATTGTGTTTTCTTACATTTGGTTTTCTAGGAACCTAGCTTAATTAGAAGGTTTCTTGTCTTGTGGTTAGTTGAGTAGTAGGAGAGTAAGCTCTTTTCCTTTTGGAAATCAGAAATCTTAACCTACTTAGTTGATCACTTGCAATTAGTCTTGGGTAGATGAACACATGCTTGATGTGTTTGGGAGACACTATGGAGTAGGAGAGTATACTATTTTTCTTACGGAATCAGAAATCTAGACCTCTAGTAGCTATCCATTTTCTTTCTTGCATTTACCTTTAGAGGGTCTTCCAAGAGATAAATCTTTTGGGAATGACCCAAGTGGGGAAAAAGCGGACCTAGCTTCTCCATCCCACTATGACCAAAAACTTCCTTCAATCTAAAGAGAGGGAAGACTTGTATATTTTCTATTCCTAATGATTCTTCATGTGTAGTGCCTAGTTGCATAAATCTTGCTAAGCAAGGCTACACTTGATGAGGTGCTTATAGGGCCTTCTTGGTCTAAATATTGTTTACATGACTCCAAGGGGAGTACATTCACTTTGTGTAGGGCCTAGAGGTCTAAATATTACTTGCGAGACTATGCATTTTGGTTTCTTGTAGGGCTATAGGCCTTAATTTTGCTTACAAAACTACAAGGGATAGTCATGAACGAAGATTCTTACTAAACACCTTAGGACCTAGAGGCTATCCTTTTGGCCATATGACTTCCTTTGTGCAAGGATTGATCCAAGTGGACTTTACCCGGATCACCCCAAAATACTCACCATATGTGTTCCCTTGGATACAAAGCTTGAATATGGCAATATGGAAATACATCTGATTCAAGCATTGTTATCTTCCAATTGATCCATAACTTGCATAGTCTTAGGAAAATCCATTCAACCACTTAATTGTGGGGCTAAGAATATCAAGTTATGGGCAAAGGTTGAAGTGCTTCCCTCTTGACCTTAGGTAGAATTTTCTTGACGTGTCTTCATTTTGTGCAAGACCTATGGAAATCATTTGAACATACACGTAACAATATTATTCATGGATTTTTCCGTTGAGACCTCACAAATGTTTGTATCATGCAAGGTTTCTTTTTCCCTTGCTTGATTTTTTGAAGACTACTCTATGTGTCACAATTTCTTTGAAAACTTAGCTTTAAACTTCAAACTTGTTGTTAAACTTGTTATTATACATTTTCACTTTTCCAAATTAGTCGAAATGGTTGACTAGAATAAGGATCTTGAGTCAAAATCGGTCCTTTTATTTTTATTGATTTAATATCACCTGCTTTAGTGATAAATATCGCACGAAATTCTAGAGTATCGTCTGCAATTAAGAGAACTATTGCCCTGTAGTATTGTGGCATATCACCTTGCCTATTTACAAAATATCGTCCTATCCTAAAGTGTCATCTGACTTCACTGAGGTCTATCCTACATATTTTATTTTCTCTCCAAGTGTCACCTGGTTACCTGAGGTCTATTGCCTAGATTATGATTCGAGTTGGTTTAGTCCAAATTTTCTCTTAACAAGTTTAGAGAGCTTACATTTGACTCTTTCTGGTCTC
The DNA here is from genome assembly GCA_027943335.1 of Chamaecyparis obtusa. NCBI lineage: Eukaryota > Viridiplantae > Streptophyta > Pinopsida > Cupressales > Cupressaceae > Chamaecyparis > Chamaecyparis obtusa. Next base: position 220,896 of record BSBK01007540.1, read on the forward strand.
TTAGTCTGAAATTGACAAGATATGAGTTGTTTTAGCTGAAAATGATTACTTTGATACATTAGTTATATTCTTGACTAGTAGAGTTTTTCACTTGTCTAATCTCTCTTGATTATCTTATCTTGGCTTTGAATTTATCTTTGACTTGAGTCACAAGTTTTGTACACATGGATCCTACCCGCAACTTGGGAACATTGTGACAAGTCATCGTAATCTCTCTTTCATTCTCACTTTTCTTTGCTTATAGGATAAGTGAACACTTTGCTTTTCTAGGGTGGACATCAAGCTATCTTGAGTCATCTTATTTGGCTCTTTATGTTCTTATTCATGCTAGTAACAACTAGATACCAAATTGATCAAGGAAAGAAACCACCAATTAGATTTTACAAATTACCATTTCCCACTAGGTGTCAATGTCATCAAGACAAAGCCCCTCAAGTTATCTTTGACAAGGAGGAGGATAATACAAAAATTTAGTTTGATCCTTTTGGAAGTACCTTTGATAGCACCCGTGAGACACCTATTGCCTCATCAAAATCTAAAAATAGTTTATCTTTCACCATGTCTAGAGAAGGGCATAATAGGTGATTCAATGACCTTTTTGATCAAAATGAAAGGTTAAGACGAATTGAATTAGAAAGAAAATATTACATGGAGGAACAAGAAGCCCAATTGGATCAACAATTCAATAAAAATTTCTATGGGAATATTAGAAATAATGGAAATAATTCACCACCAAGATCTCCTTCAAGATCTTAACACAATGGATATGATTCACCTCTTCTATCTTCACATTTTAGACGCAACTCCCAACATGGTAACAATACGGAGCACGGAATTACTAAAGAAGAGCTCCTAAATTTTCAATAAGAGGATTGTTACTAGATGCTTATGTTGAAGACATTGGAACAAAAAGGTGATCAATACTTCTTGCACTTAGCTTCTAGAGGATTGAAGCTTCCACATGACTTTGCCGTTGATGGATTGATTCAAAAAAGAGAACCCTTGGCTTTGGAAGTTTCCATCAAAGAAATACAAAATTTGAAAAGTAAAATGTCGAACTTGAGGAGAGAAAAGGATAAACCTAAATCATCATTTTCTATGGAATCTATATGTGCTTTATCTTTTGATAATATTCTATACATGGTTCCTTTTCAAAGAGATATTTAAATCCATAAGTATGACAAATATGATATAAATGGGGATCCACATGATCATGTTAGATAATTTTATGCTTTGAGTATGGATTTCATGCATGACAATACTTATCTTATGATACTCTTTCCTAGGAGTCTAAATGGCCAAGCTATGGAGTGGTTCATGGAAATCACACCTCCAGTTAAGTCCTTTGATGAGCTAGTACAAAGATTCATTCAGCAATATTCTTACAATATTCAACATCGTGTGACTATGCTTGACTTGTGCAACATTAAACAAAGGCAAGGTGAACCCTTTGTAACATTATTGCAAAGATGGAGAAAGTTACACTTAAGATATCCATGAAAACTTCTAGAGAATGAAATGATTGACATGTTTGTTAATAATCTTATTCCTAAATTAAACTATGATCTTAAAAAGAAAGTCTTCTTCACCTCTAAGGACATGATCGAAAGTGCTTTCCGAATAGAAGATGTCTTGGTCAAAAAGGGTGATATCACTTTGAGAAAGGAGAAATCCAACAATGGTAATGGATACAACAAAGATAAGAGTAAGCCTTGGAACAAGAGCACACATGTGGTTAATGACAGAGTTGTTGATGAGCCTAAGCCTAAATATCCCATCTTCAACTTGGCTAGTGCTATCTTGACAACTCAACAACAAGAAGTTGCAAAGTCTAATGACTCTAATAAGGCTAGATCTTCATGGGCGCCTAAGCCTAAGCGAGATTTTACCCCTTTGGGAGAATCATATTATATGATACTTAAGACATTACTTTCCAACAAGATTATCACATTACTAGAATATGCTAAGACTTATGAACCAGAGGTGAAACCCAAATGATGGAATGATAATCATTATTGTGAATATCATAAGAACAAAGGACATAAGACTGACAATTACATAAGGCTAAAATATGTTATCTAAGATCTTATTGAGAATGGGAAGGTCGGTGTAGATGGTCTTGTCAAAAATTATGACCACAAAGATTTTAGGGAGCCACTCCCTAAGTATGATAAAGGAGAGGCATCAACATCCAAGAAAGATGAGAGAGAATATAAGATCAATTATACTTACATAAACAATGAAAATGTCATCAATATGCTTGAGCCAATGGATGAAAGTGTTAACATGGTGAGACATAATGGACCTGACTATGAGTCAGATATTGATGAGGCACCTAAGGTCATCTTGAGGGGTATTGGTTCTTCCATGCAGTCCCAATCTTCTAATGAGTGTAACCACATGATCATTCTTAGAGATGTCGACTCTCCTTCATCTAGGGAAAGTCTCGATGTTGTCACTAGAAGCCAACTCAAAGTTATTCTTAGTGGTCTGAATTCTTCAAAGAAATAAAATCCCAAACAAGTAGCATCCTCTTCTAAGCTAGCCTCTACTTCTAGCAAGCTGAGCTACAATGTGGCAGACCAACTTCAATGAACTCCAGCCCAGATTTCAATATTCAAGTTGCTAGAATTATCACCTACGCACAAGGAGAGATTGGAAAAAGCTTTAGAGACAACTAGTGTCCCTAAGAACATTGACGTTGATCAATTCTAGACTGATTAATCTTATCGATGCTCCACATTACCTTTCCTTTTCAAAGGAAGATGAAAAATCCTTAAGTCACCTAGACAACCTTTCCTTGCATATTGAGATTCAAATCTATCAAAACCGAGTCAAATGTTTGTTGATAGATAATGGTGTTGGGTTAAATATATGTTCTTTCAATGTAATTAAGTAATTGGGATTGTCATAGTTTACTATTGATTCAAGGAAAAAAATCAATATCAAGGCTTATGAAGAAGTTGAGAGGCCTTCTAAGGGATTGATTAGGTTACCCATTTGGGTTGGTCTAGTTGAAAACAAGGTGGTATTTCAAGTTCTTGATATCTCTCTTTCCAATAACATATTACTAGGGAGACCTTGGATTCATGATATGCAAGCAGTCCCCTCTATGTACCATCAGTGCATAAAATTCCCCTTCAATGGGACTGAGATCTCTATCTCAGGAGATAATTCCATATCTATCAATGCACTTATTGTTGAGTCCTTGGTACTGTAATCACCTGAAAATGGACAAAGACAATTAAGAAATAAATTAAAGAAAATTGAGAAAAATCAAGGACAAGATCAAAGCAATTGAATCAAAATGAACATTTAGCCAATCAAAATTAAAATCAAGCTTCAATTCAACTTAAATCAAAATCAAGAGCAATTTAATCAAGCTAAATCAAGTCAATGTGCAATTAATGCTATTAATTGTATAGTTTTGGATTAAATCAAATTCAACCTATTCAAGGGGTACATGGCTAAAATAAATGAATTAAATCAATTAATAAATCCTAACTTCTCTCAACAACCAAAAAAGGGAGAAAAATCAATCAACCAATAGGATTTAAGGAAAGGCATTCACATGGATCAAGCCAAATTCAATCTCAATCACTCAAAGTGAAAAAGCATCTTGTCCACTCATCTTGTCTCCTTGTCCCAAGCTTTGAGGACACAAACTTTGCATTGTCTTCAAAGGGTGGAACCAAAGACTCAACTCAAGCTTAATCATGATCAACACAACTACACCCCCTACCTTTGCATAAATCTATAAAAGGAAGACCAAAATAAATCATAATAAAAAACCACACATCTGAGAATTGCATCTAACCTCTTGAGAATTAGAGCTAGAATGACAATTTAGAGTTAATTTGAGCATTTATATTTGAACTAATTGCTAGCATTTGCTTTATCATAATCATTTCTCATTCTAGGACTGTCATTAATGGTAGCTTGCTGAGAGCTTCACAATAACACTCTTAGATAGAGAGCCATATGATGCTTAATTGTGCTTTATTTGCTAAATAGAGTACTAATTGTGGTTTATTTAGTTTCTATTTCATTTATTGTTCAATACTAATTCTATGAAGATACTATTTCTGGTATACAAAATGGCACCCATTGTGGGGCAGAATGCTTCACTTTACTAATCTATCAGAATTTTCATGTTTGTCAAATTTTTTTGCTTGTTTAACTCTCAGTTTTTTTAGGAAACAATGCTTCTGATAGCTCAAACGACGCTTTTGCATAGTTAAACTGCGCTTCAGAGCACTGTTTCGGTGCTTTCACGACAAATTTGTGCGCCTTTGCACTAATATGCAATGCTTTCGAATCCTTTTGATCTCTGTCTAAATTTCTCACAATGCTTTTTCCATGACTACCGAGTGCTTCTATGCATTTACTTAGTGCTTTTACTTGATTTTTACCACCTTTGCTTAATTCTGGGGCACTTTTACTCTCTGCAGCTGCGCTTTTGAGTAAACTGTCAAAGTTTAAATAGCGCTTTTAATCAAATTAACAACACTTTTAAGCAATTAAATAGCGCTCTTAAGCATTACATAAGCGCTTTTGAGTAAACTGCAAATTTTTGTAATCTGACTGTGGTAAAATGATTTATATGTTTTTGCAGGATGTCTGACCACAAAAAAGCAAAAAATCCAGAGAGAAGATTTAACAAAGAAGGCAAGGCTTTAGCAAGGAAAATCAAGAAAGAGAACATATCACATATCAAATCAATTCTTGAGGATTCACAGCAGGAAAATCAGGTTTATGAAAATTATTTGAAGGTTGTAGAAGCATACAAAACTAAATTTGTGTCACTAAATTGGATCTTCTTACCTTAAATCAAGTTTTTCTTAAAATTTGCAAATAAGGCTTTAAATTCAATTCCATCTTTGCTTCTTCAATTTCATTTTTTTTCCCTTCATTGTGGTTGTTTGTGTTGACTAACTTGCTGGCGGAAAAGCACATTAGAAAGGATCTATAGCCAAGGTAAGCATAAGATCATGGAAAAAACTAAAAAATGCCCCTAACTTTTGTTAGCTACAAGGAAAGGTAAGCCTTAAACTAGTGAATTTTTCCCTCAAATTGTGGCATTTGGTGCTTTCAAGAATCTAGTAATTACAAAATAGCCTATCTTTGTTTGGAAAGTTTAGCATTTAGGCCTATGCTCTTCACTTCTTCTAGTGAATCAAAATGCCAAAGGTGTTAAACTTTTTAATTAAGAAGAGAGGTTGAGGAAATCAAACACATAAAATAAAAGCCCCTTGTTTGTAGAAGAGAGTAGAAATACTCAATTCTCTCTAGGTAGTGGGCTAGTAATTGAACCATGTCAATTGTGTTTGGGAAATTAAGAAAAAGTTAGGGATATGCTCTTCACCTTTTAGGTTAATCAAATTCCCAAAAACTTTGTCTTAACTCCATTTCCTTGCTTTCCATGAACATGCTAGAACATTAGTGGGCTCACCTCCCAAGATTTGCCTTAAAAGGGCCGGTGAGAGGGACAACCCAAAGTGGGATACGCTTGCTTTTGCTGCGAGAATCCAACCCACTATAAAACAAAACACATACATCCTTAATGGGGTGTGTGACAAAAGGATACTAAATTTTCAAACTTCCTCGAGTAGTCCTCACAGATTGCGCAAAACTCTGATATACCGGTGGTGGGAAGCCCCTTAACATACTTGGGGGATGAAAGTTTAGGATCCATTTTGAACAGAATCCATATTAAATCCTTGATAAAATAGCAAGACCACCTTTTTAGAGCCATTTTTACAAGCCAAATCTTGAGCTAGGTAGGTGCTTGAAGTGTCTTGTTGTGAAATACCCATTATAACTTTCTTCAAATACAAACATATATTTGTTTAAAAGGTTTAAAAAGAGACAAGTGAATGTGTGATTTTTGTGTTTGAAATACATAAACAAGTGAGAGAGATATCCATTGAAAATTCATCTTATCATTTTAATATCTTTAATAATTACCAACAATTACCTATTCAAAAGAGCAAGTCACACCAAACCTTGTTGAATGCCGGTTTCCACACGATCCAACAAATTTAGGGCATCTTTACAAGAAGATAGCACTTGTGTTGCAAACCAAACCAATGAATTTGAATATCAAAGTCTTTTCAAAGATCCTAATCAAGGGGATATTCTTCCAAACCTTTTTGAAGAAAGACTTAACAATATGGATCGAAATTCTACATTTTATGATCATCAACAAGGAGGAAACAATAACAATGATGCCAACAACAACGTAAATCAAGCACCTAAAGAAACCCTTGAAGAAAAAGTTGAGAGGGCAGCCCAAGACATGGAATTCTTAGAAGTCATGGACAAATTGATAGAAAGAGACATGGAGAAATTCTTTCTAAACTTAGCCCAAGCGGGGGTAAAGCTTCCCCATGGCTATGATATTGAGCAACTCAAGAAAACACAAGAAGAGGAAAACCCGATGAGTGTCATGACCAAGAAATTGAAGACATTCCAAGAATAAATTGACTTGATAAAAAAGATGGCTGAATCTAAGCCATTTTCTATTGAAGCCTTATGTCCATTCCCATTTGACAAAAGCTTGGTCATGTCACCTTTTCCCTTTGAACACCCTCTTTCCTAAATACGATAAGTACATTGGTAAAACAGATCCATAGGACCATTTGAGGGAGTTTTGTGCTCTAAGCATCGAGTTCATGCATAATACCACGTATTTGATGAGACTTTTTCCTAGGAGTTTGGGAGGACCCACCATAGAATGGTTCTCAAAACTACCACCATGAATAAAATCCTTCGAATAATTAGCCGCTAAGTTTGTAACCCACTACTCTTATTGTGTGTGTGAATTTTGTACCTAGTTGCGGACACAACACTTCAGTAAAACATTAGAGGTTAGCGAAAATCAAAATATGCAATGAAATGGAAACTAAGCTAACCAGGCAATTTACTGTCTTCTAGTAGGTGTGAGTATGATATTCTCATATTAGGCCAAGATCAGTGACAATGCAACACCTAAACGAAGGATTTGGATGCAAAAAGATGAATGTAGAATGGATGCAAATTAATCTATATTTTTTTATATTTTTGATGCAATTGGATGAAAAACTATATGAAATTAATCTAGAATGAAATTGAAATGATATGCAAATTAATCTAACAATGCTATGAAGATGAATGCAAAAGTATGCAAAAGCTATGAAAAACTATGAAATGATCTCACAAAATTGTCTATCGCAAAAGCTTTGTTCTTCAGTTGTAAATTCATCAGAGTAATTGTGCAAATTCGAGAGATGATTTGTGAAGAGATGAGCCTTGATTTTATAGAAATCCAGGGCTTGGGGATGCATGAGAAAAGCCATAAATCACTCTTGATGAACTCAGGTTGATTTTTGAGTTATCAAGAAATCAGAGATAATCAACTCACAAAAATCATGCAAAAGCAGTGTTTAACTCAAAATAGAGTTTAGATCAAATTTCAACTCATCATCAAATGTTGAGTTTCAATTTAAAATTGGTTGTTGATTTATAGTTGACTGCTTTTCTGATTGTGCATGATTTATTTTGAATTAATTTAAAAATAAAGTGATTTATTCTCAACTTAATTGATTTTAAATTTAAAAATAATTGATGCATGGGTTAATCAATTATTTTAATCAAACTTTTATTCAAAAATTATATTATTAAATTTGACAACTTGATTTAATTAATTAAATAAGAATTTAATCAATTATTCGTAGGAGATTTTGAGTTATTGTCAAAATTAAATAATATAATTAGGAATAAATAGAATTAAATTTAATTAAATAATTAAGTGACAAAATTAAAATTAATTAATTAAATATTTATCATATTCAATTAATCAAATTTAGGATAAATATGATTTATCGCCAAATATTATTTAATTAAAGATAATTAGATAAATTAGGAATATTTAGGAAATATTCCCTGATGCAGAATTAAGATAAAATCAATTAGGATTTTGATGTGCAGATGTGCAGATGTGCCTTAGGTTAGGACTTTGATGTCAATTTTGATCGAATTATTGATGTAAGAGGTTAATGAACCTATAGCCCATTTTTGGGGTATTACATTTTGCTCCTCTTTGAATTATTGTGCAAAGCGCAGTGGTTCAAAGATTAATCTATTTATGATACTGAATATGAAAGATGAATTGATTCCGAGACAGAAACCGATTAAAAGATTGGAAAAGTTGATTCAGGTCTTGGAGACCAAGAATCATGATGATGTCAACTATAGCAACAATGAACTGGTGATTACAAAAAAGTATCAAAACACCTGATTTTGAACCTTATGATTACGAAGAAGTGAGTGACTGGATTCTAGACCTGACTATCCAAAGGAACCGTAATTGGTATCACATCTGAATCCTTCAGTTACAAAGAATCAAGGAAATAACACTAATGAACCTATGGTTACAAAAAGTTGTTATAGTTTACAAGATAGATTAAGATACCAGATTGACATGGATCTCGATGAATCTGATATGCCCCAAGCGATGTGCCCAAAGCAATGAGGTCTTTAGATGAATCAGCAACTAGACGTGGTTTTTGTCTTGATCATTGAAAGAAAGATTTGATTCACAGATTTGATTGATGTGCATGCCCCCTTCGGGATGAAAATTGAAATCTGACAAGAAAATTCAACGTTAAATGGTTTAGAAGCATGTTAATTGATTTGAGAACTGGTTATACACATCCGGGAACGCGTTCTGCATTGTTTGGAGGTCCAAAAGACTGAGTTTGACTAGGTTTGACCATGAGTTGACCATGGTTGACCAAGTTGAAATTTTGATAGTTTGATGTAAGATAATCAATTAAGTTGAAAAATAGATTTCTTTGATGATTGAAGGTCGATTATGCAAGCAGTTGACAATATAAACGATCTCATATTTTGATTTTGATCTCGAAAATGGATTCTACTTGTTGTTTTGTTGGAGGGACCTTCATACGATGCCCAGTCCTTGTGTCATGTTTAACATTTTTTTGTTTTTGAAGAATCATTTAAGTGTTCAAGCAATTTGTGAGACCATGCAAACATGCAAAGTGCAAAATGAAATGCAAACCTAAGACCTAGGACCTAGTCACTGATCATGTGTCGGTCGTTTTCATCATTGAATTTTTAGGTAACTGAATAAATCAATACAACATCCACTAGTTAGGAAACTATAGACATATAAATATTGATTTGTATGCTCAAGAATCAATACAACGCCCACTGGCCAAACAACCATGGACATATGAATATTGATTTTATTTTCGAAATGTCGGATTAGATATAAGCACCAAGGCACAAACGCCAAGACCTGAATATCATGTCCATTTTGATATAGCAATTTGTATAAGCATCAAAACATAGACGTCGTGATGACCAGAATACGCCTTGCGTAACAAAAATGTCAAGCAATCAAGAGATCATTCTAAATCCAATGTGAATTACCCGTAGTGACCCTTTATCGTTCACCTCCTTAGGCAAGATCGTGTTTCACAATAGGAATAAGAAATCACTCAAAAAGACAATAGTTAGATCAAACTTCCTTGAATTTTCTGGATCAATGGTTGAGGTACTCATGGCCATCCAATACGAGATGAAGGCTCTTACAGATGGACACCATTTCAATCTAGAATTTCCAAAGTTGTTATATTTTCACATACAAGAAGAAGACAAAGAAAAGATTATGCCCCTAGTCATCACTCTCTAAATCCTATAAAGGACATCATCAAAGAGCTCGAAAGGACACAATATGCAAAAATCTCAATGTGAATTAGTAAGCATACAAGGAGATAAAAGCATGAAAAGCATATATTGTTTTCGTTTGTGTTGATGTTTGATTGCGTTGTTTGTAGATGCAAAATTATTTCTAGAGAGGAGACAGATAGACTGCCTTAGATGAGACTTCAAAGGACTCTGACTAGATATGACACATCTAAAGGATACTAGAGACCATAGGATATGACATTGATTGCCCCCAAGTTTGAAACATTGATAGGATACAGACGTTTGAGTTGATTAGTGTACAGACTGACTTTATTGAAAACAGGAATGTGAAAACAAACCGGGAGATATGTACATACTAAAGCAAGATTGAAAGCTGGGAAAGACCAAGATTGTGCTGATAGATGGAGCATTTTGAAACAAGTGGCACCCGTTTGCTAGGTTTTCACCATCTTGGCAGAGATTCTATTTTTGCTACCAAGGTGCCTATTTCTAGGTTTTCACCAAGGCACTTTTTCTCATTTTTTTTGTATTTTTCAAATTTTTTGATTTTTTTTGTACTTCTGATATTTTTTTAATTTTTTTGTGATACATCAAGGCGCCTATTGCTAGGTTTTCACTAGGATGTTCATTTTTTTAGAACTTTTTCAGATTTTTATAATTTTTTCAGGACATTTTATCATAGACTGAATGCCTTAGGCATAGAATTTCTTCAAATGCAGAACATTGATTGGTTCTTGGAGCTATTCTCCTTCAGTCGTTGAGAGTTGATAGGCTCTAGAGCCAAAATTAGCAGTAACAACAAAGGGACCCAGCCAGTTGGGTTCAAACTTCCCCTTGCGTTCTCAATGTGATTGATTTTTAGGATTTTCTCTCAAGACTAGATTGCCAACTTGAAATTCTCTATGTCTGACTTTCTTGTTGTAGCCTCTAGACATTCTCTTCTGATATACTCTGAGATGATCATATGTTGCTTGTCTGCGCTCATCTAGTAGTTCAATTTCTTGCAACCTAGACACTCTGTAGTCATCATCAGTTACTAGACCATGCATTTTGATTTTTAGTGATGGGATTTCAACCTCAATAGGCAGTACCGCTTCAGACCCATAAACTAAAGCAAATGGTGTAGCCCCAGTGGGCATTCTGATACTTGTTCTGTAGGCCCAGAGAGCTGTATTGATCATGAGATGCCAATCTCTTCCTAATTTATTAACTATACGGTGCAAGATTTTCAATAGATTCTTATTAGAAGCCTCTGCTTGTCCATTCCCTTGAGGATAGTAAATAGATGACCAATGTTGTGTTATATTGAATTTAGCACATAGATCATCTAAGTCTTTGTTCTTGAATTGGCCGCCATTGTCTATGACTATAGAATGGGGATGTCATACCGACATATGATGTAGTTTAGTATGAACATAGAAATTTGCTTGCCAGTTACTTGTGTCAAAGGAACTGCTTCTACCCATTTTGTAAAATAATATGTAGCTGTGATTATATGGGTATGTCCATTAGAAGAGTGTGGATAGATAGCACCTAAAAGATCAAAAGCCCATTGTTGAAAAGGCCATTGTGTTGTAAAGGGAATTATATCTCTCCCTGGTGCATGAATCAAATTTTTGTTTACTTGACACTTTTGACAATTCTTTGCATATGCGATAGCCTCTTTTTCCATTTTAGGCCAATAGTACCCAGCCCTAATAATTTTTTGAGCTAGTGTTAAACTGTTAGAATGTGATCCACATATACCATCGTGGACTTCCTCTAATGCAAGTTGATACTCTTCTCGTTCTAAACACCTAAGTAGCATACCATCTAGACCTCATTTGTACAGATCGTTACCAATGATGACATACTGGGATGCAGTGCGGATAAGGTTTCATTTCTCATGCCAGTTAAAGGAATCGGGAATGATTTGGTCTTGGAGATAGGAGAAAAGGTTTTTGTATCTAGATGAATCATGACCTACAACAATGCAGATCATGTGGGTGTCGGGGGAATCATATGCAGGATAAGATAGTGCTTCCACCCAAAACTTGTAGCGTAGCTCATGTTCGAGCTACTGTAGTAAAGAGGATAAAGTTTCCATAGCATTAGTAGCCTTATTCTCCAATCTAGGAATCTGTTCAAAGGTGATAGATATGAAGTATTTCTTTAGATCATCTACCATTCTTTTGTATGGGATCAACTTCTCATCTTTAGTTTGATACACATCATTAACTTGGTGTATTACAAGTTGTGAGTCTCCATGAATGTGTAGTTCTGTAACCCTCCACTCAATTGCTATTTTCATGCCATTAAGAAGAGCTTCATATTCAGCAATATTGTTGGTGCAAGGAAAATTTATTCTGAATGCTTTGGGGATTGAGTATCCTTGAGGAGTGATGAACAATATGCCTGCTCTAGATCCATTCTATGTATAGGAGCCGTCCAAAAATTCCATTTGCATTGGTGTATCATCAAACATTGGTGTGTCAGCTAACTGATCTGCAATTATTTGTCCTTTTATAGCTTTCCTTTCAACATATTCAATGTCGAATTCGCTCAAGAGCATTACCCATTTAGCTAGTCTACATGTGAGGGAAGCTTTGCTTAGTAGGTACTTTAGTGGATCAATCTTAGTTATTAGCTATGTTGTGTGAGCTAACATGTAATGTCTCAATTTCTATGATGCAAAGATCACAGCTAGACAAGATTTCTCAATCATTGAATAGTTCTTCTCATATGCTACCAATGTTCTACTAATATAGTATATAGCTCTTTCCTTTTTATTATCATGTTGTGCAAGCAATGCCCCCAGTGATGTATCTGTAGCGGAGACATATAGGATCAATGGCTTCCCTTGAATAGGAGGCATTAAAACAGGAGGATTCACCAAATATTGTTTGATATGGTTAAAATTCTTTTCACAATCCTCATTCCATGCAAATGTCACACCTTCTTGTGAAAGGTTGTGAGATATCCGCCAACTGAGATATGAAGCGTCTAATAGATTGTACTCTCCCTTGTAATGTTCTTATTTTACTAATGTTCTTAGGAGGTTGCATCTCCATGATAGCTTTAACCTTTGTTGGATCTACTTCAATTCCTTTCTTTGAAACAATGTAACCTAAGAGCTTGCCAGAAGTGACACCAAAAGCGCACTTCTTAGGGTTGAGTCTGAGACTAGAATTTTCCATTCAATCTAGTATTTTGCTCAAATCATTTAAATGTGTAGATCTTATCATAGATTTTGCCAAAGTGTCATCAACATAATCCTCCATAGTGTGATGCATCATGTCATGAAAAATAGACGTCATAGCTCGCTGATATGTAGCACCTGCATTCTTCAAACCAAATGGCATGATGTTCCAACAGAAGGTCCCCCATGCACATGTGAAAGCAATTTTCTCCTGATCCTCTAGAGAAATTTTTATTTGATTGTAGCCTAAGAAGCCAACCATGAGAGAATACATCTCATAGCCCGTAGTCATATCCACTATCATGTCAATATTTTGTAATGGAAAATCATCCTTAGGGCATGCCTTTGTCACATCTTTAAAATCTGTGCACACTCGTATAGATTTGTCTGGTTTTGATACTGGAACAATAATAGAGATCCATTCAGCATAGTCTATAACTCGGATAAATCTAGCTTTTAGTAGTTTCTCTAATTCAAGTTTTACCAAGAGTGCAACATGTGGATGCATCTTTCTTAACTTTTGCTTGACAGGTTTGACACCTGGAGAGATAGATAAATGATGTATTATAAGATCAGGATCTAACCCTGGCATATTTGAATATTTCCATGCAAAGTTGATATTTTTCTCTGTTAGAAATGTACTAAATGCTTTCTTTTCTTCTTCGGATAAAGATTGTGCTACATAGATCAATTGTGGCTCTTTTGTTGTTCCCAAGTTGATTGACTGAGTAGGCTCTATTAGAACTGGAGATCTATCCTATAAATGACTCAAAAGGACATCAAATATCTCATCCTTAGGCACCTCAGAGAGGTTTTCACCTTCGAATACATCTTTTATTTTTACTTTTGTAGGTTCTGAGACTGCCACAAAGTGGTTTTCACCCTCAGAACTCTTCTTTTTATTTTTATTCTTATTCTTTTGACTAAGATACTTGATGTCCAAATCTATCATGCTAACGCTCGGTTCACTGATGGAAGTCCTCATAGGCTCAACTGCATTGAGGTAGCAAGCAGGGGCGTAGTCATTAGGAAAGGTATAGATATCGTGGCTCAGATATGTGGAAGTTTGGTCAAGAAGTTCAGGGTGTTGGATAGTTAAAGTGTGGAAGGATTGGGAAATAGTGTTTATGGATATGGCATTGTCATCATTGGTCCTAATCTGACTCTTGAGTTCGAAGGTGATATTACAACTTAAGATGTTAAATCCGTGAATAGGCTTAATGTCATTGTGGGAGTCCATTTCAGCCATAGGTGGATCAGACTCGTTATGTTCATTACTTCGCTCTAGACTTACATTGGGTTTAGGTGCATGTTGGTGGATAACATCATGTTTTTCTGTAATAAGTTCATCTTCCTCTGGAATGACTCCCCATTCATAGTCATTAGATTCTTCATCAATGCCTCTAGGAAAATTAAGAATATGAGTAAAGTTAGGATGAATACCCCAAGAAGGGTTACCCTCTGATTCAGATTTGAATTCATACTCATGAGAATCTGTCTCAAAATAGCTACCACCTTCCTCTTTGTTTGTTTGATTGTCTTCGAGATTAGTTGGTTCTTGTGGTGCAACTATCTCTTGTTCCATAGTAGGTTCTTGTGTGTCTACTACATTAATTCTTTTGATTGGATCTTACTCTTCTTCAAGAAGGTCTTTGATTTCTTTAGGCAAACGCTCATAAGGAATGAGCTCAGTGGTGGTGTCAAAATCATCACTGTCAAATTGTTGTGTTTCCTCTTGTAGTTGAATTGTTGTAGATGGTTCAATCTGTTCTAAGACATGAGGAGAGTTGTTGCTAAGATAAAAAGGCTTCTTCTTATATCCTAGACATGTTGTATTCTTGTTTGTGCATCCATGGTGATCAAGAGGTGACAAAAGACCTTTACCCTGTAATCCTAGAGGTCCTTTTCCAGTATATCCCATTTTAGCAATCAATTTATTCCCTGGTCCATATGACTTATGAGGAATTTTGCTTGAAGAAGCATCACATTTCTGGACTGCTTGGGTTTGAGATTCATCTTTGTATAACCATGCAAGCATGACTTCATCTTCCTCAAACTCTTGTTTAGATACTTGTTCTGTGACAAATCTTCCATTGAATTTGACTTGGGATTCTTTAGCATTAGGCTTCACTTTGTCTTAAGGTTGTCCATAAGATTTTGGAGACAACAGGAGAAATGTGAGAGATAAAATAGGTTCCATTGTGTATTCCCCCATACCATTGTCCTTAATTTTGACTTCTTTAGCAATTTCTTCAACCTTGGATGTTGATGCAATGTCTGATTGCTTAGTGGAAGATTCTTTGTTGTTAGGGACAAGTTTATCAACACTTTCCTTCAAGGCATTGCAATTTGTAGATATGTCAGCTAGAATGGTTACCTCTACTCCTTCATAAGGGAATTTCACACATTGATGGTATGTGGAAGGAATAGCCCTCATTTCGTGTATCCAAGGTCTCCCCAGGAGAATGTTGTAAATCAAAGGTAGATCAAGAACCTGACATGTGATATCTCTAATAATAGGACCTATTCTAATAGGTAGGACACTTGTTCCCTTGGAGGATCTTTCTTGTTCATCATATGCCTTGATGGTTATTTTCTTTTTAGGATCAATAGTAGCTTCAGATAATCCCAGTTCTGTCATCAAGTTGTAAGAACAAATGTTGAGACCAGCACCTCCATCTATCAACACGCATTTGACACGATGGTTTTGGATCAAGACTTCAATGTGTAAGGGTTGGTTATGCGGATGACTCAAAGAATTATCATCTTCCTCTGAAAGAGAGATATATTGCGGAGATGTCAGATGACCAACCATAGTCTAGAATCTATCTAAATCAAGGTTATCAGGAACATTGGATTCGAGTAAAGCTTTTTCTAGAATGGCTCTATGAGCTGGAGATATTCAAAGCAACTCAAACATGGATATTTTTGCATTTGTATGATGGAGTTGTTGGACTATACTATATGAAGTAGGTCTCGTGTCTTTAGGATTTGAAGATTTAGAAGCAGCCTTCTATTTGAAGCAGATGATATATTGAAAGGCATCTTAGGGACATTTGATGAATCTAAATTTTGTCCTTGCAGATGTGCCTGAGCTTGTGATCGAGTAACTGCATTAGCTGATTTATTGTCTCTATCTTTTCTTACAATTGTGATGACATTGCAACTTTTAGATAGGCATGGTTCAACCATGTTTATGACAACATTGTTTCCAGAGTAAGCATAATTGACTTTAGCACCCACATTAGGCTGAGAAGATGAATCTCCTTGACCATGTTTCAGAAATGGTTATGTGAATGTCATATGATCATTGTTACTTTTATGATTGTCAATCATGATTTCTCCATTATCAATTTTGTCTTGAAAGAGATGTTTCAAGTGTATGCAGTTATTATTTTTATGACCCTTGCTGCGATGGAAGTCACAGATTTCATTCTCTCTCCACCATTTTGGTTTAGGTTTGGGGTCAAACACCTTTATCTCAGGCAAGGTGATGATGTTGTTAGCCAATAAAGTTTTCATAGCAGATTCATAGGACTCTCCAAGAGGAGTAAACTTGTGTTTAGGATCGGTAGCCCAAGGTTTATATTCAGTTTGCTTTTTATTTGGCTCTATTGTTTTAGCTTCGGAAGCTTTGATGGCTTGAGTACCAACAGTGAGATTGAAAGCGGGTGCCTTGGATGGGGCACAAATAGTATCAACAACACCATCTGTGACAATGCCTTTGTTCTTGTTCCTATTTTTGTTCTTATCTTTAGAACTAGATCCAGATTCATACATGTCCTTTTGAAGTGATATGTCTCCTTTTTTTACAAGTACTTTCTCAATTATGATCGCATTGTCCACCATCTTATCAAAAGATGTATGATTTTGCATTTGTAAGGGATAGTTGATTTATGGAACAAGATTGTTGATGAAGATTTCCAGCTTCTCAATTTCTGTAATAGGCCTAGCATATAGAGAAAATTTCTTCCTCCATCTTTTGAGAAAAGTCAGGAATGGTTCTCCTGGATAGTGTTTCAGATTGCAAATGTTAATCATAGTGACTGAATGTTGAATATTGTAGGAGTATTGTTGATAGAACAATCTAATTAACTCCTCAAAGGTCTTGATTGTAGGAGGCATCCTAGAGAACCAAAGAATGGCCTCCCCTCCCAAAGATCGAGGGAAGAGATGCATGAGATAGGTTGGTTCGTGCATGAACTCCATAGATTGAGTACAGAATTCTCTGACATGATCTCGAGGGTCAGAGTTTCCATCATATTTATTGTACTTAGGCATTTCCACTCACCTCGGGAATGGTGGCATCTACAAGTCTTTGTCAAATGGAAAAGGGTATAGGGCCTCCATGGAGAACTCCTTAGGTTCCTCTTCTTTTTCAATTTTGTTAAGTTTGACTTGCATGGCATGCATTTGTTTCATCATAGCGATGATTGGAGTTTCTTCCTCATGTGTAATGATATCTTCGACATTAAAGTTTGGAGGAAGTTTAGCTCCTTGATGAGCTAACTCTAGGAAGTATGCCTCTCGATCTTCCTTTAAGAAATGCTTCATCATTCTCTTGAAGTTATCATCATTTTGGTATTGAGCAATTTCAGAAGGTGTGGGCTCTTGATTAGCACCATGTTGAGAATGTTGTCCTTGAGATCTTTGATTCATTCCTCCTTGAGACATTATGGTGTTAGGAGAGTTACCAGGGATAGATTGATGTGGGGTTGTCTGATAACTTGCATGAATTGATATAGGAGGAGTTGGTTGATTACCTGTGTGGATTGATGTAGGAGGGGTGACGTAACCACCTTTCAAGAAAAGATTGCCAAGAGCATCTTCTCCAAATTTGTTAGTATCGTAAGGTTGATGAAAGGTGTCAACAATCACAAAAGATGATACTGAAGAGGGTCTGGGTTGTTCTCTTCCTTTTCTTTGTGATGAAGCTCTAGTTTCTACCATTAACCTTTGGTGAAGCAAAAGAGCAAGATGAAGACAACTCAAGAATGACCTGATTCAAAAAGATCAAATGATGCAACCTTGTCAAGATTGGATTGATTGAAGATTAGATTGGATGTAAATGAAGGATAATGTTCCCTAGTAGTATGGGTAGATACCAAAAAGATAACGGACACGAGCTCGCAACACTTAGTCATTTTTTATAAAGATTGAATTGATGGAAGATGTTGACAAGGTTTTGACACAAGATGAAAAAAACTCAAATCGATTAAACAGAAGGCTAAATCAAACTCAAGAGACCACTTTAGGAAAATGATTGAATTCTTTCTAGTTTCTGCTATGTTCCTAACACAATGATTTGTTTGACAAAATCTGGACATAGGCTATAAAAATAGGATTGCTGGTAATTTTGACAACTTTCTGGCAATTTTTTAAAATTTCTCATACGACTTTCTACAGGCTCATATGACAATGGGTAGACTCTAAAATGATAATTAGAAAACTCGTACGACAGTTGATAGCAGATTGTGACTTTTTGCTTTTGACTGGTGACAAAACTCATACGACACTATACAAGTTATCACACGACAATCCAGGGGTTATGAAATGATAGTTGCTCAAAACTTGTATGACTTTCTGACCCTGAATGTTGACTTTTGACTCCAGAAAGGGATTTTGCATTAGATTTTGCAATTTTCTCAATTTTTAGAATCATTGTGTTTGCAAAGTTTTCTGTCTAGATTTGAAGATTGTACCAGGATCGTTCGTTCTCAATAACCAAGTAGATAAACAAGCACACAAAAAAATAGGCAAGTGATTTCAAGGATGTCTGAAAATAATGAATAGGGGACAAAGCAACCTTGTGCATGAATAATCAAGTGACTGAATGTGCTAATCCCTAGGAGTGCTAATTGTGTATGTTCCAAAAAGTTTTTCAATAATGCTCATAGTCTTTGAAAATGAAAAATTTGGCCTCACTAGGGTTTGTAGTAATGGTCTGACTCTGCAACTTTTGTGATCTCAAGAGGGCAAAATCCAATCTAGGAGCACCGTGGTTTTGACACAGTCTGAGAATTTAATACATCAGGAGCTGCTAGGGAGATTTGACAGCCCAACAAGAGATCACACCTGTGAAGATTTCCTCCATAAGGACATCTATATAGCGGTTGTTGTTGTGTGCTATAAATGTGTCACACTTCTATGGATCATTACATGCAAGGAAACTCAAGAATGAGCCCTCACAAATTGATCCATAGCTCCCTATGCATGGAGTGCAAGGGTTTTTAAGAATGCTCTCAGCTAGAGCTATTTAGCCTATAACCTTGCTAGTTAACCATGCAATGAGAGATTCAATGAAGACAAGGGCAAGAATGTCAATATCCTCAAGAATCAAGAATGAAAATGCAATGCAATGCTATGCTAGAAATAGAAATGCAAGCTAAGCTATGAAAAGAAATATGCAAGTGTTACAACCCAAGCTAATTAATCTATGTGAGCTAATCTAGAGCATAGAAATGAAGTTAATCTAAGAAAGCATAAATATGAAGCTAAGCTAAGAATGCAAGAATGAGATGTAGAATGCAAGAATGAGATGTAGATGCTAAGAATGCTCCAAATCTTCAAAAGCTCCAAAGTGACCTAGAAATCCTGCAGCATAAAGTTAGCATAAAAAGTTGGGGATCTAGAATGAAGAAGAGAGCTCTCCTTTTAAAGGAAATGAGAAGGAATGGACCATGGAGATTAAGAGGCAAAAGATTTAATCAAGGGTGGAGCTTGAAAGAGGAGCAATCCATGTGCACAAATATCCTCCAATGAGAAAATAGGAGTTGACTTTTGTGTCCATATGAGACAAAAAGTGTTTTTTCCTTTTTTATAAAATAAGAATAATGCTTTATTTGTGCAACTTAGGATAAGAGGAAAAGTGGGGGCTTTTTATTTATTACAAGGGGAGGAAATATTCCTTTTAAATAAATAAAGACTTAGGATAAGATGGTTAGCCCATAGAAAATAATCGAATAAATGATAGAGCTAGGATTTGATCAAGAGCAAGTAATTTATGATTTAGCAAAAAGGGCTAATAGTCTAGATGACCATTTTTAGGTGTATACATTTGCCCCTCTTTGACTAATGTGTGATCGATCTGGGAACACATGCAATCAAAGAATGAAGTTGAAATGTGAGATCAATTTGGGATCACAAAGCAACTCAGATCAGCCAAGAAAGCAAGAGATAGCCAAGAAGGCAAGCAATAGCATTCTGACTCCAAAGAATGAAGTGCAGAAAAATAGCAAATCTTGCATGGTCAGCCTGGTAGCGACAATACTAAACACTTAGGAAAGAGATAGCCAATAATATATGATGTGTCTGCCCCCTCAGGATCGAAAGTGAAATCAAGTAGAGGGAAAGCAGAAGCAAGAGAGACATGATCAAATCACTAGAAATCATAATCGAAGAAAGAGAATAGAATAACCATCAAGTAGTGAAGATATGCCCCACACATGGGACACGGGGCACGAACCTATCGGTCCCTCAACCCGTAAACACCACGGAGGGGGATTGGAACTTGGGATGTGAAAGTGAATGAAAGACTAGAAGTTTGAAAGAGATGGAGATGAAGAGGTGAAGAATGCCCCAATGAAGATCGAAGGATCAGGCCTCAAAAGGTTAACCAACTGCATTGAAGAAGGAAAAAGATGATTTGGATGATCAAGGTGAACTCAGATTTCGGTTTCGATCCCGAAATGAATAGAAAATGATGTGATATGAAAGACAAGAAGTGAAAGACATGATCGGGAAGAAGCGAAAGGTGAGTGCAGTTGATTAACAAGTCCATGAAAGATAAAGGAGAGCTCTCTCCATATGCAAGATGCAAAACTAACTAACATGAACCTAACAATGCAAGCTACATGAAAAGTGGTTTACTTGCAAGGTTACAAAGCCAATAGACATCTAATTATCATCACCGAGCGTTATTGGTAGCGTCACAAGATCATACAATACACACTAGCATAACTATGTGGATCTGAATATGATCTATATCAGATAGAAATGTGGAAATCCCACCTAGGCTTCAAATACATGTAGGTCAAGATGACTAGTGCAGTGAGATTACCTAAGTTTGATATAGCAAGATTATGCTCGCATCGAGACACAAGAAAGTCAAGATGACTATAAGCATGCACTTGCAAAAAAGTCAAGGATAATACCTTGTAGATCCCAATGTCAAGTGGAACAAGCATAAATGCTTAATGATAGTTAGGACCAACAAAATATACCCACAAGCAGAAAAAGCAATAAAACATGTTCTCATTCCCTCAGTCTTCTAGCTATGCATCATCGAAAATGATCATAGGGGGAGAACACTCAGCACAGAAAGCATCATAGACAACACACAAAGAAATAAAGTCAAGCAAGTCTCAGCGAGTCAAATGTTTAAGTGTGTGTGCAGGTCATAGAGTCAAACTTTGAGTATCGCATCTGCCAGTGAGAAATATTGCATCAGCTAGACTGCGGGTAGGATATCTGATAAGTGTTGAGAAACACTTGACGCTAGGATAGTGTTGAAAAACACAGTTGGGGTGGTGTTGAAAAACACCATTTGCGAGGTGCCTAAGAAACCCAGACGCACAAAGAGACCCAAGATAAGTTTAAACAACGTATGCCCCCTAGACTAAGATAAGAGTCAATTCCAGGCTAGGAGAGGCAAAGCAAGAAGTGGAGCGAATGAGCGCCACACAAGACTGATAGACATAGGTGCAGAGGGTCTCAAGCAGCGCTTATTTCCAGGTTTTCACCACTTGATAGATTTATTGCAAAAAAAAATTTCAGGACTTTTTATAATTTTTTTGTATTTTTGCTACCAAGGCACCTATTTCCAGATTTTCACCAAGGCACTTTTTCTATTTTTTTGATGTTTTGAATTTTTTAAATTTTTTTGGTGAGACATCAAAGCGCCTATTGCTAGGTTTTCACTAGGATGCTCATTTTTTTTAGTACTTTTTATGCTTTTTAGGATTTTTTTAGCATCATATATGAATTTTTTTTGGAATTTTTTCAGGATCAATAAATATGTACAAAGGATGCCCCAGACAGAAACGGACATCAAGAATCTGCTTCCTCTGATGTAGAGAACTGATAGGCCCCAAGCCCAAATGTTGCCACTGTGATGATAGGAGCTCTCAACCAGTTTGACCAATAATAACCAGCCCTAAGCAACGTTTGAGCTAGCGAAGGATCGTTAGAATGTGATCCACATATGCCATCATGGATTTCAGCTAGCACTTTTTCTGACTCCTCTATTTCTAGACACTTAAGGAGAGTTCCATCTAGACCCTTCCTATACAAGTCACCAGAGACAAAGGCAAAGTGTAAGGGATGGCGGAAGGAATGGTGTGGTGGATTTGCAAGAGAAATATGAGGTGGAAGATATGAAAAGATGGTAGGATTGTAAGATTTGTAAGCATGATAGTGTAATTCATCCACCAGGAACTTGAAGCAAAATTTATGCTTTTTCATTTTTAAGATGGATGTCGAAGCAACCAAGGCATTAGCAACTTTGTTCTCAGCTTTAGGAATAGGCTGAAGTGTAACAGATATGAGATCATGCTTGAAGAATTTCACCATTTCTTTGTAGAGAATCAACTTGTCATCTTTTATTTGAGAATCATTATTTTTGAGCATATTTTTATTTTTACTTTTCTTAGGTGCAGATACCGCCACAATGTGGTTTTCACCATCTGACCATTGCTCTTTTCTTTTGACGTGATGACTATGATACTTGATTGTTGATTCAATCTTTTTTGTTGCTAGTTTGCTGGTGGAAGAAGTAATAGGTGTTGATGCGAGATGAAATGAAGTGACTAGTTCAATAGTATTTATGTGAAGGATATCATCTTTGGTGACAAGATAGGTCAAGCCTATACGGTAAGCTCCAAAAGCGTTAAGATCTAGACTTGTCATAGAAGGACCAGCATGATCCACTAAAGCAATACGTGGAACAAACTCATCAGACCCAACACGAGACTCATCAACTACGTCAGGGGGGTTACGAGAGGTATGAACCACATCAACATCCATATCTTTCATGGGAGGATCTTCTGGAAGAGGCTTAAGATGCCGAGAAGTAGAAATACTCATGTCATTATGTGAGAGATCACCTCTTTGTAGCAGTCGTGCAATGTTGCGACGTTGTCTATCATAGTTCAATGATTCTTTAGGCACATAGGTTCTAGACATAGAGGCCTCACCTATATCATCAGTAGATATACATTCTTCTCCCCAAAGAAGTGAAGTAGAAGGAAGGTCATCTCCCATTTGAACCATAGTGTGCAGTGGTGACTCGTCTGTATCTGTGTTTGAATTACTGAGCATGGGAGTATTTCTAGAATCCTCTCTATAGATCCACTCTTGAATAGCTTGTTCTTCTCTTTCTGCTTCTAAAGGAACGGATGAAGGAACAAAAGTATCAAAGATCACCATAGCAGAAGTGGAAGGCTTCATGTTATCAGAAGGTTTCCCATATGACATAGGAGAAACAGGTATAGAAGCAAAGGAATCTAGCGTATATTCACCCATACCAAGGCTCATCATCTTAAGTGATTTCTCAGCAGCAACTAGAGACATACGAGGATCAACAGAAGGTTCATTGTGAGGAATAAATTTTTCAGCAGCAGTAAGAGCATTGATAGCAATAGTATGGTCTCCAGGAATCACAACCTCAGTGCCATTGTACGAAAATTTGACGCACTGATGATAAGTGGAAGGAACAGCTTGCATGTCATGGATCCAAGGATGACCCAAAAGAATGTTATATGCGAGTGGGATGTCCAATACTTGGAAGCTAATATCTTTCGTGATAGGGCCCACTCGGACAGGCAGCGTGACAAGACCTTTAGAAGATCTTTCCACTTCATCGTAAGCTTTTATAGTAATCTTCTTCTTAGAATCCACAGCAAATTCTGAGAAACCCAATTGTTGTATGACATTAAAAGAAACAATATTTAACCCTGCACCATTGTCTATCAGGACTCGACGGACTCGGGTATTGTAGACTAGAACTTCAATGTGTAAAGCTAGATTATGCGGGTGAGCAATAGATATGTCATCTTCTGCAAAAAAGGAGAGAGATAGCGGAGATGAAATGTGGTTGACCATAGCCTGAAATTGATCTGGATCAATGTCATTGGGAACACGTGTTGTACGTAGAGCCTCATCAAGAATCTCTCTATGCGAAGGGGATAACCGAAGCAAATCAAGGATAGATATCTGTGCTGGTGTCTTTTGCAAATGTTGGACAAGATCATAGCTAGGGGTGGCTGAAGGAGCCGCTTGTTTGGAAGGAAAAGCTTGCTTGGGATTTTGCACAGTTTTAAGGACAATCTTGGCTTGCCCCCTAGTAACTGTGTGTGTGAATTTTGTACCTAATCTGTAGACACAACACTCAGTAAAACATTAGAGGTTAGTGATAATCAAAATCGTGCAAAATTGAAATCTACTCTAACCAAGCGATTTACTGCCTTCTAGTAGGTGCGAGATTGATGTTCTCAGATTGTAATCGAGATCAGTGACCTAGACGACACCTAAATGAAAGATTTGAATGCAATTGATCTAGATATGAGATTGAATGCAATTAAGCTATTTTTTTTTGGATTTTATGATGCAATAAGGAATGAAAACTTGATATGAATCTATGCTAGATGAAATTGATATGCTATGAATGCTATTAAAAATTGATATGCAATGCTAATCTAACAATGATATGCAATATGAATGCAAAAATAAGATTGATCTCACAAAGATGTCGATTCGCAAGAGCTTTGATTCTTCAATTCCAATTCTCCAGTGTGATTGTGCAAAAATATGAGATGCTTGGATGCAAATTTGAGAGATGATTGAGAGATGAATTATGAAGAGCTGAGCCTTGTTTTTATAGAAATCCAGGGCTTTGGAGGTGCATGAGAAAAAGCCATAAATCACTCAAATAACTCAACTTGATTTTTGAGTTATTTTTAAATAAAGATAATTAAGTCACAAAAATCATGCAAAAGCACAGTTCAACTTGAATTAGAAGTTTAGATCAACTTTAAAACTCAAAAAGATGTTGAGTTTCAAAAAGCTAACAACTTGCAGTGATTCTCCAATTTGAGTTTAACTGGTCCTTGAATGTGCACATGGATAATTATGATTTAATAAATAAATAAAGTGATTTATGCTCAACTTAACTACTTTTTGAAATAAAATAATTAATTTATGGGTTAATTAACTATTTTACCAAAATTTTATTAAAAATTATATTATTAAATAATGACAACATGCTTTAATTAATTAAATAAGAATTTAATCAAATATTCATAGGAATTTTGATTTATTGTCAAAATTAAATAATACAATTAATAATAGATATAATTAAATTTAATTAAACAATTAAGTGGCAAATATTAAATCTAATTAATTAAATATGTAAAATATTTAATTAATCAAATTTTAGGATAAATGTGATTTATTGCCAAATAATTATAAAATTAAAGATAATTATGATGATTAGGAATATTACTAAGAATATTCTCCGATGTAGAATTTAAGATAATCAATTATGATTCGATGATGTTTAGATGTGCCTTAGATTAGGACTTTGATGTCGATTTCGTTCGAATTGAAGATGTAGGAGATTAATGAACTTATAGCCCATTTTTGGGGTATTACAGTAACAACATTCAGTGTCTCACTTCGAGAAGATGAACTACCACGTGTTTGCAAGACTAACTTTGGCTTACCATGATTGGTGTTATTATCATCTTGAGACCTCATCATTAGAACACTTTCAATGGGCTCTACCATGTTAATCACAAGCGTATTAGAAGGATATGTGTAATTGATCTTTGCATCATGATTCTTCTTATGTGTTTGAGAGGTTTCCCCCTTATCATGCTTAGGTAGAGGATCTTTGAAAGCTGTGTGATCAGAATTTTTAGTTAAGCCATTAGTGGAGATTGTGTTGTTATCAATGAGGTCTTGAATATCATCCTTAAGCCTAAAACAATTATCTGTCGGATGTCCCTTATTTTTGCGATAATGGTAGTAATGATCCTCTCTCCACCAATCCGGCTTATTTATTGGATCCCAGTTACCAGGTTTATCAGGAAGTGTAAGATATCCATTGTCAACCAAAGTCTTAAGGATCACATCGTAAGGTTCTACCAACTTGGTATAGACTCGCTTTCGAAATGACTTCTTAGGCTTATCGGCATATTGAGGTTTAGGAGCATTATGAGCATTGTCAGCTTCTTGTTGTTTTCCTGCATAGATAGCATTGGAGAGATTGAAAGCGGGCTCTTTAACTTTAGGAGCATCAACAACCCCATCATTAACAACATACTTGTTCTTATTCCAAGGTTTGTTCTTGTCTTTGCCATTGCCTTTAGCATCTTTATTAATAACAATATCCCCTTTTCTTATAGCTACATCCTCAATTCGATATGCACTTTCAACCATGTCATTGAAAGAGGAGAACAGTTGCTTCCTTAGATCATAAAATAGCTCAGGCACAAGTGTGTTGACAAAAATGTCAATCTTTTCTCTTTCGGGTAGCTGAAGAGGATATTGAGAATACAATGACCTCCAACGTTGTAAGTAAGTTGCAAATGGCTCACCTTGATGTTGTCTTAGATTACCGAGATCTATCACAGTGACAGGTTGTTGGATGTTGTAAGAGTACTGTTGGGTAAATCGCTGAGCCAACTCATCAAAAGTCTTAAGAGGTGGTGTCAATTTCGCAAACCATTCTAAAGCTTGGCCTCTTAAGCTTCGAGGGAATAAGCGTAGAAGATATGTGTCTTCATGAAGAAAGTCCATACTAAGAGCATAAAAATGACGCACATGGTCATGAGGGTCACCATTTCCATCATACTTGTCATATTTAGGAACCTCAATATCCTTAGGAAACAGGACCATGTATAGATCTTTATCAAAAGGAAGAGCACAAATTGATTCTACAAAAGAGACCTTTGGAGGCTCTCTTTCTAATGTCATTTGGGTAAGGCATTGATTTGTCCGACGTAATTCTTCTTGAAGAACTTCCAACTCAGTTGGTACTCTTTGTTGGATAATTTGTCTGACATCATAGCCGGGAGGAAGCTTGTATCCTCTAGAAGTCATATATTGAAAGTAATGATCGCCGTTACGCTCTAAAAGTTTATGCATCATTCGTTGAGAGACCACATCTTGTTCAAATCTCATAAGATCCTCACTAGAAATCTCATCATCAGCCTCTGCCTCAGGTTGAGAGAGAGGAGGTCTAGGAGGTGAAGAAGGCATACCAAAAGTGGGTCTTGGAGGAGATCTTGGTGGCGTGTTGTTGCCATTGAAAAGAGATCTATGCTCATGATTACTAGTCTCAGGTTGCTCATGAAATGTCCCTCTATAAGCCATGCACCTAGCAACATCCATCCTTTGTTGATTATGTTCTTTGTCTAAGCGCGCTTGATTATCTTTATGCTCAAAATGTTCTTGCAAGCGTTGAAATTTTTCTTGTTCAGTCAAAGTGAGTGAGACACTGTCTATGTTGTTGGGGGTCTTCAATGCGAAAAAGAGGAAACCTCCTTTGTACCACGGGGTAGCCTTAGAATCCTTAGATTGGTTAGAACTAGAACTGTTGTTGCTAATGGGTGCTCGCGAGCGTCTAGTTGGAGAAGGTAACTGTGTATAATTGAACGGAGGATGACTCTCCTGTTCAAATTGAGATCGAGTTGTAACCGGCATGAAAAGAGATGTTGGTTGACTAATAGAATGAGACAAAGTTTCTCAGATTTGAGATAAGCAAAGCTAATAAAGATCACTTGTCAAAGTAGAACAATAGAGAGATGGCTCGTCAAAAGTGCTCAAGCACTTACAACAATCAATTGACTAAAGCTGAGCAGCGAGCAAGAAGCTCAATAAGCAAGTAGCTAGAAAGGTAACCGTGATGCGACAAGTGATCAAGAGTAGCATTTGTTGAGCTCAAATCCAATAGTTTTAGCCAATTTTTTTCAATCTAGAACAAATCTAAGCATGTAGGCAACAAGCCAGCTTCAGGTAAGAACAGAAAAAGACACTCTACGATAGGTTAAAGTGCAAGTTTAGCAACTCCAGATTGCAACAGCAACAAGATAGCAAAAAGATTCTGGGCGACACTTTCCAGGCAGACAGGGCGATATTTCTCAGTCGGGCAATACTTCGCCTTAAACCAAGCGATAGACCTCAATATACTAGAGCGACAGACTTCAGACAAAGCAAGCGATAGACAGTAGGCGCAAACTATTGCGCGATATTTCTCAGTAAGGCACGCGATACTATTGCAGATTTGTATGACTTTTTGACCAGTGAACATAAAAGTCTCAGTTTTGAAGCGTTTTGATCAAGTTCAAAGGTTGGATAGTGCAATTTCTTAGTTTGACAAGCAGTAACAGCAGATAAGAGATAGGTTTGCAAACAATATAAGATCAAACATGTCATAAAATACTTGAAACAAGGGCAAAAGCAACCTTTCCAAGACAAGCACTTGTGATATCAAAATAGAGAGCCTTATGAATGCTACTGTTTGTTTGAATGTTGAGGATGTTTACACTGGTATAGCACAATCGAAGACAATTCAAGCAATTACTACCTAGAAGGACAAGGCTCGTTACTTAGCAACTTGGCCCACAACTTGATGCTCCCTTGCCTCACACCAAGTGGTTGCCCACAAGAGATATTGGCGTTGTCATGGAAGTGTCAAAAACACAACCAAAGGAACACATATGGTGAGTGTCTTGGGGTGATCCGGGTAAGTCCACTTGGATCAATCCTTGCACCAAGAAGCTAAGCGGCTAAAATAAGGTGGCCTCTATCTAATGGTTCATAGTAAGGGCTTCCGTTCATAGCACCCCTCTTGCTCCTCATAAAGGACTAGGACCTCGCAGCCTCAAGAGTACCTTAAGCATTCTTGCTTAATGCTTTCCTCATGGTCACAATCCCACAAGTTACTCACATCAAGCGAAGATAAGTACTATGTCTACCAAGGTTTTGTGTCCTCGATAGCCTTGAGATTATAGTGAGTTGGAATCACTCGCCACCAAAGAAAATGATGACAAGGTTGTCCCCACTTGGGTCATTGCTCTTGATTGCTCAAGAGCAGGCCCGCTAAAGGATCCTTATACTAAACAAAAAATGGATTAACTCTTGAGGTTCAAGGTTTTTGGTTCACCACAAGGGTGAAGAGCATACTCCCCTATCTCAAGAATCTCTCCCAAACACACCAAGCAAAGATTTAACTACCCCCTTGCTTTCAAAATCCCAAGATGGGTCAAGATTTCTGTTTCACCACAAGGGTGAAGAGCATACTCTCCTACCACCTCAAAATTTCTACAACAAGGTATTAAGTGCCTATGAAAGGAAACAACTAGTATATGTCACACTTAATAAAGAAAGCAATTAAACAAGCACTTGATTTGGTT
The DNA here is from genome assembly GCA_027943335.1 of Chamaecyparis obtusa. NCBI lineage: Eukaryota > Viridiplantae > Streptophyta > Pinopsida > Cupressales > Cupressaceae > Chamaecyparis > Chamaecyparis obtusa. The sequence goes on from BSBK01007540.1 coordinate 250,203, forward strand.
TTTATGTTTAGGGTAGCCCTACAAAAACCATTAGTAGCCCTCTTTGACATGCGATTTTAGCAAATTTCAAGCAAGAAGCACCTACAACCACAACTTGTTAGACTAACAAGAGTTAGGAGAATCAAAATCCAAAATCTAACAATGATTAGTACATGAAAAATCAGATAATCTACAAAAATAACTGATCAAATGATAAAATATGAAAATGAAACCATCATGGTTGGATTAGGCTTGGAAAGACCTTTCCAACGATATATCACACTTAAACTTTTGATACCATTTGCAAAATTTCAAAAAAAATGGGCACCCATTTTCCAAAGTGGCACGAATTTGAAAACACTGGAAATTTTAGAAAATTTCAAAAAGATAGCAGAGAACCTGAAACTTGCAAGATAGATAAAATAGCCCAAAAATAGCTCTTTGTCAAGTTCAGGCGATATACCTCAGACTTCACTAGTATTGTGCGACACAATTTTCTATAGCCGGGCGATATACCTCAGTCTGGGCGATATACTGTACAATAGGCGGGCGATACTTCGCACGACACCAGGTGATATACCTCAATACTGCTGTGCGATTCTTCTCTGGCGCAAAGTGTCGCACGCGTATAGTAAGGTATATCGCGTGATATACCTTAGAAGTATCGCGTGATACTCTGAGCCAGAGAACCAGAACCTGCAAATTTTTTGAAAAATAATCCGAAAAATGATGAAAATGTAAGAAACTAAAGGGCAAAGCCTATCTACTCTACCCCACGGTGGGCGCCAAAAATGTGTGCTATAAATGTGTCACACTTCTATGGATCATTACATACAAGGAAACTCAAGAATGAGCCCTCACAAATCGATCCATAGCTCCCTAGGCATGGAGTGCAAGGGTTTTTAAGAATGCTTTCAGCTAGAGCTATTTAGCCTATAACTTTGCTAGTTAACCATGCAATGAGAGATTCAATGAAGACAAGGGCAAGAATGCCAATATCCTCAAGAATCAAGAATGAAAATGCAATGCAATGCTATGCTAGAAATAGAAATGCAAGCTAAGCTATGAAAGGAAATATGCAAGTGTTACAACTCAAGCTAATTAATCTATGTGAGCTAATCTAGAGCATAGAAATGAAGTTAATCTAAAAAAGCATAAATATGAAGCTAAGCTAAGAATGCAAGAATGAGATGTAGAATGCAAGAATGAGATGTAGATGCTAAGAATGCTCCAAATCTTCAAAAGCTCCAAAGTGACCTAGAAATCCTGCAGCATAAAGTTAGAATAAAAAGTTGGGGATCTAGAATGAAGAAGAGAGCTCTCCTTTTAAAGGAAATGAGAAGGAATGGACCATGGAGATTAAGAGGCAAAAGATTTAATCAAGGGTGGAGCTTGAAAGAGGAGCAATCCATGTGCACAAATATCATCCAATGAGAAAATAGGAGTTGACTTTTGTGTCCATATGAGACAAAAAGTGTTTTTTCCCTTTTTATAAAATAAGAATAATGCTTTATTTGTGCAACTTAGGATAAGAGGAAAAGTGGGGGCTTTTTATTTATTACAAGGGGAGGAAATATTCTTTTTAAATAAATAAAGACTTAGGATAAGATGGTTAGCCCATAGAAAATAATCGAATAAATGATAGAGCTAGGATTTGATCAAGAGCAAGTAATTTATGATTTAGCAAAAAGGGCTAATAGTCTAGATGACCATTTTTAGGTGTATACAGTTGCTACCACAGTGAAAGGCTATTACCACTTGAGGTTCTGTCTGCGTGGTTGACCCAATTAAGGGAATATCCACTACGGTTAACCCTTGCTAAAGGTGACTCACAAAAGATACCATAGGGGGACTAGATCAGATTCAAGGATATGGGTTTCTAGTACTATCCAAAAAGGAAGTAGAGCATAATCCCCTAACCTCTTCACTTCACCAAGACAAAGCAGACAGATTAATCTGACACGCTAAGACCAAAATTTATCTCACCAAGATCTGGGATGTCCACAACTCATGGTTTATCAATCTCTCCGGAGAGGGAATGTATCGATCAAAAGCTGAGGATGCAAATCAAGTGAACGTGAGACAATCTCAGTAACCTCCCTACCTACAAGGGGATCCTTCATCAAGAAGAGCTTCGCATGAATAAACAAATGAATGAAGCCCACTCTCTCAAGATCATCCACAAATAGTGTTCATAGAGCCTATTTACTATGTGTAATAGATATGCAAAAAGCAAATCTATGTTCATTTTAGAGCCCAAAACTGAAGTCTCTGATATGAAAGAAGGAAAAGTCACACAAACTTGACACGTGAGGGTTTGTTTTATATCCAAAATTGAAGTGTTATTAGATTGAACAAAATACCTGAATTCCTCGCAACGTGCTTAGTAGATTTTACCTGTTTTAGCAATTTTGTTGTGCTTTTCCCAATTAGAATCAGTAGATACCAATCAGAAACAGAAGATCTCAATTGTTAGGGTTAGCTATCAGTCCAAATTTGAAAATCAAATCTAGAAAACTGCCTAGAAATCTGAAACGACAATTGAATTTTGGTGTCAAAACTCGTATGACAGTGAGTTACCTCCTGCATAACAATCGGGAAACTTGTACGACAGTGGGTGTCTGATCATACGACAATCAAGCTCCCAAATGACAATGTGTAGCTTATGATACAAGCCTCGATAGTATCAACTGTCGTACGACAGCGGGGTCTTCCTAGTATGACTTTCTGACAAAAGTCGTACAAAATATGTATGGATAGAAAATAAAAGATCACAGTTTTAATAAAAAAATGATAAGAAATTGATAGAAGTGAAATGGAAACCCGTTTCAGGGCCCCACGGTGGGTGCCAGAAATGTGTGTGTGAATTTTGTACCTAGCTGCAGACACAACACTTAAGTAAAACATTAGAGGTTAGTGAAAATCAAAATATGCAATGAAATGGAAACTAAGCTAACCAGGCGATTTACGACCTTCTAGTAGGTGCAAGTATGGTATTCTCAGATTAGGCCGAGATAAGTGACAATGCAACACCTAAACGAAGGATTTGGATGCAAAAAGATGAATGTAGAATGGATGTAAATTAATCTATATTTTTTTTTATTTTTGATGCAATTAGATGAAAACTGTAGGAAATTAATCTAGAATGAAATTGAAATGATATGCAAATTAATCTAGCAATGCTATGAAGATGAATGCAAAAGTATGCAAAAGCTATGAAAAACTATGAAATGATCTCACAAAATTGCCTGTCGCAAAAGCTTTGTTCTTCAGTTGTAAATTCGCCAGAGTAATTGAGCAAAATTGAGAGATGATTTGTGAAGAGATGAGCCTTGATTTTATAGAAATCCATGCCTTGAGGATGCATGAGAAAAGCCATAAATCACTCTTGATGAACTCAGGTTGATTTTTGAGTTATCAAGAAATCAGAGATAATCAACTCACAAAAATCATGCAAAAGCAGTGTTTAACTCAAAATAGAGTTTAGATCAAATTTCAACTCATCATGAGATGTTGAGTTTTGATTTAAAATTGGTTGTTGATTTTTAGTTGACTGCTTTTCTGATTGTGCATGATTTATTTTGAATTAATTTAAAAATAAAGTGATTTATTCTCAACTTAACTGATTTTAAATCTAAAAATAACTGATGCATGGGTTAATCAATTATTTTAATCAAACTTTTATTCAAAAATTATATTATTAAATTTGACAACTTGATTTAATTAATTAAATAAGAATTTAATCAATTATTTGTAGGAGATTTTGATTTATTGTCAAAATTAAATAATATAATTAGGAATAAATAGAATTAAATTTAATTAAATAATTAAGTGGAAAAATTAAACTTAATTAATTAAATATTTATCATATTCAATTAATCAAATTTAAGATAAATATGATTTATCGCCAAATATTATTTAATTAAAGATAATTAGATAAATTAGAAATATTTAGAAAATATTCCTTGATGCAGAATTAAGATAAAATCAATTAAGATTTTGATGTTTAGATGTGCAGATGTGCCTTAGGTTAGGACTTTGATGTCGATTTTGGTCAAATTATTGATGAAAAAGGTTAATGAACCTATAGCCCATTTTTGGGGTATTACAATTCCCATCAATTGTGCATTTTCATTCACTCCTAAATTGCATAGTAACAAAGGAATTCATTGTATCTTTTGGCACTTGATTCATTTTTCAAGCCTAATTGGATCTAGGTCCTTCCAATGTAACATAAAGAACACAAATGGGCCTATTTCACTAAGTTCATACATGCAAGCTATATGAACTCCCCATTACATTTTTACCACCATCATTCCTCCTAATCCATCCAAACATCATTTTTTCTTTTATGTTGCACATATGCACATACATATAAAAATACATACATATATATGACGAATTTGAATAAAGGTGATATGATTAAAAAAATAACAAAAGTTTAACAAAGGTTGTTAACCTATTACTACAACGAAGAAAAAATTAAAAATATAACCATGTTGGTTAACATTTTTATATTATAATTATATCTATATATGCCACGTGTAAAGAATGATTTTTCCAAGGTGTCAAATATTTTCAACTTTGGTACAGTGGTTGATACGTGTGTGGGCCCACCCCCACCAACTATGAAGTACAACATTTGAAGTCATCCTCTTCATTGTGTGGCATGCCGCAACTTTTCTACTCTTTATTCATTGAAGTTGTATTCACCCTATACTCTTCCTTGCAGTGGCATTAACTCTGTGTCCTTTACATTTATGTCCATGCTATTGTAAAAAAATATCGAACATTCTTTATTTCCATAGTTCTTTGATAACAAGTCTCTATTAAAATTTAAACTCTATTACGAAATTATCAATTGTGCAAGGATGACACTCTATTTAATATTTTTGTCATTGTTGTGTGCATGCGTACAAGATATTGTAGATATTAGTACGGGGAGTGTATGTCATTCCATTTGGGAATATTCTAGACAATAATTGAACTAATGGGGATGGTTATGGGTTGAAAGACTTCAAATTATAGGTGTATGATGCATGTGTTTATTGATTTGGGATAATTGATATTCTTAATGGATAGAAAGATAAAAGTACATGGAAATACACAAACAATAAATGTATGTGTAGATATAATTTTCTATCAAGTTGATAAATGTATAAAATCATATTTGTATTTTGCACATGTGTTTGAATAAAACAAAGTTATTTAACATGCAATTGTATATTTTCTAGATACAATTTGATGTCAAGTTCACGTGAGTTGAAAAGAAAATACAACTCCGTGTACAATTAGAAACCAAGTGAAACTAACTAAAACTATTAATAAAAACATATGAAATAGAAAATCAGTGAGAGAAAGGATATAAAGATCACAAGGAAGTGACAATAATTCACAAGTAGTTTAATTAGTGATAGATTGTGAATGTAAATGGCAATTGAAATGCAAGTCATAAGGACATCAATTGGCTAAATTTGCAATTCATCATGTAGACTTGAAATTTTACAAAAATTTATCTAGTGGCAATTAAAGTTGCAAAATCAAATTGTAAATTACACAATCAGTGACAATAAAAACCATTTCAAAAATAAATTCAACCATTGGCATGGTGTACAATAAATAGGCTAGTACACATATTAATTTTCCTATTGTAGAAGAGATACGAAATGAGAAAATATGTTTTGGATCACTTACTTCGTATACATAACATAAGCATGCATACATCATTGTCAACAACATTTATATCATCATTCTTAAAATGGTTGATCCAAATCCTAAGTTTTTAGTTAATATATATGGTTGAATCTACCTATTCTAGGTTACACATTTCATTTAATAAGTCCTATTGAGCTAACCTAATTGATGTTTGTGGATGTTGGGAAGGATGTATAATGAAGGATAGATCATTGATAAAGGGTTTGATTTAGTGTTTGATATATTAATAAAATATTGTGGCATGATGAGTAAAATATAACAAATGAGTATGAAGTGTGCTAAATCAATATGACAAAGTGATAGCACTACAAAGAGCACAACAAATTTTATATGAAACTACTTTTCAAACCATTGAATGGTTTCTTCCAAACCATTAGAGGGAAACTCAAAACATCATCAAAATTGAGATGAAGATACTAAATACCATCTAAAACCTCCTTATACTCATATACTACAAGAAGTATTTATTAAATTATGTCATAAGAGAAATTGTCCACTAATTATGTATAGACAAGGAAATTGAAAGAGATTGGCACACATCAACATAAATAATGTTATATTGTAGAGAAAAAATCACTTAAAACTTGAGTCACTAATTCCTTGTTCCATATAGAAAATTTTTCCAAAACCACATAATCCAACCAATCAACATGGAGGAATTTGGAGCATTTTAGTGAGCCAATAGGAACACCTTATACTAACAAGCTATGCTTTTGAGAATAGGTACTTATAACTTTTTATATGCAAAGTTGAATGTCATAAAAACTAGTAGAATGATACCTTACATACTCCTTAGCTTAACTCTTTAACTTCATATCAAAATATAGCAATGCAGAAAGATGTGAACCATATTACACAATCATAGTGAAACAAACTATTCTTACACTTAGAAAATATTATTCAATCACCCAATTATGAATATAATCTCAACCATCAATCAACTAAATTCTTGAACATGTTGACACTGTCTATATTGAATTCATCTTATAACTAATAACATAAATCATGTGTATACCAATACATACTGAGTATCGGGATAGATATATAACCATTTGATGAACCTTTAAATTGTATTCTATGTTTTTTATCAACTAAATTGACAAATATGCTTTAAAATATGCTCAACACTTATCATATGATACACCAATATCCATAACACATCTTCCATTCATCTCTTCAACGAAAAAATAAAATTTAGACATTAGGTTGACATCGATGACAACACACAGTTCCAATAACTCATCTAAGAAAGATACATGATGTTGTGAAACACATTTTTTTATTGGAATCCATATGAAAGAGTAGAAAATAGACCCTTAATGGTACAAAACTATTTTTATTTCATTGGTTCATTGAGAAATGAACCCCTAAAATGGTGTCATAACGTATATTCAGAAAATGATAAGGAATGGGATAAAGTGTATAGAGGGAATTTTAGAAAACTTTTGATAGCTCTAAACCTCAAATATGACGAGTAATAAAAATAATGGAACTTTATCAATGGAAAGATAAATCAATTAGACAATTTAATGGGATATTCAAAGAGGTAACATGGAGAGTGGAAGAGCCTCTCAATGAAAAACAAAAAATGGAAGGGTTCCTTTCCACGACAATAATTGAGTTAAAGACCATTCTATATTGTAGAGGATTCACCACATACTTGGAATTACTAACACTAGTTTTCTAGATAGAGAACCAATTATGGCGCAATATAGGAAATAAAAGGTAAAATAGAAGGGTGGAGAAACTACAATTGGAAATTGAACAACTACGTCTAAGAAAAAAAATTATGAAGAAAAAGATTTATCCATAAAGGCCAAATATTTGGTATTCCTACTACTATAGATAGATTCATATGTGGAATGAGTGGTGTAAGGATAGTGGAAATAAAAAGGCTAACACAACAAGAGTGGGTCTTTTTCTAGTCAAGAAATTAATTCATTTTATTATGGTACTTGTAGAGATTAGTGTAGCCATGAAATAACATGTTACCAATGGAATGCAAATGCAAGAAAAAAATCTAAAACCATATAACCAAAATGGGTCATTTTAGGGATGAATGCATTAAGGCCAAGGAAGAGGGGGAATGATTAAATTACAATTGTTTAAATTGTGAAAAGATGGGACACTATGAAACATAAGTTTGGGGAGAGAAGAGGAAAAGATGTGGATTTTATGACCAACATGATCATAATCTCTTTAACTACAAAAGGCATGCTAGCATTGCAAAATCGCAACATGGAAAGTACAAGGAGAGGATCCACTTAAATAAATAAATAGGGGAGCAAGAATCATTCCCAAAGTATGAATGAATTATTCAAAGGGAATAAGGATCTATTGAAAATATAGGAAGGAGGAAGACTACTTTTTGGAATCTAGCAATATCGAAGAAGAGGAATATCACATCAAACTAGAACCAAAGAAAAAGATCAAAGTAACATTTGTAAAAAAATGGGAAATTAATACCATGAAATGAATGACAATGACAATAGAAGAGGAGAGCTCAAAGGAATAGGAATATTTTCATCCTATAAAGAAAAAATGAATTCATGAACAAACTAGGAGGATAAAAAAATAGCAACAACATAGAGAGAAGGGGCATAAAAACTATTTTTAAAAATAATAAGTGACGGTCCTCAAACAAATGAAACAAATAGAAGAAGAGCACGATTTGGTAACAAAATAGAAGCAATTTAAAAAATATTGGAACAAGAAAGTTTCACCACAAATTAGATTATTAAAGTATTGGAAGACCAAACTAACCATGATTGGTCTCCAGATTCACCATAGCAAGATTTATAATGTTATCATGGAATTAGGAGAAAATGTAAATCTAATTCTAAAATGGATATGAGAGTACTTGGGAAAGATGGTGCTTCAAACTACTCCTTATAACATCACCTTTGCAGATGGGACTGGTATGAAGACATTGGGAATTTGGAAGGATGTAAAAGTCAATATCAAAGTGGTAAAATAGATATTAGACTTATAGGTTGTGATAGTCAAGGAGAAATTTGATTCATTTGATGTAATTTTGGGACTAGTAAGGTTTTTATTTATTTATGATAAATTATAGTTTACATAAAGAAGGAAATATCCTTTGTAGATAAAAAAGGATGGTGCACATGCCCTAGAGGTAGAACCTAGAAAAATATTATGTGGATGAATTCAATATTGAAGAGTATGAAGATGATGATAGAAACATAAATACTACAACAAAATTATCTACAATGGAAGTGAGGTAAGAACATAATTTGAAAGGAAAAACATAAGTAAACAAAATAGATAGAATTACAGAAAGTACTTGATTATATTAGAATCATAGATTAATGATGAGCTATAAGTAGACTCCCATAGGATCCTTCATTTTTTCAAATTAGTCCTTAATTATTGGGTACTTGATTGGAAATGGCTCCTTTAAGATTTGTACAACACATAAAAGGATTTCTATCACCAAGCATGGTGATTTCAACTTCATCATGAGGAAATTTAAGGCATTGATGATAAGTTGATGGTAAAACCTACGTGGAATGAATCCATGGTCTCCCTAGGAGTATATTGTATCCTAGTTCTAGGTCCAACACTTGGAATGACATTTCTTGTGTTGCTAGACCTAATTTGATTAGAAGATTTATCACACCCTTAGAAAGACATTTCTCATCATCATAAACTTTGATTAGGATATTTTTCATTACATCTACACAACTCTCAAAGTAGCTCAGTGCTTGTACTAATTTTAATGTATAGACATTCAAACAAAGTCCTCCATATATCAAGACTCGCCTGATTTCATGGAGGTGGATGAAGACTTCTAAATGTAGAGGATCATTATGGGATGGTTTATGTGTTGGTAGATCCTTCTCAATGAAAGCGACATGGTGTGGGGTGGAAAAATATCCAACCATGGCTTGGAATTCATCAGCTTCTATGTCTTTTGGTACAAATGACTACAGTAGAGCTTTATCTAGGATTACCTTATGGTTCAATGAAATGCAAAGTAGTTAAAAGTTATAAATTTGAGTCTAGGTCTTCTTTAGATGGTCCAGTAATTTATATTGAACTGATGGTGGAGTGAATTATTTGGAAGCACCTTGTACTATGATTTTGGGATGACGGGTGGTAACAACACAATCATTGTTTGGACATCAGATAGTAATAGTATTAATGGTTAAGTTGGGGTTTGTCTTGATATAGGTGAGGTTAGCCTTGTTGTCTTGTCATGGTGTGGAGGCCTTTCCTTTTCCATGATCCATCAATGTCTATGTAAAAAATTTATGATCTTGGTTGGTCAAACTAGAATTGTTGACAACTTCAATTTCACCGCGTTTGATGAAATCTTGGGCAATGTTCTTTAGATGAAAACAGTTGGTCATTTTGTGCCCCTTGGTTCTATGATAATAATAGAAGTTGTTGTCATCCCACCATGCTGGTTTAAAGGGACCCGATTCATATGATCTTATTTCAAGTAAATTAATAGAATGAGACTATAACAGTTTCTTTAGGATGTTCTCAAGAGGTTCTGCAAGAGAAGTATAGTTTTGGCGTGGATTGGGCCTTCTTGTAAAGATTTGGTTGTTGTTCATCTATTTTGATGGGGAATTCCTCTTAGGAGCAGTAGTATTGACATTTTAGACGGTTGGTGACTGTTGGATATTTTGGACATTTGTTGATGCTTGAACACGTAGGACTAGGTGTGCTACTCTAGCATCAACAATGCCATCATTTATCACATTCTTGTTTTTGGACAAGTATTAAGATTTATCATAGGGAATTATGGTACTGGTATCTTTCTTGATTAATAGCTTTAAGGTGAGGGATCTTTCTGCCCTTAGCCCTTGCTCATCTAGTTCTTCAAAGGATTCAATGTGATAATATTTAGTCTGCAAATCATGTCTAATTTAAAAAATTCAATGAACATTCATACATATTCCTTGGTGGGTATGTGGAAATATGCCTTAGAGGACACATTCCTCCAACATTGTTAAAACAAGGGAAATCTTTGACCACTTTTGTGCTTGGCAATGCAAAGATCCATGAATGTAATTTCCATGATAATTTTATGTAAATAATGTGATATGAACTTTTATGCAAGTTTATTCCATGATCTTATCTAGGAGGAAGTCTAAAAAACCAATCCATGGTTCTTCCAAAAAGACTACACATAAATAGTCTCCTGAGGTACGTGTCATTGTGGACCATGTCTATACACGTCATGAAGAATTCCTAGATGTGGTCACAGGGGTCACCCTTTTCCTTGTACCTATAAAATTTACATGTTTCAAAGTTGTACAGAAAGGGTGGCATGTATAGTGTCCTATAAAATGGATAAGGATTAAGATTAGCTAAGGTGTGTGACCTTTTAAGAGTGCTAATTTGCATATTTGTGATCTATTGTTGGAGGGTTTGAACCTGTTGAGCAAGGACTTCAGTGGGAGTTAGTGTGGATGACATTACATTAGGATCAACAAATAGATTCCCACTATTATATAACAATTTCTAATTGTAAGGGGGTCTGTAACCTGTGTTTGTATGCATTGCATGTACATGAGAGGATGAAACATATTGGGATGGTTTCCTATAAGTGGAATTGTTGGACCCACTAGTTCCATAATATCCTAAAAGTCTAGAAAGAATCCTTGGATGGTTAGGGTCGATAGGAGGTTGTTGTTGAGGTACCCCTTGAATGAGTAGTGGTCGTCCTTGATTAGAAGAGACACTTGGTTGAAGACCACTAGGATTGGGACCTTAGGTTGTTGTATTGGAAGAACTTGATGCCATCGTGTGAGAAGTACCTGCTAGATGGGTTTATAAGAATATGGAAGGTGGAGATTTGGTAATGGGTGCACTAGATATGGGTGGATTGGTGGCAAATAGAGGATTTTTATACTGTATCCCAAGTGTAGTGGAAAATGTGGCGACTTGGGTTGCACTATGAGTAGTATTGTTAGATGGTATGATATAAGTGAGTAGAGAGGGTGTAGTTGCAATAGCCCAAGATGATGACATATGTGTGTCCTCTGCTAAGGTAGAGATGTCAAATCCAATAGGTAAATTAGCACTATTTTGTGCAAGTAAGTGGAAATACCAGTTTGGGTCTATTGAAACTAAGGCCTCCATAACAACCATTATCCTAGGGTCTTCCAAGTATTGTCAATCTCTTCTTGTGTACATAATGCCCTAAAATTATCATTTGAGAACTCATCTCCCAGTGGACGAAGGGGAGGTAATTTCAAAATGTCAATCTTTGTTTTCTACTAACGTTGCATTATCTTAGGTGTATTGAAATCCAGCCTTAAGGTTTCTAGGGTAGTGAAGTCAATGTCACTGGTGGGATTATACAGGGGGTACCTATTGTGTTCCATATTATCTTTACCCTTTTTGGATTATTTGAACAACACATGCAATAATGATATCTAATACTAAGGTATATGAAAGACAACTAGGACAACTAGGACAACTAGGATTGGACTCTAATTTTTTTGGTATTTTAGATTTTGAGAAACAAATAAGGGAAACTACTTTTTTTATATTTTTGACAATTTGGAATGCTAATGCAAACTATGATTGAATGACTAAAATGAGGTCTATGGTATAAGTAATATACCCTAACGAAGATTCTAGAAACTTTGAATGTAGTCCCTCTAAGGAAAGACCTGAATGATATTGTTGACTATCTTGACTTCAATTTCTGGAACAAAAAAAATGATAATTCTGACAATGATGTCTATGAATAAGACAAATTTTAACAAGATTGGCAGGTGCCTAAGACAAGGCAGGTAGACAAGATGATAATCACATTTCAAGGAAGTCAAGATAATGCACAAGACCACTATAGGAATGTCCTAAAAAGATGTACCCTCTAATTTGGAAAATGACTCTAGAAAGTGTAATACTTGACCCTAGGATACACAAGCTATGTTTTTGGATATTTTGGATCTAAAATGATGACTATGTAATACGTAATTGAATAAGAAAGGTTCTAAATCCTAAATGTAAGAATTCCACTAAAATGAAAGGGTATGTTGATCACAAAAATTATGGATAAAGGACAAATGTTATGTGTAGGACCCGTGTTGTTTTGTTTCTCTATGTAGGAATCTATTTAGGACAAGTTGTGATGAAGTACAAACACAAAAATCACACAATGAGAAATATGGTTGTAGGATTGATTGAAAAGAAATGTTATGTGTTTATTCAGTAAATTTTTCAAGTTACAAGTTTTCACGCGGTCTGTCACAAAGAAAAATAGAAACAAGTAGTCTAATCTAAGGTCAAAATGGCTTCAATGAAATATTTTAGGCCCATTTCTTGGATGTTTATTATCTCACACAAATGTGTTACACTACTAGAACTTTAATAGTCCTCTTGTAGGTACTCATGTTTTTGCCTTTTGTTGGGTATTATTGTCATGTTAATGAAGATCTCTTTCAATAATACAATACCTTGGGACATATATGATGGGGATGTTGGGGGATATTCTTCCCTTCCCTCACACTAACATAAGAAAATGATTCTGAGGTGAACCAGGTTACCTTTAATTAACAAGGTTGTATTCAAATCCATTGAGTCTCCCCAATTAATTGTATGTGTGTGAGACACTAAAGTATCTATTTGACCATGTTGTCTCCTTAGGCACGTAGGACTGATTTGAGCTATCATCAACACACCTCATTTGAGCTTGGTTAGATGTAAGCCAATTTTTGGGTTTACCCCATGTCTTATTTCTATACTAGTTAGAAGGATTTGCTAGTTTGAGGTTGTCCTCTAGTGGTTAAACACACCCCCAAACAAGCCTCTCTAAAAATAAAAAGGTTTTCACTCTAACAGAATGTGCAAGCACACCAAAAACTCAAGACATAAGGTTAATAAAATTTAAGCACCAAATATCACATGTTAACTAATCTACAAATCATCCATACAAGCACATGGGTTCATTTTCAAGCACCAAACCAAGTGATATTTTCCTTGTTCAGTTTTAATACACCAATCTCAAATATATTTTTCCTTTGTTAAATTCTTTACCCCATGTCAATTTTAAGCACCAAATCAAAAGATGATTTTGTGATATGTATCAATACAATGTTCATTTTATGTGCACTAAAAAGGGAAAGTGGATTGATTTTAGATTAAACAAAGCTAACACTACTTCCAAGCCACAAGCTACAAAACAAATGTTAATACAAAAAAAACCTAAGATTTAGTAGTCAAATTTGATAGTCAATAAGTGTATTTACATTAACACGAAGATAATCAAGATTTTGAGTGATTCTACTTACGTTATCCAAGTATGTGTTGAAGATCCCTTTCGTACTGATTTCTTCTTTTAATTTTACAATTCGTAGTCTACGAGATGATACCTTATTTTTCTTGATTTCTTTTTTCTATTTTTTGTTTCTCTACTGGTTCCTGGATCTTGAATTTCTTATGTTTTATCAATCGATTGCATCATTTCATATCTGCATCTACGACTTTTTAACAATGCAAGTGTGCTATTTTACAATATAGAAAGAAAAGTTAAGACATAGAAGATGATTATCATAATTGTGACTGCGCCATTTTAGGAAAACAAGTGTGTCATTTTAGTAAGGTGTTTGTGTCAATTTATGGTATGAAGTGTGGCGATCTAGACGTGCAACTATAATGATTTAGATGGCTAAGTATGTCATTTTATTCCTGCCACTTGTGTAAAATAAAAAAACCAAACATAGTAATACCAAGATTTCAATTGTGAAAGGCAGTGTGTCAATGTCCAAGAATGTGTAAATCACAGAGAGATAATATTTTTTTAGAGGAAATAATACTAAAATAAATACATAAAATAACCCATAAAGTGCAATCAATGATAACAAAATAGAAAAAAGTAATAGTGAAGTGCGTCACATTAAGATATCAAGTGCAACGATTAAGTAGTTTGTCTACGTTGATATGATAGGGCGTTTGTGTTGATTTCACATTTCAACTGCATTGATTTAGGCAGTGACCATGCTGAAATAGTGTATCAAGTGCATTGTTTGTAGTATGTAGGTGTGTTGAATCAAACTGTATCTTGCATCGAATTAAACCTGTGTTTGTGCAATACAAAAAGAAAATCAGTTTCGTAGAAGCCTGGTGCTTCACGTCAGGTTCACCATTGTCATCAGGGGTATTTTGGATCTGGAAACATGAAATTGAACACAAATCTAACCACAAAAGATTTGTCAATAACAATCAATACAATCCCCAATATCAAAAGAGGAAGCAAACAAACAAAAAGCATAAACAATCAATAATGAAATCAATTTCAACAAATGAATATGCAAACCATACTTAGTCCTTTGTTTTTCTCCTTTTTAATGCAATGTGGGCTCTCAGTTTCAAGTTCAAGCGTGACAACATCAGAATTCAAAAGTATATAATTCATGTGGTTCTGAAATATGAGAATGAACTCTCTATTTATAAGAATTTTTGGGTTTGAATCAAGATTCCTTGATTGATGAGACTGATTATTTGTGATTGAAGAGTTAGATTGATTGGGAGTTAACTCACTTGATTGCTTTACCAACATATTTGATTGATTTGTTAAGAGAATAGATTGGAGAGTTGATTGGATAGATGGATCAGAAGATTGAATAGATTGGTTTGATAACTGAATTGATTGATTTGTTAGAAAAAGGTGATTGAGGAGTTAGAAAGTGTGATTGATTAGTGAATTGAAAGTTAGCATTAGTGAGAAGTGGAAGAATAAATAAGATTAAATAAATAAAAGAATTCATTTATTTGCACATGGGGAAATATAAATAAATAAACTTTATTCAGATGGCTAGTTTAGATGTATGACTGAGTCTAGATGGCTAGCTTAGATGCATGATCGAGTTGACTTCAACACTACCAGTGATCAAACTTGAACTCATGAACTCATCCTTCATGTTGACATATCAAAAGGATGAGAGAGGTGTAATGTGTATGTATTCCTTATGAAATAAGAGCTGAAGTCTATATGATGTACTATGGTATTAGAAATTTTAGAGTGTATTGCAATAGTGTTGTAAAAGAGGAGGTTTATCCCCTCTTAAATACCATGTAATTCCCTCAAGTGTGTAAATGACAATGTGTACTCCCCCACCTTTGATTGTATTTTCACTATCTCATTAACTAAAGAAATAAGGTATTGGATAAGTCATTTAAACCAAACTATTACAGTTTTGGGTGACACCAAAGGTTTTCTTAGTTCGGTTGTTTCTTACTAGTGCCCACACTGAACCGAGTTTGTAAGAATTCTTAAAAATTAATAAAATATTGGCCACGACTTATTACCTATAAAAAAAACTTTATTTATTTATGGGAGGAATAATTAGTAATTAAATAAATTAGTATTGATTTAATTATGAGTGGAAATTTATTATATATAATTATTACATATATGTAATAATAATAAAGAGGGAATGTTAATTAAATAGTTAATTATTTAATTAATTGTAATGATGCAATGAATAATTAAATAATGATAATTGTTTAATTACTTATAAAAGAATAAGTGATGAATATTAAATAGATATTTAGTAATTAAATAATTATTTAAAATTATCTAATTACAAAATTAAGGAGAAATTATAAATTTGACAAAATTAATTAAATAATAAATATTATTTAATAATTTAAGAGGAATGTTAGTAAAGTCATTTTGTTAGAGCAACGTCTCATTATTAGGTGTCTACAGTGTCTATAAGAACAAGTCGACCTAATTGATCTAGTCCTAAGAACAAGTTGACCAAGTCACCTTAGTTCCTCCAAAACAACATCAAATTGAATTTTTAGGTTAGTTACAACTTCTAGACTCTATTTTTGGTAACAAAATTGGTTTGTCTACTCTCTGTCAGTCTGTGCATTATGCAAACCATCTTTACATTTTTTATAACCCTAGATCTTGCATATCTCAAAAACACTTGCATAATCAACCTCAATTATAATGAAGGACCATTGCACCCACTCAACAATCGAGCCTTCTTGAGCCTACTGAGTCATCTTCTTTCTAATGCAATATATGAAATAGGCCTAGGATCATTAGTTTACCCATTTGAACTAGTAATCACCATTTTCTTATGTTATATTTCATCCTTCATCAAGAATCCATTTTTCCTACCTAGCAATTGGATGACAAGGTGGGTGTGTGTGTGTGTGTACGAGGGGGTTAAAAAGTTGATTTCTTGTTCTCTTTTCCCTCTTTCTCTTGAAGATGTTATTTTTGTTCAAGAAATCCTTTTGACATAGATGTCTTGGAATGAAATTCTCTTCCTCCCAAGGATCCCTTTATATATGATGCAAGATGTCTTTTACACAATTATCCTTCCTTGGCCCTAGAAAGAGTCACGTCTCTTTCACTAAGGTTATGCATACATTGTCAATTAAATGATACCTTCTCAACGTTGAAGGTGGATATCCTTGTTCTGATTTTCCTTAAGATGTCATCATATCTTTATGTTGTCCTATTAAGAAGGGGGTCATTTACATAATCTCCATGTGTATTATATAAGATCCTTTTATATGCCCCTAAGCAATCCCTTTGTGCCCCTAAGTGTTCTTTTAACATGCCCTTGAGCATTCCCTTTGTACCATGGACATTCCTTTTACATGCCCCTGATCTTTGCACCCCTAAGCATTCACTTTTCTCCCTTAAGAATTCCTCTTACATGCTCCTAAGAATTCCCTTTGCGCTCTTAAGAATTCATTTTACAGGCCCTTGAGTATTCCCTTTGCACCTGTAAGTGTTCCTTTTACATGCCCCTGAGCATTTCTTTTCCACCCTTGTGCACTCCCTTTTCTGCCCTTATGCATTACCTTTTGCACCCTTATGCATTTCCTTTTTGTGCCCATGCACATTATTATAGAAGATGGACTGACTAACATGTACTATACCATCAACTTCATCTTTACATGTAATTATCTCTCTTTGATGGTTTGAACTAGCACAACTTATTATTTCCCCCTCTTTGTTCTCTTTCTTTCATGGATCCCCTAGCATAAGACAATTTGTTATCCTGTCTCATTCATGGCTCTTTTCTTTTTCTACTTCATGATCTCCTAGCTTCACTAGTAGGTTAGACCATGGAGTCTTGTCTTATCTTCAAGGTGTGCACTCTCACTCTTTCCATGTAACCACTCATGCTTTGAAATAGCTTTCCAAACATGATACTAGTGGCTAAGACATTTTTCTATGTCGAGGTCTCTTTAACTAGTTGATTTGGAGTCTTATTTAGTACTAACCCTTTTTTAGTTGATGTCTTTTATTTTTGTTCTTTGTTTTCCTTTTTTCTTTTCCTTTTCCTTTTCCTTTTTGTTTGTTTTTGTGTGTCCTTGCATGTGATTGTACAAGTTGATATCCTTTGTTTGGGGGCTTGTTTCCTTAAACTTAGTGATGTCTTACCTCTTTGCAACTTTACCCATGATCATATCTTTTCCTCTCTCTCTCTCTCTCTCTCTCTCTCTCTCTCTCTCTCTCTCTCTCTCTCTCTCTCATACTTTACCTTGAGCATGATGTGGACTCATAACCTTGCTAAATTGGGGGCTAAATGTACCATCCTAAAATTGTATCTCTATGTGATTTTCCATTTAGCCTAGCCCTGTTTAGTATGTATGGTCTCTCGTATTAATTTTTGGTACTACAACCTCAATTCTACTTTTCATTTTTTCATCCCCTCTTCCATTGGGACCCATGATTTGAATTTCTATGTCTTTTGGGGGAAATAGACCGACCTGAGAATAGTTGACATGAGACATAGACATCACATTGACACAACATAATTGATTTGTTTAATCATCAATTAAAACATTTTGACATCCAAATATGAACTTTAGAGCACCACATATTTTACATCCAACCATGAACTTGTGATAAACAAACATTTTGGCATCCAACCATGAATATCTAGTTAGTAAATATTTGACATCCAACCACGAACTTTAGATCATCAATTATTTTGACATCCAACCATGAATATCAGTCATATGAACATAGATTGATGTCATTTGCAACAATCTTCCTCTCAAGAAGATCACCATCAATGAAAACATATACACCACTTCATAACCATCATTATCTCTCATATCACGATTTGACATCAATGTCAACATATTGCTCCATATCTACACCGACAAACTACTTTATATCTTCAACAATATTATCCATATCAACATCATTCATATCATAGGTTGACATTTAGGATATCAAACAAATACAATACCTTCATATGTACCAACCCATCCCTTTAGTATACAAGTATATTAGAGGTTGACATCAATGGCAACATACTACAACATTATATTCATCATAATCGAAACACACACACACACACACACACACATATTCCCCACTCAGGGTCAACATCATAAACATGGTCAGTGCATCATAATATAAATATATCATCATAAGTATAATCCATCCCTAAATCTAACATGTATAACCATCTATAATCATCAACATGTAATATCTACATGATCAAAATTATGTAATAGTATCACATATTCACCATATGAATGCCAATACAAGAGAATGATAATACATAGAATCCAAGTTCAACATTTTCAATATCAAAACCATATGAAAATGATAATGGAAAAATGCAAACACAAGAGACACTACAAGAATAAACAAGCCAATGGCTATGATTGAGAATGTCCTAGCCACATGGTTGGCTTCAACACAACCAAAACAAGCATTTGGTAAGGTTCTACAAAATATTAAGACAAATCCCATTTGAGAACCTAGCCTTTACTACCCATTCTTTGAGTTTACATTTTGAGGGGCCCTTATTACAACATACCCTACAAAGGTAAAGCTCCCAAGTCATCGACAAACATGATCAAATTTATTAATAAGAAGAATAACATTTGGAGGTGTTTTGGGGCACACCTCATGATACACCTTGGGAACAAAATTTTGAGGATGCTTGAACATGGGTGCCATTCATAGTCATCATCGATTCTTTAGTTCCAAAAACAAGATTTGTGAAGATATGAAAGGACAAGGCCATTTAAAAGGGGCAAATCACCCACACTTGTGTGGAACCTTAAATAGTCAAATACATGTAAAAAAGCTAACAAAGCTTACTTTGAAAGTAGAATAACATGAAGAGCCCCAAAACCCTAGCAATAATAATATTCAAATTAGATATCTTGAAACACTAAGCATCCCATACTCTATACATGAAATAATTACAAATAAACAATATCAATTAACATTTTCTTTCTCTTCATTTATTAATATTATTAAATCCCTCCCTATACATCATTTTACATATCACATATTTAATTTCAAAATATGTTTTTTTTAATCAAAGTTGTTCCAAACAATTTAAGTTTTTCATTTTTTTATACTTAAAAAAATATTTTTTATTTGTTTGAAAGACAAAGAAGAATGACGCTAAATTAATTAAATAATTAAAACTATTTAATTAATTAAAAAGAAAATTAGTAAAAATATTGCTTGTAGGCATTGGACAACTTTAGGTGAGAGACACTTGTATGAGCATCGACTAGATACTCAAACTACATACATTTTCGACTAGACACATGTACAAGTCTTGCAAGATAATTTCTAACCTACTGAATATAGGAGGATTATATCCAATAAAAGCTTCGATGACAAAAATGCATAGAATATATGTACTTTATTTTAGATCATTTACAGTATGATTCATGCACATGATGATGCAAATTTGAAAACATGCCCTCATCAATTATATTCTAACCAATTAAACTACAATCTTATAATAATTCTAAATATTTTTTTAAATTAAACATATTTTTTTTAGATTTTAAAAATGTGGAAGAGACATGATTATGCTTTGTCCATTACAATATTTTTTGAAAAAATAAATAAATTGTCAATGGCCTCTTGGTCTTAGGTGAAGTTGAATGATTTTGGATGACCTTGGTCTTGTGGTGAAGTTGAATGGATACCCCTTAGCTCTTGACTCTTAACCAAAAGATTTTAAACCTCAAATTTTTTAAAATCAAATTTTATAAAATTAAACTAAAAATTAGAAAAATCACACAAGAATGTCCATACAGATATAACTGTCATTAAAGCCACTTTAAAACCAAAAAGATTTATTACGGAGCACACCAAGGAAGCCTCAAAGAAAGAAGGAAAACCGCAATATTAAGAACCCAGACAGGAAACCGTAATACTCTGCCTTTTTATATTGTAGTAACTTTGTCACAACGCAGGAGAAAATACGAAAGCAAGACTTCTGTTTTTGTACAGAAGAAAAGCGCGAATTCAATAACATGGTAGACGGCCAAATTAGATTTCAAATATTTCATGGCAGGGCAGATAGAAGTGATGCATATTCAGCCGTGAAGCTCAATGGACCAGTGTAAATGCGTCCTTTCAATTATATTCAGTGTCCTGAAATCATTAACGAAGACCTGAACTTAAAAAACAACCGAAAAAGACAAATACATTGAAACGCAGGACATAAAATCCCGAAATCCAGACAAAGCTTTTACATTGATCAGAGCGTGACCTACATATGGCTGTAGACATGGACATATCCGTTCCTTTGGAGAACATGGATGCCAATGTCATTGGCGATGTGGCCCGTAATTGGCAGGTGTTTTGTGAGGTTACAAAAAATGTACTTCATTTTGAAGATATGGAACCTTCTCGGGCAGTTTTTATTGATTCTATTAAAACTCTAATGGGCCATGGATTGGGATCTCTGGTGGAGGATTATTTTCTGCAAGCTCTCGAGGTAAACTATTTATTAGTTTGACTCAGTTGTTTTGCAATTTTTGGGGTTTATTTGAGATTTTTTTGTTGTTGTGCTGTATATGAGCGGGAAAATTGAAGAGGATGTTAGATTTAGTCTATTTGTGTGTTTTAAAACTCATGAAACTAAATAACTTTGGATTAAGACAACATCGGCCAGCGTTGGTGTAAGGGAATATTGGTTTGTGGGATTGCATAAATGCGCACTGCCAAACTTTAATTCCCAACTCCAACTCTTGGGATGCCATTCCATAAACTCATCTAGATTAATTCAGCACTAAGGTCCTTAACAGCCAAAAAGAAAATAACAACGAAAAGGACAAGTAGTTTCACGCTGCCTGTTACAAGAAAATTGGTTTGAATACTAAATAAAAATGAAAACAAATACCCAAGGAAACTATTTCTGACATTAATATTTTTAGAATAAGAGATATCTCTCTCTACCTCTCTCTATATGACTTCATATATAATCATCTTTCTATCTCTCTATCTCCTTCTGTCTCATTGTCGCTCTCTGCTCTCTTTCGATCGCTATTTCTCCATCTCCCTCTTTCTCTCTCCTTCCATCCCCCCCCCTCTCTCACCCCATTTATATTTTGAGAGTTATATGTGATGGCCCCTACCTTGTTTGTCCACCCTAAAAATTACAACAGCAACAGCAACAGATTACAGTTAGGGTTACATCTTACCAAATAGATATTTCTTCAAATAATGCAATCTTTGGTTTGAATCCTACAATCATAACATAAGAGAAATATACACATGCATAATATATATATTATGCACGTGTATCCATTATTAGGGTTAGTCCATAGCACATAATATTTTCATGATATCTATGATTGTATAGTATCATTGTATACACATTGGAGAATTAGTCCACAACACATAATATTTTCATGATATTTATGATTCTATAGTATCTTTGCTCAACATGAGAGAAAAAGCATGATAGTTCTGCTTGAAGCTGTCCCACACTAAGCCAAAGAGCATAACTTTGGCCCTCTTGGCTCCGGTGGCAGGCGGCATGGACATCCATCCAGGGTCCCTACCTAGCAAGGCGCTTGTATCTGCATTCCCTATCCATGCTTTATCCCTTAAGACTTAGTAACCATACATGAGAGAAGAAACACGATAGGTCTGCCCAAAGCTATCCCACACTAAGCCCAAGAGCGGACTTTGGCCCTCTTGGCCCTGGTGGCAGGCAACATGGACATCCATCCGGGGTCCTTACCTAGTGGGGTGCTTGTATCTGCATTCCATATCCATGCTTCATCCCCTAAGACTTAGTAATAGAGTCGGAGAGATGGTTGTAATAGACGATCCTTGATTGTCCTATCCAAGCCCAAGAGCAGAACTTTGGCCCTCTTGGCCCTGGTGGCAGGCAACAAGGACATCCATTCGGGGTCCCTACTTAGATGGCAATACTTATGATCCCTCTTCCCCTACACCATATTCCTTCTATAATAATGGGGGTTTACAAACAGATTACAGGCATATGCATCTCTATCCAATCATAAATAAATAATTATAAAACTAATTGATTTTCAAATAATAAATAGGCAGTGATAATACCACGAGCTAAGTTACCGGTTCGAGTTCGGTTCTAAGTTCGGGTACGAAAAACTGGTTCGCAAGTACGACAAAATTTTGAAAAGGGGTTTGGGTTCGTTAGTACAAAACCATGTAATATATATATATATATATATATATATATATATTTATGAAGCCTAGAAGCATGAGTTAAAATTAGAATGTCACATAGTCTCATAAAAACATTTAAACAACAAAAACACCATAAACTTGTAATCATAGCATCATGAATCATGATCATACCATCATATACTTCAAGTTCAACATCAAAGATTCAAAACATTAAAATTAAATCATAACATCAAGTTCAAGTATCATTGTTTCAAGTTCAACTAATGTATTAAAAATTTATTAATATTCTTCTTCATCTTCATCTTCATCTTCATCTTCTTCGGCATTAGTTGACTCAACAATAGAGCTAAGGCCAATGGGATCATCAACAACAACAATAGTATTGATGTCAAAATCTTCAAATACATCAAGTGCAGGCCGAGAACTGGAAGCATCCAAGTCCACAAGCTTTGCATTTATATCCCTCTCATTGTAAGCTTGCAAAGGTGTATGAATGAGGCACAAACACTTAAAGAAGGCTCACAAACCAATCTTCTAACTCCTCTTTGCACAACCAAACTCTTTCTTAACCACCTATTTGCTCTTGCTCAAGACAAAATAACCTACTTGCACACCACAAATGAGAATGAGAAGCAAACATAAGCCTTTCATATTCACCTTTTAGGGTTAAGGACGTCAAAATTTTATAAAATATGCAAAAAAAAGTCAAGTGATGTCCGCAAGTCCTAGTTCGCTGAAGTTCGCTGTTTGGATTGCTGGTCCGCCTGGGTCCGTTCGACTATGCATCAAGTTTGAATTGGGCTCAGAAAAATGGAAGCCTGCCCAGACCAATAGGCGAACTGGACCGGGGCCAGTGATAGGGACATTGGGAAGGAGCTTATCACTAGCCCTTGCTCTTGGGTTCACCTAGTGACCCTCTAGTGTATCTACCTACACTAATGACCTATAGGATGCCTTGAATGGCTCAATCCCCTGGTCTTGGGCCCAACCAAGCTATCACAAGTGATTCAACAACTCAAACTTATCTTCATGCTTCTAGGTTTCTTCATATACCTAGTGTCCCTTAAGTTAGAATAAGGGTATTACACCTCCCAATGAACTAGGAAGCTTTTAGAGGCAAGGAGGTGTGGGAAAATGTCTTAAAATATGTTATGTCATATGTTTCAACCTTTACTTCACCCATTCTTCTTACCGATCTAGTAGTTCCTTTGGAAAAATAGGGCTACAAGGAAATGACCTAATTAGGCCTCCTCTCCGAGAAAATAGGACTTTAACCTTGATCTGTCCCAAAGGACCCTGCAAATAAATTATGGATCCTTGCTAGGTGATGTAACCCCTCAAGGATTTCAGAGGTTTTGGGTCTCTCCTTGGCCGTACAACCCCCTTACTAAAAATAGGTCTTTTTAGAGGAGTTTTAGGCCTTCTTTGAACCAGTGAAGAAAAAGATGATTTTCCTTGATCAAATGGATTGATCAGCTCCTGTGCTTACATCCAGGTCTTGGTAATGACCATACACAAGACCCCCAATTGTTATCATTCAGCTCCCATCACTCCTCTGCAAGCTATACTGCTGCTTCACTCAATCCTTCCTAGCCGGGCTTAGCATGGGCTTGCCTAGGGCTGGATTGTAAAAATGCTTAGCATGCATTCCAGGGCCCCTCCTTCCATGTATGATACATACATGGGGTCTACTCACTATCCCCAAAAGGCCGTACAGAATGAACGGTGGGATAGTGAGTTAGACCCTCATTTGTGCAAGCTCCTCAGTTGAAACCAGAGAACCAGGAGTTGTAGAAAAGATTTAACTAAACAAACCAAATATGAATAAAACCCTAAATTAGTTGCAGAAATAGAAAGTAAATCCACACAAGAACACTACACATTCACTATGAGATCTGATTCAGACAAACATTCCTTCTATTAACTCACTGTTCCATCAAAATCAATGCAAAATAGACTGTGCACACACACTCAGAATAGATCTTCCGTACAGTATGACCTCCAACCTCGGGATATGAGCCCACACAAACATAAATAGTCTTAGGGTGTGCTTAGGAAAGGCTTAAGACCCTTAATCATCGGTTTAGGCCTTGAGGTTAAGTATGCCGAGCAACTTTTCAAAAGTTGCAAAAGTTGCTAAGCAACTTTTACAACTTTGATGACAACTTTTCAAACTTGCTTCCCCAAAGGGCTTAGGAAGCTAACAAGGAGTCCTGGACTCTATCTAGGCCCTCACAACACTTAACCAAGCTTAAAACCTCAAAAACAAGACCTAACATTATATCCTAGCAATATATCCCATATTGGGCAAGTAAGACTCATTACTCTACCTAAGACCTTCTAGGACTACATATCCCAAATGGATCCCATACACATGGTCAACATGACCTTAGGGAAATCCAACATACAAAAGTCTTAAAACAAAAGAAAGAAGGTGCTCCTGCACCAGCCAGGTACCGGTTCGTACTTATGCTGGTCCGAGGGGGGGGGGGGGTGTAGTAGCGAACTAGGGTAACTTAGGTATAAACTATAAACACAAATTGTAGCTTTAGGAAATAACACACTTGATCTATAAACATTCTAAAAAATATACAATTCTCATAGAATATGAAATCCATGGCATTAAATGTTCCAAACAAATATTAAAACAAAACTACAAGTCTATGTCTCAGCCACTCAGAGGAGCAAGAGTACTTCCCACAAAGGCATCTAATGTAGGTCCTAGATGATATAGCAGCCATAATATTTTTAAACTACAAATATGCAAAGAATTGCAACAAGGGATATGTATTATGTAGAGTTTTATGATCATGATATATCATTGACCTTTTACTTGCTTAGACTTATAGTTTGATGGGGGTTTGGGGAACACCAAAGCAAGGTTGAGGGTAGGACCCCTTGCAGGGGTTTCAGGGTGAGAGAGGTAGAGAGATAGGTCTAGGTCTTGGAGGAGAGAGGAGAGAGTGAGATAAAGAGAGGGGATAGAGGAATAGTGATAGGGAGAGAGATAGGTCTAGAGTTCAAGGTAGATAAAGAAAGTTAGATAGAGAGAGCAAGAGATTGTTGATAGGAGCCTGTTGATTACTGAAATTTGACTAAGTTTGAAAATTTATAAGATCTTCTAAAACTTAAAATTTGCATTGTAACTCCTAGAGATTTGAAACCACTCTCAAACATCCTAACAATATATACATGAAATATAACTTAAAGTATAAATAAGGAAAAAGACATATTGAAATGTGACTTATACTTAAATGTTATATTTCATGTATATATTCTACTAAATTGAAGAGAATGAGATTCACTTGAAGGAAAAGATGGAAGTTAAATGTTACATTTCATGTATATTCTGGAATCATAAACCCAAAAAACATTAAAATTTTGAGACTTAAACAGAAAAAAATTAGTTTTTGCTGAGTTTGAGTATTCAAACTTGCTCAGACTTGGCGAGTTTGGTGAGTCTCTGAGACTTGGCAAGTCTTGCCCAAGCCTTGGCCGAGTCCAAGTCCAAGTTCGAGTCCAGGTCCCTCAGACTTGCCGAGGGTCTCCCAGCTCGGGACTTGTGCAGTCTTGGTGAGTTTGGGAACTATCTAACAAACTCCTCAATTGATAATGGAATGCCCTGTTCGTATAGGACTGGAACATCGCAGGTGCATTGGTTAAGCCAAAAGGCATAACTACAAACTCATAGTATCCATAATGACATCGGAACACTGTCTTCTCCACATCCTCCTCCCCCATCCAAATCTGATTTTACTTGGATCTCAAATTAATTTTGGAGAACCATGTAGGTGATCCATCAGCTTATGAATGCGGGGAATGGGATATTTGTTTTTGATAGTCTTCTTGTTCAGAGGATGGTAATCAATACACATGCAAAGTGTCCCATCTCTTTTCTTGACCAAAGCAACAATTGATGGAAATGGGCTGTTGCTAAGTTGAATGTGTCCCATCTCAGGCAGCTCCTTAATAGTTTTCTCTATCTCATCCTTAAGCCATGTAGGGTGCTTGTATGGGGTGATAATAATGGGTTTTGTTCCCTCCTCTAACTCAATGATATGTTCTGTCCCTGTTTGGTGGTTGACTAGGTGGTATATCACCAAACACCTTACTGTGTTTAATCAAGAGTTCCTGAATGTTTGGAGGCTAATCTCGTTTCTGCTGCTCTATTGTTGTAGGCATCACCATACACTGCTTTCTTCTCGTTTGGTTCTTGCTCATTTTAGGAGATCCTGCAACCTGTAAGCCCACTGATATTAGCTCATTTTCAGTTAAAGCTCCTTCATTATTTGATAAAATCAATTCCAGAATGGGGCGTCCCCTTTTTGCAATTTCATGCGACTTTATAAAGTCATTTTATTATTAATTTATAAAGTAACTTATAATTTATTGTCAAAGTCACTTTATTTTTATTAAGTTACTTTATAATGAAGTAAGCTCAATTTATTTAAATTAAGTATTAAAATTAACTTAATATTAACTTAAATATTTCAATATTTATTCATACTCATTTCCTGGCCACCGAAACTATAACTGATAACGGATGTTGAACACTGGTGATGTCAAAAAATAACACCTCCTAAAAAATAGGAAGTGGGCTTTAAGCTCCTGAAATGCTACAAATGACCCCCTGCAAGGTCCACCGGTCCTTGGATGGGTTCCCTATCCACTGTATCATTAGCCTATGGGAACCACTGCTGATAGGCTAGCCTTGTTAAAAATAGAAAGTGCCTAGGAAGGGGACATTACAAACATATATTGAATGTTACGAATTAGGAAAACTATGATAAGCTGAAAAAGCTACATATATTGCCATCAAGGTTACGTGCATTGGAAATCCATTGTGTGACAAAACATCTTGTGGACATGACTAGAGCTTCCTTGTAACAGATTTTTTAAAGTATTGCTAATTGTTTTCAAAATTAACAAAAAATGAATGATTTGTTTGTAATTCAACCTAAATTCTCATAGCAAGATGTTAGAATCTCCAGACCAGAAAATTTGTTTGTCATATGCAGTTCCATGCATTCTCGAGTCATCTTTATACCAAAAAGCTTCCAATTCCTATATATCACTTTCTGCTATGGAAAAGTTGCTTGTTTTTCCTGTATTTGATTTAGTACTTCTTAATCTGGAGAAAGTTAGAACAAATATTTTGGAATGAAAATGGTAAATTTATGCAAGGATAGAGCTATCAAAAGGAATAGACGCTTTATTTGGTATCCTTCAAGATTCTGATAGAGAGACTGAATGCGTAGATATTGCAGGTATTGATAAAAGTAAAATGTCTAGTTTGATGCAAGCTATCTTTTATTTTCTTTATGACAGGAAATGTATAAGAAGACACATGCTTTGACATTTTGGCGACACTTTAATGAATATCTCAAGCTTGGCGTCTCACAGAATAGTTGTCAAGGGAGCAAGGTATGTTCATGTGTCATCACTTGTTGGTCTCTGTTTATCTGCTTAATGGTAAGAACTGGGCTTATATGTCAAGTATTTTAACTTTTTTTTAGAAATTGCCTCAGAGAAGTTACATGTATGTTTATTTGTCTGGTTATTTCAAATCTGTTCTATCTTTTACTACTAGGTTTATGTTTCACTAAATGGATGCATTTCACTCTTCCCATCGAGGGCCATTGTAATCCAATATACTATTCCTGCTTTTGTGTGTGTGTATTAAATTATAGTGTATGTCTAGATTCATTAATAGAGGCCTAAGTTTGTGCTTAAATTTGTTGAGGTAAAAATTGGAACAAGTTTGATGGCTGAAAAAAATTGGAAAAAGAAATATGATTAAGTTTGAAGTATATATTATTTTATTTCCGAAATAAGAAATAAATTGACAAGAATGTCAAAAGAGTAAATTTTACCAAATAGATTTGAAAAAAGAAAGAGAAAAGAAAAATGAAATTGGAAGCAAATAGTCCTCCAGCTAACATACTTTCTTTTTGTATTTGATAATTGGTCTGGATATTCTCATTGAAAATCAGTCATGCTCTTGATTGATATTCAGGGCACCTATTTGATGTGGAAACAAAAAAAACACTTTATTTTGTAATGTAAAGCTTACATTGACATCTGGGTCAAGTATGCCAATATTTTGGCGGCCACTTCATAATGATCTGTTCAACAAGGAGATAGTTGACAAAAAAGGGTGTTCATTATCAAATTGAATAGTAGAAGATACAATTTAGTAAGAAAAAATAACAGGGTTTGTTGTCCCATAGGCCATCTTTGACCTTGTGAATGTAAAAAATCTTTTTTCTATTTAAAAACTACCCAAAATGTGGTTCTTAAATCCTTAGTAGAAAATACAATGCCTAAATCTCATGGTGTCCACAGGTTAAACATAACATATCCCTTCAACTTGTCATATTCCACTTACCAATCTGGACACTCCATTTCAGTTCCATTATCTCCATTCAAAGATTTGTTATGATGTTTCATAACGTTTTATAATTTGGTCAACAAGTGCAACTCCGTCTGACATCAGTCTTATGCACCATAGGTGCTTTTACATTTCTGATGTAGCAATTTCAACTTGTGGAGGCTCATAACTTTTGATTTGGGAAGCTGATTGAGCCCCTTTTTTTCAATTTGAAAATCTCGAAGAGATCCTTGTCACCGTAATCTATTTGCTTTGGTTAAGGTCTATTTTGACATTTTTTGAGGCTAAAATCAACTTCTAGAGTCTTGGAAATTGCATTTTTTTCATTCTTAACATTATGATGCAAGGCTTAGACACCTTTCCTAATATTTTTTATAATGTTCCTTTTTTCCAAGTGATCATCCAGCAGATGTACTAGCCTATTTTTATTCCCATAGGCTAATACGGGAGATTATAAAGGAGTAATCTAAATTATTATTTTAAAGTTGTCCCAATAAAGTACATTTTATGGATAACTTTATATTATTTACTTTAATTAAGTGATTAAAGTAAATAAATAAATAAATATTATAAAGTCATTTTATTAAAGTGTTTTTCCTAGAAGCTTCAGAAAGAGGTTAAATTATATTCTTCTAGAGAGTTCAAGTGGGCTTGTAAAAGGAAGTGAAGGCAAGTCATTTTATCATACTTGACTTGTTATGTTCTTGAGAGTTTCTTGGAGAGCTTGTATTTTTAGGTTCAATCAGCCCTAGAACCCTTGGGTTTTTGGTGGGTTCGACAAAAACCCAATTCCATCTTTTTTGGTTGGTGTTGTGAGGTTTTCACACCATCACCCCATTGCAAATGGGTACCCCCTCTTTTCGCTTTGACAACTAGTAGTTTGGTAGTCTTAGTGGTAGTATGGCAACTTTTTGGGGTGTTAGATGTCTAAGTCTTGGTGCAAGTTCGAGGTAATGGGTTTTTCTTGGGTGTGGGTTGAAACCTTGTAGGAAATAAGTGTTTACAATTAAAGATCAGGCTATAGGTCCTTAGTCAATTTAAAGCTTTTGAATTGTAGTACTTGGAAAATGCAAGTGGTCTCACAAGCTTGATCCAATCACCATGAAGAGTATCAAGTTTCCAATTAACGGGATTAAGGAAGATTAAGTGAAAGGCGTGGTGTGCACAAAAGTTAGGCATGAAGTAAAGGAATTCAACACTTAGCTAATTTTGAATTTGAACTTGATATTTGCCCAACAACAATGCAATTTCTGAATTGCACTAGGGGTGCATGAGTCCAACTCTGTCCTCATGTCTTGATCAAGCCCGAGAGCATAACAATTTCCGAAAATGCAATGAGTGTTAGGAGCCCAAGACATGATCATTCTCCACTCCATGTAGTTGAGCCCAACTAATGCTCAATTTCCAAAAATGCATGATCAAGAGCCCCACAACCATGTCAATTCTGCCTAGCTTGCAATCAAGGTGCCCAAGACATATGCTAATTCCAAAATCTTCGTATTGAGCCCCAAACATGGGCAAGTTCCACCTTGGACACTTGATCCCTGAGCATGGACAAAACATGCTCAAAGTACATGAGCCCCTCACATGCTCAATTTCTGAAATGCATCAAGACATTGCGCCCTACAACATGAGGATTTCCGATCAAATCACGAAGTTAGAGCCCGACACAAGGACATTTTCTGCCATAGCTATTCAAGGGGCCCAACAAGTGGGCAAATTCCGAAAATGACTAGATGAAGGAGCCCTAAACTATGACAATTTCCGCAATGTGGAAGATCCCAATAAGAGGATGAATTCCGCTCCAAAGGCCAGGAGTTTAAGCCCAAGTCATTGACAAAGTCCGAAAGTCTTATGAGCCCAAGAGAGGGACTCTTTTTGAAAAATATGATTGGCAATCAAAATCTGTTGAAAAAGAAGGAAATCAGGACAGCCTGTCTTGGATGAAGAAATCAGAGTTTAAATCTAGATTTATTTTTAATTGGGTCAGCCCAACTCAATTTGATCCTACAAGCATAAGTCGAGCAGGTTAAGGGTATAAGTCAGTGAGTTTTCCATTAGAAACTGACTTTGGAAAGACATTTGAAGAACATTGGAAATCAGATTTGAAGAGGCAAATTAAGGGTGTAAACTTAGATTCCATAGGAAAATCAAGTTAGAAGTTTAAATTGAGGATGTGATTGGGAATGACAGGGATAAATCAAAATGAAATTCTAGGATTATTAAGGTACTATACATGTGGTACTTAAAATGGTAGTTATTAAAAGATGTATAACAATATAAGAGTCTTAGACATAAAGATTTAAAATCATTGAACATTGAACATTGCATTGTTAATATATTGAATCATTGAACATTGAACATTTAACTTTGCATAATGCATTGAACATTGAACATTGCATTGGACATTGAACATTAAACAATAAATTCTAAATACTCCAATCAGCAAATGGAAGAGTTCTATTATATAAATAATAAATATCAAAAGTATGAGTCCTAATTCATCATAAAGATGATTACTGCATTACATTGAGTAGCATATATCAAAACAAGTACAAACAACAAAATCAAAATGCCAAGGAGGCCTCTAATCATCCATCCCAGGGTCGGCAAACTCATCATCATTAGAACTATCAACCTCTCCAAGGTTAAGAGCCGCTAAAGGAACATTGACCAGCCCTGCATTTGAAGCATCCTCATCCTCATCAATATGTGATGGCTCCTCTGGCTCTACATCCCATCGTGCTGCTGGGCTCTCCTTGTACACACATGTCCTGCGATCGGTGATACGCAAGACACTATGTACAGCCACTAACTTCTCCGCTCTCTGAGAGGTAAGTCTTTCCTCTTAAGAGAGTGGATGAAGTTATAAGTAGACCAGTTCCTCTCAGAAGCCAAAGAACTAGATACCTGAGATTATCAAATTTCAATCAAATGACTAGTGTGAGAATATAGAAAAGTTGAATCTAAAGTTCTCTAAAGTTAAAAATAAAAACTTAAAGTTAAATCTTTAAAAGTTAAAATATTTATTGAGTTGAAGAACTAGAAACCGGAGACAACAAACGAATGGCTAGTGTGGTAGTTGTTGATTTTGGTCCATGGCAATTCCACCACAAAATCGGATCCTCCCGTGCCATAGTTTTTATGTCTGCCTTTGCTGCAGTTGCATAACCCCTAAGAGTAGCAAATTTGGTCCACTCAGTGCGAACCTTTCCAGCAGTTTCTGCATCATACATCTTATCGATGCACTTGAAGAACCCTTCCTTCACTTGAAAAAATTAAAATTTTTAAAATTTTAAAATTTTAAAATTCAAATTATTGGCAAATGAAATAGAATTCTGAATTATTAATAAGACATAAAGATGATTACAATGAGTAGCATCAAGCATGATATGAATTTTCAATTACCTCATCATCCTTAAGTGGTATTACTTTGCCGGACCTAGGCATGTACCACTTCGGATTCAATGCATAAGCAGCCATGTGTAAGGGAGTGTTTAGGCTGTCCCATCTCCGCTGAATAATAGGCCGAATGTGGTCATTGTAGAAGGCTAAAGTGGGGTCCTCTTGCACAATTACCCTCATCTGGCCAAGCATAGAATCAATGCACTTATACACCTCTCCAAGGCTAGGTGCATCCCCATCCCCATATCTGATGACCTGAAAAATTGGATTGATGATAGAGACTATGTATTTTGCATCACTCAAAATACATCACTCTTCACTATCTCCTTCACCCTCCGTCCCTGTTCTATCCTGGATTCATCCCACCGATTCCACTCATTTGTCATAACCATGAGTTGCAGTGGCTCTTGCAACTCAAGCATTCTTTCCAAAAGAATGAAATAGGATGCGTATCTAGTCTCAATTGGTTTCAAGAACTCCTTCACGAAGCTCCTGAAGAGTGCATGTAAAGTGTGGTGATTGCAGATATACATCTGCACATCTCTAGCATCGCTGACCACTCCCTTAATCCAGTCAATCTTCCCCATGTCCTTGAGTGCATTGTTCATGGCATGCACACAACATGGAGTCCACCATATATGTCAATATGCTGCCTCAATAAGCCTCCTTGCAACTTTGCACATAGGTGTTGCATCTGTCACTACTTGGACCACATTTTGTGGCCCAATCTCCTCAATAGCTGCCCGAAGGATGTCAAATTGAAAATCAACATCCTTTCGATGCCCTAAACAATCAACTGGCCTGAGAAAGAATGGGCCCTTTGTGCATGTAACTATGATATTGATGAGTGGACGGTTCCTAATGTCCGTCCACCGATCCATGATAATGCTTCATCTAGGCTCCTCCCAAACTGCCCTCATGCTCTCCATTGCTGTATCGATCTTGGCATACTCTTTATCCAAGATTGTGGTCCTTAATTTGTGCTCACCTGGTGGCACAAATGATGGTCCTCCCCCCCTCGCCACCAACTGCATCATCTCCTTATAATAAGGAGATTGAGCTACATGAACTAGTATGCCATTGGAAAAATAGAATCTCCCAATGGAATCCTCTATCTCCTCTTTCATGCGCGCTTTAAACAAATCTGCTATGGGGTTACTTTCAAGTGTCATCTTTCGTTTACCCTTGCTCGGTTGTGCTTCAGCCATAGCACTATAAGTGGAAGAAGGTCTCGAGGCTGTCCCTCCCAATGATGTTGCTCTTTGCTGCGATCTAGGAGTGTGAATATGTGGCTGCCTCTGTATATGCTGCTCACGAGCCTACTAAATACTCTGAATCTGTTGCCTACCAGATAAAGTAGTAGGCATTGAAATTCCCAAGTCATCTGGAATAACCCATAGCTTGTTGAAATCAATTCTATAATGCAAATTTTTAGGCTGTTCCAAAAACTTACATGGTCCCACACCTTTGCCTGTCCAAAAAAGGAAGTGTGCATTCACTCTAGTGATGCTACCAAACCATTCTGTACTACAAATGTTGCATTTCCACTTCCTTGTGCCACCACCTGATTGTGTTGGGGCTGTTATCCTCATTGCAAACTGTCTAAGAGGAGATTTAGGATCATAAGCACCCCTAGCCAACCTTGCCAAAAGTGTGGAGGGACAATCAATAGATGGTGGATCAGGTGGCCAACTATCCGTGGATTTAGTTTGCTCATCCCCCTCATTGGTGTCATGATCATCACCATGCTTAGGCTCGTAATCTGAATGACTATCAGTGCTACTATGAGAATGAGTTTCCAATTCCACCTCATCATCATGTGTTTCATTATCATAACTGTGGGAGCTCATTTTGACATTGCATTTCACCAAATGAAAAAAAATCAATAAATACATGGTTTCAGACTTTCAAGTTTCAGCCTATGCCCTACATTAAATTTTTAAATTAATTTATTAAACAATAAGAATTTAGAAATGAAATCAAATAACTAAAACTTAAAAGAAACTTAAGAAAATGAAACAACAAGAAATGTAAATCTTAAAACAATGAACATTCATTTGAAAATGAGAAAAAATAAATAAAAATCAGTTACAAACCCTACCTTTTTCTTGAGAAATCTCTTCAACAAGGTGAAGAATCTTCTTCCTCCTCTTCTTGCTCCTTCTCACTCCTCTTTGACTTGCAATCAATCTTTTCACTCTTACAATCAACCTTTTCTTAGCTATTCACTCTACTTGCTGCTGTTGCAAACACATAGAAATTAAAAACTCAATAGAAATGAATATTTAAAGTGTTTTCATGCAATAAAACATAATAGACAGGCCCCACATATGTCTAGGGTTACAATGTAACCAATTAAAAAATTTAAAAGATTGTTTTTATTTTTTTAGACACTTTTTTTGCATGCCGTGACAGGGGGATGTCTGAGTGTCCCCTCAAGGTCGAGGGACACCTAGGTGTCTTCTTGTCCCCACTCGGGACGTCAGGACGTCCCCTCCGAGACGGTGGCTCCGCCGGGGACATCGTCCCCTCGTCCTCGATGCGTCCCTGTTTCGGGGACGTCTGGGATTTGGGGGGGGGGACGCGTACCTGTGTTACTAGGAGTCCTTTATAAAATAAATTAAAAGAATGATAAAGTTAAATTAAAAAACAATAACTTATTGTTATTTAATTTACTAGCTTTGGATTATATCTAACCTTAGGATGAACATCAAAGCCAACTCTACAAAGATTACTAAAAATGTCAATTGACTTTGTTGATACTCATCATGGACTTACTAAAAATAGTAAGTATAGGAGAAAGTGCCCGAAAAGGCTCCAAAAAAGGCTTTGCACTCCTTACACCTGTCTTAACGTGAAACTACTTCTATCAACACCTTCAGGATTCCCTAAGCCCACTCATTAGCCTATTGGAATTGCATGAATAGGCTAATGATCTCTCCGTGCCAAATTGACTTAGGAAGGGGACATTACAAAAAGTCCTAGATTGAGATTTGAAATGAAGGAATTCTCTAAGGATTGAGTCTCAATTGTAAAATCTAGGTTTGAGGATGAATTCCTTTAGGAAATCCACCTCAAGGTCAAGTTTCCCTTCCAATTCTTGAGTAAGTCAAGATGATGATGTTTTGAAAAAACCATGTTTATAAAGAAATTTGTGAAGTTTCGATTTCAAAAAGTGAAAATTCAATATTTGGAAAAATGCTAAGGAAGACATAAAAATTCCAAGTTTGAAAGAGAAGGCATGGAAAAAATGGAAAAATGCAAATTGTAGTGTATGGTTAGTTTGAACCTCATTAAGCACTAGTTCAATTGTGGATGTTGCACCAGTGTTGGATGTTTGGATGAATGCTTACAATATGAAAATCCTTCATTACTTTTGGAGATTCCATTAGTTTTGTGTAGTTGTTTCCTCATGGACAAGAAAAGCTTGGTTTAAGGAAGCCTTTTATCTAATCATCATCCATTGATCATTGTCCTCAGGGGTTAGAAGTAGATTAGATTTCTCTAAACTCTACCCTTTTATCCTTTATTTTAAGTTTGAGTTAGTTTAGAATTTAAGTTCTAGCTACTTTGAGGAGAAAGAGTTGATCAAATGCAAAAAGAATAGAATAAGTCCCTTTGTGTGTTACCAACAAGATCGCATCATATTCATTGAGTTATATCCAACACTAAAGTCACTAGTTCATAGTGTAAACCTTGGAGTTGCCTTACTTGATCACATAGTTACATATTTTTTACCATTTGAGGTTTCCTTGTTCAAGAGAGGATAGAGTACTTGGTATTTTATTCTGTGCTGGCGAGTGCCATAAAATACCCATCAAGAAAGCCCAAAGGCCCTCTATTTTTGTCCAATAGATCCGTATTAGATTATAAAATTGCACGTGTGAATTCACAACCCCTAGATCTTTGTATATGAGGGTATCCTCTATATTGAATTTTCAAAACTCGAAGTTAGCGCTTGTAAATATCTCCATCTCTATTCTTGGTATGCTTTTCATTTCCTTGCAATTCGATCTCCTCTTGTGCTAGTTTCCATTTAATTTAAGATTAATACAAAAAATATTAGCCCTAACACTTAGGACTCAAGATGATCAAGCCCTAAGGAAGAGGATCCAATAGTTGAGTGGTGCAGGGGCACCCATAGGTCCTCATGCCTCCAAGGGGACAAAAGTTGATATTTTTGTTTTAGTTGAGTTGTTTACATGTAATAAGGTCTTCTAAGACCATTTCATATGTGTTGGCGTCTAGGTTGAATCATTATGTGTTAGTAGTTGCAAAATTGCAAAAGTTGTCATAAGTTGCACTTTTTTGTTCAACAACTTTTGTCAAAAATGGACATAATGATGTTTGTTAATCTATAATTTGAAAAGTGTGGTTGAGAACAGCTGGAAAACCATTAAAAAGCCATGTAATGTCAACCCAAGGGTTTGGGTGATGGTTGGTGGAAGTTTTGGTGAAGTAAACAATCAATGCATATCACAGTTTTTGTAAATTTGAACATTTCCTTGCTGTTTCTTTGCATTATACGTATTTGTATGAATTGATATTGATCTGAAAATGATTGGGGATGAAATATAATCGAATCTACTTTCTTTTACTTTTTGTTTCACTCAATTTCATGGAGTTTTGACAAAGTTATGAACGTTTCATGGCTGCTATTTTCAGATTTTTCCTATAACAGTCCTGTTGCAACATATTGTACGTGTTTGTACGGATTGGTATGTAATGTCCCTAACTGAGTTACACTGCAATAATTCCCTCAAAATCTAAAATCAAACCGTCAATGCCTATTCTGAGAATCTGAACTGAGGTGATTTAATTTGGGAATTCAATGTTTTCCTGCATCTTCTTAGTGTTTAATAACAGATATCGGGTTTTTAGTCTTAGCAAATAAGAATCGAACATTAAACAGTGCAGCAAGTGTGGAAAAGAACATCAAACCAATATGTAATGTCCCCACTTTAGCAGTTGTCCAGCTGTGTGACCGTTAGCCTATTTCTGCGTGGTCCCGGAGGCTAACGAAGGGGTCAGTGGGATCCTGAGATGTTTTGGCCTAGTCATTTCCAGTTTGGGCCAAAACGGAGTTGATTTACATGGTTTCAGGCAAACTTACTATTTTTAGTAAGTCAACAGCGCATGGGCGATGTCAGATTTAGTGATTGGATTTGATGCTCCTCGATAAGAGCTTTTTCGACGAGCTATCACTCGTATTATTCCGAGCCTGATTACTATTTTATTTTAATGCCTGAAGTTTATTGAAGTAATATTTAAATTAAATGTTAAAATAATAAAGTGTTACTTTAATATTTTTTATGTTGGGTTGTGTGTTTGAGAAGGGAAGCCCAAGGGAGACATAAGGTGTTATTTTATTTTAAAACACTTTATCCCACATTGGTTGTGAAAGGTGGGTCGACCCTATGAAGTGGAAATAAAAGGAAAGCTCGTGGCCCTTGTTCAGCATGTTGAATATGAGAAGAAATTGATGTGTGAGTTGCAGATCCGTTCTTGGCATTAGAGGACATCTATCCTCTTTTGTGTTATTCTAGACGTCATTCCCTTAGGGTTTAGCCTTTGGAATCCATTGCTATCAGCTTCATTATTAGACAGATTGGGTGCATTTCCAGCTATAGGCAAGTTTGATGATTTGCTCATATCTTCTTCACTACTTGTCCAATGCTTATGCCACTTTGAGGGGATGATTTCATGAAGATATTGGACCGATTGAAGACAAATTAATACTATAGCAACACTATAGCGTAGGCACTATTCACGTCACTGTAGCAGCAGGATTAAAAATAATTGCTGGGGCATTATGTCAATAATGCTGGAGTAATTAGTGAGTTGATAATCTGCCATGTATTTGATTTTATTAATTCTGAAAATAACATCTTATCAGCAGCAGTTCAATTTTCAGTTTGCATATTATTGTAGTTTCTTTCTTGTTCATGTTTTATGATTCCAAATCCATGCAAAGACACAAACAAACAAACAAACATTTCATTTTTGGAGTTATAAGGGGTTTAAAACATTAAACATAGAAATAAGGAGTTGGATGGAAATTGTTTGACAGAATTCCTATCAGCAGTTGGTTTAGTTTTTGGACATTCAAAGGTCTCCATTATAGTTGTATCAGAGCTTGTTTTTCCTGCCATCCTATGAGTTTAATGCATTCAACACACCAGTATTACTTGAGGAGGAATAGCAGGCCTAATCCCAACTTCCAGTCAGGGCAACAAAACCCACCAAAGATAGAAGAGCAGGGAGATCCTATCTCACCACCTATCATAGATCGTTTCTCCGGACCTACTGATACTAGGGAAACATTTTCAGATACAATCATGGGTGACAGACAGGGGAACAATGAAGGGGAGAGAGAAGAGCCCAGTACTAGAGATATGCTCAGTGATCTTGCTAGAGGCCAGAGGGAGCTACAAACTTCATTACAACAGATGGCTATAGCCCTTACACAACATTTGACTAGAATGGACCAGGGCAATAATGCGAACTAGGGTAATAATGGTAATCAGGCAGGTGGACAGGGTAATGGAGGTAATGGGGATGCTTCAGTTAACTGGGGAACCAGGACATATGCTAGATCAGGTTCTTCTACTACTAGACCTCTTATGCCACAGTTTCCTCCGAGACAAGATGACTAGACCAATGCTAGTCCTACACAACAAGAGATCCAAGATATGATTATGGATAATTGTCGGAACTCAAGTCCCAAGTTACAGGCTGAGATGACATCCCGTGAGTACATAGATGTTAGACTCAAGCATATGCCCATGAGAGGCAACATGCAACAAAACTATGAGATGAGGAAGAAGCTGGGGAAGTTGTCCATTCCATACTATGATGGTACAGGGAAGACTTCAACACGTATTTGGGTTCAGAAGTTGGACACTTATTTTCAGCTTAATCCCATGCCTGAAGGGGATGCTATTAAGTATGCTGCATTACACTTGGATGGGAGTGCTCATTAGTGGTGGCACCACGACATGGTCACACTTGGCCATAACAAGATAGACACATATGCAGAGTTTACTGAGAGGCTGATTGACAGATTTGATGCGAAGGATCTTGAACTCCATTTCAGGGAGTTAGCACAATTGAGATAGTGGGGTCCTATAGATGGCTACATCTTAGGTTTTCAGAGACTATCAGTTTTGGTTACAGATATTTCAGAGAGGAGGCTGATAGTGTTGTTCATGGATGGTCTATCAGAGCCCCTTCATGGTTGGGTGAAGGGACACGATCCTCTCACACTGCAGGATGCTATTAGGAAGGCAAGAGATCTTGTGCCTGCCGCTTCCAAGAGTAAGTTTACTCCAAAGGACTCTCACTTCAGAAAAGACAAAGACAAGAAGCCTATGTAGAAGGATTTTCAGCCACCAAAGGGAGAGTCAAAGAAATTGGACAACGAGACACTGAATGAGTTAAGGAAGAAAAAACTTCATTTTCAGTGTAGGGAACCATGGGACTTGTCTAACAAATGTCCTCTTAAGGCTAAGGCCAAACAGATGGAGTATTTTTTAGCAGAGGACTCAGAGTCGGAAGATGAGGATCAACAGTATGAATTTGATTCCAGTTAGGAGAGCAATGCTTCTGAGGATAATTCAGGGGATGAGAAATCCCTAGCTAGGTTGATAGGAGCTCAGAAGGCAATTACCTTTAAGGTACGAGGTACTATTCAGGGTCAGAAGGTAATTGCATTACTAGACACAAGAGCCACACATAATTTCATAGATGCGCAACTAGTGGCTAAGAGGGGTTGGCAAACTGAGGAGCATTCGGGATTTAGGGTCATGGTGGCAAGTGGCCACAAACTATTGTGCACTCATAAGATTTCAAATGTTCGCCTCAAATTGGGAGATGGATATGAGCTACATGATGAGTTCTATGTTGTTGACATGGGGGATTATGACATTATCTTGGGTATGACATGGATGGCAACACTGGTTAAGTTCACTCTCAAATGGAAAGGGTGGAGATGAGATTCCAGCATGAGGGCAGGACAGTGGTGCTTAGGGGATTGTCAGATGGTAGTTGCAGGGTGGTCTCCTTGAGGAGGATGGAAAGAATGTTCAGGCATGCTGATGTTGAGTGGGCAACAAAGTGTTTGATTATGCTAGCATCATTGGAGCCACAGGTTAAGAGTTATCCACCTGACATTTAGGACATTATTGATAGACATGCCAAATTATTTGGCAGTATACCCCATGGAGTTCCTCCTGATAGAGGGATAGAGCATGTCATAGAGCTTGAGGAGGGGGCTAATCCCGTTATCATTACTCCCTATTGTCATCCAAAGAAACATAAGGGTGAGATAGAGAAGGCAATTAAGGAGTTGTTGGAGATGGGGCATATCAGGCCTAGTAAGAGCCCCTTTGCTTCAGCAATTGTATTGGTGAAGAAGGATGGGACGATGCGCATGTGCATTGATTACAAGGCTCTAAACAAGATGACTATCAAGAATAAGTATCCCATTCCTCGGATAGATGAGCTGATCGATGAGCTACACGGTGCGCGCTTCTTCACCAAGATTGATTTACGGTCAGGATACCATCAAATTAGGATGAGAGCGGAGGACATTGAGAAAATTGCTTTTCGGTGTCACTTTGGCCACTTGGAGTTTTTGGTTATGCCATTTGGGCTAACCAATGCCCCTGCTACTTCCCAGAGTTGCATGAATCAGGTGTTCATGGGGCAACTTTGGAGATTTGTCCTGATTTTCTTTGTTGACATCTTGGTCTTCAGTAAGACCTGGGAGGGACATTTACAACATCTTGATGGCCTCCTATAGTGTGTTTGGTTTCAGCACTTTCACAATTCCTTTGAATTTATCTCTCAAAACTTCAATAAATAACATTACCTTTCTTTTTTCTGACATGTCAAGAACCATAATGGATATCTTTTGAAAATCATCAATGTAGGAGTCTAATGAGCCACTCATTTTTAACCGGCCTAATTCCCTTGTAGTAAATTTCTATATCCTTTTTGTCAAAACAAGTGATTAGTTTGTTACTAAACTCCTCATATGAATTAATCATACCACGATCCTGTGTCACAAGCCCACGATGCCACCAATCATATGCTGCCCCTTCTAAATGCATTGTGGCAAATTTAATAGCCTCTCTTTCCTGCATGGGTTTTGATGGTTCCAACCGGTGCTGAGAGGGGAGGGGTGAATCAACACCTCCAAAAACTTTTCCAATAAATTTGGTGATGTTAACTTATAGTCGAAAAGCAAGCAAAATCAATCATATAATAACAGTAAGTAACCAAAACACAGTGACACTAGATTTATCACATGGAAACTTGATTAGGGTGAAAACCACGACGTTAGGAGACCTCACAAAATTTGTACTCTTCTGGAGTACGCCCTGTTAAGAGCTTTCCTGGTTAGAGGATAAAGACGCATGTGCTAGATGCGACCCAGTTAAGGGATTTGTTACAATAAGGCCTGTTAGGACTTGCTTGGTTACAGGACTTTGAACACCTTGAACTTGAAGGGTGTTACCCGGTTAAGGGATTTGATACAAGGGACTGGTTAGAGTCCACCCAAATTCTAGGATGTTAGCATCAAATGAGGATAACCAGTAAGCTCTCTACCGGTCCAAGTATTGTCATTGATTGGCAAAAGAGGATAGAGATCTGTCATCTCTATACAGACTGAAGCTCTAAGAAAAATCTACATCAAGAGAGACTGGTTTGGCAAGAAAAGATGTAACCGGTCGCTACACTAAGCATCTGAAACCGGGACAATGCAACCGGCAAGACAAATTAGGAAAGAGAGTATTCCAGTATCAACCAAGATTCGAACTACAACCGGTATAGGCAAGTACAACTAAAAGCAATATCCAACTAGTGTCTATAACACAACCGGGACAGTGAACCTGTAAGACGAGAGAAACTGCAACAGATCGAAGGACGGATATATTATATGACTCCGGTATGAACCGAGGAAGTCATAGTCAACTGTCAACTATCTATTCCAACTAGCTCTTTCCACCGGGATTTATTGCAGTACATCCGGGTGATCTTGAGTTATCTTGGTGATCAGTTTGAGGCGCAGGTAAAGGAACTTGAGGCGCGACTGAAGGATTTAAAGCCAGATTCAGTGGCGTTAAATCAAGGTGTTATCTCCTATGAAGGAAGGTTGCTTGACACGCAACTGCTGTTTCTTCACGAAGTGGATAAAGCTAGAGCATGCTTCAGATGTTTGCTCGGTGAACCATTACTCCTCTGAGTGATGTAATCGTAAGAACTCAGGATTAGGTCATGCTTTTGAGGCGCAGTTAGGGCAACAAAACAGTATATATTCTTATGCTTGTTAAGAAGAAGAGTTGCCTTCATTCTGTCGAGAAAAAGAGTGAACCTATATGCTAGAGAAGTAGGGGTAAAAGAAAGTAGAGAAAGAGAGATAGAAGATTGTGCAAAGCAACACAACAGTAGATGAGAATACACTTGCGACGACCGGTGTTGATTCTCAGATTGAGTATAAATAGAGATCTTATCAGGCTAAGCAAAGCCATCTGTAAAGATCACACTTCTATTGTTTTCTAGCAAACTACAATAGACAAATCCCAATATTTGAGTGGACTATAACAGGTCCCTCGTATCAAAATCCCTTAATCGGGTGACATCTTCCAAGGTGTGTAAAGTCTTTTAACTAGGCAGGTCTTAATAGATTTTATTGTAACAAATCCCTTGACCGGGTCGCATCTTGCAAGTGCTCT
Organism: Chamaecyparis obtusa; assembly: GCA_027943335.1. Lineage (NCBI taxonomy): Eukaryota > Viridiplantae > Streptophyta > Pinopsida > Cupressales > Cupressaceae > Chamaecyparis > Chamaecyparis obtusa. Next base: position 293,845 of record BSBK01007540.1, read on the forward strand.
TTTATCTTTTAGCCAGGAAGGCTCTTAACAGGGTGTACTCTAAGAGAGTACAAAATTTGTGAGGTCTCCTCACACTGTGGTTTTTACCCTAACCGGGTTTCCATGTGATAAATCTGGTGTCACTTTGTGATTGTTTACTTACTATTATTATTTGTTTAAATCTGTTTGCCTTTTGTGCTATAAGTTCACTTCATTGGATTTAGTGGGAAAAAAAAGTTTTTAGAAGTGTTGATTCACCCCTCCCCTCTCAGCACTGGTTGGGACTGTCAATTGGTATCAGAGCCAAGTCTTGTTTTCTTTGCTGCTTAACCACACAAGGAAAAAGTCAAGATGATGAGGAAGGAAGGACCTAAGTTTTCAAAAGAAAACTTCACCTTATGGTGCAGCAGAATGAAGCTATATATGAAGACCATCGGTGATCAGTATTGGAATCACGTTACCACCGATTATAGTGAGCCCACTGGCACCTTGACACCTGATCAAGAAAAGATCAAGACTGAGCACACGACAACTATGGATATGATAGCTAGCATGTACCTGGTTATGTCTATGCTGAGATTGAACATCTTGAATATGCCTTCAAGATGTGGTGCAAGCTGCAAACAGTCTATGGAGGGGATCTTAATGTTCAAAGAGCCAAGGTCAAAAGCCTCCGAGGAAAGTATGACGATATGAGGATGAATAAAGGAGAAGACATCGAGCAATACAACAACTGGATCAAAGAAGTGATCAATTCCATCAGATGCGTTGGAGGAAAGCTCAGTGAAGAGGAAGTAATCATCAAAATACTGAGAACTCTCAGACCTCAGTATGCTATCAAGATCTTTGCCATTCAAGAGCTCAGATCGGTGACCACAGATGAAGTCACTCTAGACTCCCTTATTCGTAAGCTGGCTGCCTTTGAATTAAGTAATTTTGATAATAACTTATCTATTCAGGAAGCAGCTTTCAAGTCTTCTGCCAATATCTCTTCCACTAAAAAGGGAAGAGAAACCGGTAACTGCTCTACCAGTAAGATTGACAACCTTGCTGAGAATCTGCTCTCAGAAGAGATGGAGCAAGAAGAGTTTGAAGCACTCATTGCAAGAAGATTCCATAGAGGGAAAGGGAAGTACAAGGGAAAGCTCCTTTTGAAATGCTTCTCTTGCAATAAAATAGGTCATATTGCTGCAAGATGTCCTGATAATGAACATAAAGATAAAAGAGACTGGTTCAAGAATAAAGCAAAGGAGTGCTATCTTGCAGAAGGAGTCACAGATAAAGAATCTGAAGACTTGGAGGATCCAGAAATTGCATTTGTTGCAATAAAGGAAGAGAGCCCAGTAATAGAAGAAGTTGCACTTATATCAAGATCTCATCAGTATGATGACTGGATCATTGACAGTGGATGCACTCACCACATGACCGGTGACAAGAGCAAGTTTATCAACCTCGAGCTCAATGATAGCGGATCAATTACCTTTGGGAACAATGCTCCCTGTGGCATCAAAGGTAAAGACTCTATTGCTCTCCGCAACAACGCTGTCTGTGAAGATGTATATTGGGTTGAAGGACTCAAATACAACTTGATGAGTGTTGCACAACTAAACAACAAAGAATTCCTGCTGGAATTTGTACAAGGTTCCTGTAAAGTAAAGAATCAATTCGGAACTCATGTCGCAACCGGTAGACAGAGAAAAGGTAATCTTTTCTATCTTGACTCAATGGAAGGAGCTTGTCTCATAGCCTTGGTCAAAGGAGAATCAAGCAAAATCTGCCTTATGACCAAAGAAGACAACTGGTTATGGCACAGGAGGCTCTGCCGCATAAACTTTGATAGTATTGCCAAAGTGAGCAAAAAGAAAATGGTAAGAGGACTTCCTAAGATTACAAAGCCCATCAAGGGCGTTTGTAAAGATTGTCAGTTGGGAAAACTGACCGGAACATCCTTCAACAGTAAGTCCTTCTCTGCTGAGAATGTTCTAGATTTGGTGCATACTGACCTGTGTGGACCAATGAGAATAAAGAGTTACCATCAAGACTGGTACTTTATGCTCTTTGTGGACGACTTCTCTAGAATGACGTGGACACTCTTTCTTAAGGAGAAATCAGAAGCTTTCCACATGCTCAAAATCTACAAAGCTAGAGTGGAAAAAGAGACCGGTAAAAGCTTGAAGTGTCCCAGATCAAACAGAGGAGGTGAGTTTACCTCTCAAGAGTTCACTCACTACTGTGAGGAACATGGAATAAAAAGACAGCTATCTGCACCAAGGACTCCTCAGTAAAATGGAGTAGCAGAAAGAAGAAACAAAACACTGATTGATTGTGCTAGAACATTGCTGATTCAAAAAGATCTGCCTCATCACTTCTGGAAGGAAGCTGTCAGTACTGCAGTCTACACACTCAATTGAGTTCAAGTCAAAAAGGGAACTGGTAAGACTCCTTATGAACTTTGGTTCAAGCATACTCCTAATGTAGGCTACTTCAAAATCTTTGGTAGTAAGTGCTATGTTAAAAGAGATATGTACTTTGGGAAGTTTGATCCCAAGAGCGATGAGGGAACATTCTTGGCTTACTCTACCAAAAGTAAGGCCTATCAGTTTCTGAACAAAAGAACAGGGAAGATAGTTGAAAGCATCAATGTAAAAGTTGATGAATCTTCAGAACTAGAAATGAAGACCGATTTTGATGATCATAACAGTCTTCAAGGCCTAAACGAAGGGAATGCCTTTGAGTTCAACAAAGCTATGACTGAAGGTGATGGAGAAATACACATGGACAGACATTTGGAGCAAGAGAATGTACTTGAACCCAACAGGTTGATACAGGATGGCGAACAAGTTGATGTCCCGAACCATGATGAAGACAATGCTCAACTAGAAGAACTAGACCGGGAACAGAGATCTGTTCTTCCCAGGTATGTCACATATCATTGTGCTGACAATATAATTGGTGACAAACATGGGAACGTCTTGACCAGGAAGAAGGCCAAAGAGAACATTTGTTTGCTTTCATGTATTGAGCCCAAATCCACCAGAGAAGCCCTGGAAGATGAGAATTGGGTCAAGGCCATGGATGAAGAAATCGAACAAATAGAGAAGAATGATACATGGGAACTTGTGCTTAGACCTCAGGACAAAAATGTCATTGGGACAAAATGGGTCTACAGGAACAAACTGAATGAGGACGGTAAAGTCATCAGGAATAACGCAAGACTGGTTTGCAAAGGATATGCTCAGGAAGTTGGACTAGACTATGGAGAAACTTTTGCACCAGTGGCTAGATTGGAAGGGGTAAGAATTCTTCTTGCCTATGCAGCTCACAAAAGGTTTAAAGTTTATTAGATGGTTGTGAAGTCTGCGTTCCTCAATGGAATATTGGAGGAGGAAGTCTACATTGAGCAATCGGAAGGGTTTACATTTGCTCAAAAGATTGATATGGTTTGCAAACTAAAAAAGGCTCTCTATGGGCTTAAGCAAGCTCCAAGGGCTTGGTATGAAAGGTTGCATTCATACCTTCTGACCATTGGATTCACAAGAATCGGTGACAACAACAATATGTATCTCAAAACCGGAAAAGATAGAAATCTAATAGTTGAAATCTTTGTTGATGACATCATTTTTGGAGGAGATGACAGGATGAGAAAAACCTTTGCTGAAGAAATGAAGAAAGAATTTGAAATGTCTATGATTGGGCCCATAAAATTCTTTATTGGACTACAAGTCCATCAGCTAAAAGAAAGCATCTTCATCTCTCAGTCCAAGTACATAAAATAAATTCTTAAGACTTTCGAACTAAAAAAATCCAAACCGGTTGGAACTCCAATGATAACTAATCTCAAGTTATCAAAAGAGGATGATGCCAAAGAAGTAAATGAAACAATGTATCAGTCCATGATAGGAAAATTGCAGTATGCTGTTCACGTCAAACCGGACATTGCTCATGCAGTTGGCATAGTGGCAAGATTCTCAGCTAATCCCAAAGAAACACATCTGATGGCAATAAACAGAATCTTCAGATATCTAAAAGGAATAGAGGAATATGGCTTGTGGTTTCCACACAAGGGAGGATTCCAAATAAGAGTCTACACTGATGTAGACTGGGCTGGCAACGTTGATGACAGAAAGAGCACAAGTGGTGGTGCATTCTTTCTAGGTGGGAGGATTGTATTGTGGACAAGTAAGAAGCAGAACTGCATTTCACAGTCCACTGCTGAAGCTAAATATGTTGCTGCTGCAATCAATTGCACACAGGTGATTTGGATCAAACAACTGCTGCAAGGTATTCAGGAACAGGTACTTGAACCGATCGCAATTCACTGTGACAGTACCAGTGCCATCAACATATCCAAAAATCCTGTTATGCACTCCAAGACCAAGCACATTGCCATCAAGTATCACTACTTGAGGGAACTAGTACAAGATAAAGAAGTGAGATTGGAGTATGTCCCCACCAAAGAACAAATTGCTGATATATTTACAAAGCTATTACCAAAGAGTACTTTTGAGTATCTTAGAGGTAGACTGGGGGTTGTACCCCTCTCAGATCATTAGTAATCATCAACAGGGAGTCATCAGTTCATTATGATTCAATAGAAGGTTACACCTTATCTTTTATGAACTGATGAAAAGGACTGTTGTTCGTAGGGGGATTAGATTAGAGAATGAAAATCTTTCTGATTAGCCTTTTGGCATTATTGTCAAAAAGGAGGAGAGATTGTGGCAATTGGCAATTGGCAATCTAACCGATTGGTAAACCGGGGAAGTAAAGCAAGACTCTAATTGCTCTTCACAAGTTTTGCCATCAATGCCAAAGGGGGAGATTGTTAGCATCAAATGATGATAACCGGTAAGCTCTCTACCGGTCCAAGTATTGTCATTGATTGGCAAAAGAGGATAGAGATCTGTCATCTCTATACAGGCTGATGCTCTAAGAAAAATCTACATCAAGAGAGGCTGGTTTGGCAAGAAAATATGTAACCGGTTGCTACACTAAGCATCTGAAACCGAGACAATGCAACCGGTAAGACAAATTAGGAAAGAGAGTATTCCAGTATCAACCAAGATTCGAACTACAACCGGTATAGACAAGTACAGCTAAAAGCAATATCCAACTAGTGTCTATAACACAACCGGGACAGTGAACCGGTAAGACAAGAAAGAAACTGCAACAGATCGAAAGACGAATATATTATATGACTCCGGTATGAACCGAGGAAGTCATAGTCAACTGTCAACTATCTGTTCCAACCAGCTCTTTCCACCGGGATTTATTGCAGTACATCCGGGTGATCTTGAGTTATCTTGGTGATCGGTTTGAGGCGCAGGTAAAGGAACTTGAGGCACGACTGAAGGATTTAAAGCCGGATTCAGTGGCGTTAAATCAAGGTGTTATCTCCTATGAAGGAAGGTTGCTTGACACGCAACTGCTGTTTTCTTCACGAAGCGGATAAAGCTAGAGCATGCTTCAGATGTTTGCTCGGTGAACCATTACTCCTCTGAGTGATGTAATCGTAAGGACTCAGGATTAGGTCATGCTTTTGAGGCACAGTTAGGGCAACAAAACAGTATATATTCTTATGCCTATTAAGAAGAAGAGTTGCCTTCATTCTGTCGAGAAAAAGAGTGAACCTATATGCTACAGAAGCAGGGGTAAAAGAAAGTAGAGAAAGAGAGATAGAAGATTGTGCAAAGCAGCACAACAGTAGATGAGAATACACCTGCGGTGATCGGTGTTGATTCTCAAATTGAGTATAAATAGAGATCTTATTAGGCTAAGCAAAGCCATCTATAAAGATCACACTTCTATTGTTTTCTAGTGAACTACAATAGACAAATCCCAATATTTGGGTGGACTCTAACAGGTCCCTTGTATCAAAATCCCTTAACCGACTGACATCTTCCAAGGTGTGTAAAGTCCTTTAACTAGGCAGGTCTTAATAGACCTTATTGTAACAAAACCATTGATCGGGTTGCATCTAGCAAGTGCTCTTATATCCTTTAGCTGGAAAGGCTCTTAACAGGGCGTACTCCAGGAGAGTACAAAATTTGTGAAGTCTCCTCACACCGTGGTTTTTACCCTAACCGGGTTTCCACGTAATAAACCTGGTGTCACTTTGTGATTGTTTACTTACTGTTATTATTTGTTTAAATCTGTTTGCCTTTTGTGTTGTAAGTTCACTTCACTGGATTTAGTGGGAAAAAAAAGTTTTTAGAAGTGCTAATTCACCCCTCCCCTCTCAGCACCGGTTGGGACTGTCATGGGATTTAACTATTGTAGTTTGCTAGAAAACAATAGAGCTAATGATCTTTTATAGTTGACTACACACAGTCTGATAAGATCTTTATTAGTGCTTAACTGAGAAGTAACACTAGTCTGTGCAGGTGTCTTCTCCTCTAATTCTGTGCTTCTCTACATAGTTCTTCTTTTTCACTTCTTCTTTCTATATCACCCTGGCTTCAGTAGCATACATGTTCACTCTTTCGCTTGGCAGAATGAAGGCAACTTCTATTCGCCTAGGACAAAAGAATATATAGGGTCCTGGCCCTAATTGTGCTCATTAAGCATAACCTAACTTCAGATCATCATCGAACTCATTGCTCAGTGGAGTACCAGTTCACTGAGGAAACATGTGATGCATGCCCTAGCTTTATCTGACTAATGAAGAAAGCAGTGGTTGCGTAACAAGCAACTTTCTTTCATAGGAGATAACGCTTTGTTTTAAAGCCACTGATCTCGGCTTTAAATCTTCCAGACTTTGCCTCAATCCGATCGCCAGTTTTAAAGGCACTGATTTCGGCTTCAGACTTGCCTCAATCCAATCGCCAGTTTTAAAGCCATTGATCTCGGCTTTTAAAACCTCTAGACTCACTTCAAGCAGATCGTCAGTTTAACTCAAAGACTTCCGGTCAAAGAGTTAGTTGGAACAGTTAGTCTGACTGACTTCTTCGGTTCATGACCGGAGTCATTAATATACCGGTTTTACCGGTGTCGGTTGAGTTTTAGTTCTTCAACGTTGTGAACAGGTGAGAGTCCTTGTTCCAGTCCCTTTTTCAGCTTTACCGGTTGCTCCGTCCTCGGTTTTGTGTCCCTTACTTGACCTGCCGGTTGCACCATCCTTGGTAGTGGTGTTGACACCGGTTGTGGCATGGTCCACAGCTAATATTGGAATCCTCTGTTTCTCTATTGTGTTCTTATCCTGGTGGCTAAGGCTATGTATAGTGACCGGTGGTATATGTATTTAGTCACAAATATATAGAGATGACAAGTCTCTATTCTCTTTTTGCCAATCAATGACAACATTAGTACCAGTAATAGTCTTACCGGTAACCGTCACTTTGGCTTAATGCTAATAGGTTTGAGAGTCAAGAATGTATCCAGCCTTTGTATCCAAGCATGGGCTGATGTCTTACCTCTGCCATCAAATGTAGGGAGAGTCAATTTATTCATCGCATGTTTCAACTCTTTGTTTTGAATCCTGTTGTGAGGTTTTCACACCATCGCCCCAAAGAATTTGGGGACCCCCATTTTTTTTGAGGAAGCCTTGACAATTTTCCTAGATTCGGGTATTTGGGTGCCTTAGCGAATTTTTGGGCAATCTAGAGGTTTTGAAATGAAAATTTTTTACACCTTCAATGTTTTTGAGGCGCCTGGGAGGGTATTGCTCATTTTCACCTTGCGCGAAACCTTGGTTTTCCTAAGTGGTCGATTTTGTCTTTAGGCCAAACGAAATTCAATGAGAACATTTTCTTCGATTGTTAAAATTATATTTGATGGGATAAAATTGCAAATTTTGGACTTAGATGAATTTTGAAAATTGATGAAATTGAATAACTTGAACGTTTTCAAAATTTAATTGTGAATTTGGATATTTTTAGGGAAACCTTGTAAATTTTTGGGTGGTGAAAATGGAGATTAAATGAAAAAATTAAATAGCCAAATTTGAAATTAATTGCCAAATGGAGATAAATTGCAAAAAAATAAAAAATTAATTGCCAAATGGAAATTAAATTGCTAAATAATTTTTGGATTGCAAAATAATAAAAATTTAAATTGCCAACTGAGATTTTCGAAATTTTAAATGGAGAAAAAAAAAAAATGAAAGTCGGAAATGGAATTGAAATTTATTTGAATTTTAATTGGCTGGTAGATTTTGATTTTGGGATGGTGTTGTTATGATTTAAATGGGCTAAAATCAAATTTTCTTAGAAAAAATTCTAAATTTAAAAAATGAAAAAAGCTACAGCTGGCAGCCCCTTCCCATTTTTAATTTTTGCTTGGTATTGGGCACAACAAACATAAATTTTTCATCTCCCAAGGCAGCCATCAATTCCAGCCCCACTTGCGATTTTTATGCATTAATTTGGCAATTTTAAAATAAATAAAATCATATTTTTGGGCTGAGTGTTTGTAATTTAGAAATTTTATTTGGGTGCCTTTGTGTGTTAAATTCAATGTATTTTAAAGCCTAAGAGGTGTGAAATTCAAGGTAAGTTATTGGGTTCACAATGGGGAAGGTTTAAAGCTATATTAAAAGCTTACATGACCTTTTTTCAAAATTTCAATTTTAGGGCTTATGATAATTTCGGATTTGGCTAATTTAAACCCATAATTTTGCACAATTCAATGCAAGTGGCTCTCTTAATTTAAATCTGCCATTTCCTTAAATCGATTTTTTTTTGGGGTAAGTGAATTAATTTTTTTGGGGGCATGGCTTGGTTAATTTCAATGTTTAGGGGCCCCATATGGATCATTTTTTGGAGTGGTCCAATTTCATTTTAAAAAAAATAAATTAACATGCAATTGCGCAGATTTTCGTTTTTGCAATAGGCTGGCCCAATTTTAAATTAAAATTAAATACCCAAGGCTGTGTGATTTAATGCATTTAATTTGGGTTATATGTTTGGCAATTTAATTAATTTTATTTTCCCTCCAATGCAGGTTGGCCCTATTTGAACAGGCAAAACATTTAGTATAAAGGGAGGGCTTGTCTCCTCATTTTTTCATTCATTTCTCACTTGTCTCTTGGCAGCCAAGGAGGAGCTCTTGGAGCAGCAAAAGAGCGAAATTTTGTGAGGAGTGCATTTAGCAAGGGGTGATTTTCTTCTTTTGGTGGAGGAGTGCATTTTGGTGTTGTCTTCTTCTTCTTTGGAGGAGAATTTGTTGGTGTAGAGGGGGATCTTCATGCTTGAGGGTGAAGGCTGGTCTAAAAGGCAGATTTTCTCCTTGTTTTTGCTTGGTACATTTTTTCTATTTTTTTGCTTGCATCATCCATCCATCACATCATCATTTCATCTAGGGCTTGAAATTGAGAGATATAAGTGTAGTTCTCATCTAGAATTTGGAGAAAGGAGATATAAGTGGTAGTCCCACCCCTAGGAACGAAGTTGGGAGATATAAGTGTAGTCCATCTCATAAGTTTTCGAAGAGGCAGAAATAAGTGGTAGTCCCATCCCTAGGCGAAGAGGCAGAGATAAGTGCAGTGTGATAGGAATCAAAGAGGCAGAAATAAGTGGTAGTTCCATCCCTAGGATTGGAGGGGCAGAGATAAGTGTAGTCCCACCTCACTGTAGAAAGAAGGGGTAGAAATAAGGGTTAGGATGGCGGATGCTAGTGCAAGCAAGAACCCAAGAGGAATGTATACCAAGAAAGACAAGGAAGACATGACGCCCAAGACCACCTTCTCAAAATTGAAGCGAGTGGGTGACACCAACATTGGTAGTGGACATGGTACAGTTGAGAATTGGTTGCACGAAGGCAAGAAGGGAGTCACCAAGTCATCAAGGCTCACCAGGTCAGATTTCAAATTAGAGTATGGTGACCTTATTGTGCTTCTCAACCGAGTCATGGGCTCCGCTCAAGGTACATAGTTTGATCCTTGGATGTATTATTTTATTGAAGGAATTGAGAATGGAAAAAGAAAGTTTGATTGGGCTAGGATCATTAGCGAGAATTTAGAGTTGCAACTTAGGATAGTGCAAAATCAGAAGCAATTCTACATGGGGTCCTACCTCTTCTATTTGATTGCAAGGTTGTTGGTGATGCTTTGCTAGTCGAACCAAATCCAGATTTGGGGAGTTGCACTGCACCACTATGGTTGAGGCAGATGCTTATGCCAATGGGTGAGGTTGTGGCAGTTTGAACAGTTGAAGGCATTCAAGGGTTAGCCAAAGAAGAAAACAGTAGTGAGGAAATAGGTTTCATTGCAGATTGGAAGAGATTTGAAGATATTCGAGGCAAGACTTGGCTATTCGTGCAAGCTAGTTTGGTTAGATTTGAGAGGGAGGTATGGCCAAGGCAGGTGCCCCCAAAACCCTAGAGTATTGAAGCAAAGGGGTGCATGCAATCCAAATTCGAATAGGAAGGTTAGAGAGGACCAGGAAGGTTAAGGAAGGCATGGATAATGAAGGAGGAAGGCGAGACGAAAGGTTGAGGGAGGTCAAGTTCGATTTCAAGGTGGTGGCCAACAGCAAGGCTCTCAAATTGCAAAGAGGTTCACATCCAGGCAAGCCACCGAGGCCAAGGCAAGATTACCCCAAGTGCATGGATACCTCACCCTTTCGAGGTCAGGACATCAGGTACAAGCAAGTTCAAGTGGTGATGAGAAAGTTTCTAAGGATGAGCTCAAGCATCCAAGGCTTCACCTCATCTCAAGGATTAAATAAATTTATAAGATAAGGTTGATGAGGTGGCAATTTCATGTGCATGCAATCAAATCATGCCAAGTGTCCTATGTTCTCATTGGTTGACAGATTATTGTAATTTTCTCATTGGCCCACAAGGTTGGTGCCCTCATGTAATTGGTTGAAAGATGGTAACCCTAATTAGGGTTTGTAAGGTTTAATCTTGGCCCTTGATTTTGCCCCTTAATCTTGGCTACTCGTAATTTGAGCCTCTATATAAGGCCATTTGTTCTCATTTGTAAAAGGGGTTATGTTGGAGAATTGTTGCCAAAATACTATCAAAATTGTTCTCTATTCATTGTTGTGGTTTGCATGGTGGATATACATGATCATTTTGGTGTATTGCATGGTTCTTCTCATCTCTCAAATTAAAGTAGGATTTTATTTAATGTTGTTAGAATAGAAGTAGATGGCTAGTTGTATGGTGATGTTAGTGAATGTTTGATAGGGATCTATTTACTAGGCCACTAGCATCCTAGCGGCTTGTTAGGAAGCCTTGTGTGGTAATCTAGTCCAATCGCTCCGAAGTTCTACTAGCATTTCATCTTTCCGCCTGTACTTCAAGTTGGGTTGGAAGATAGGTGTTAGTGTGAAAATCCTAAGAGTATCCCTTTGAATCATTGCACCAATGGAGGTAGCGCCGCAGGCAAGCTTTCATTTGGTTGGATCCCCGTCCATTTGCTAATTTCTTCATTCATAGGAGTAGTAGTAGAGCAGTAAGCAGTTAGTGGTAGGAGTAGTTGAAAGTGAAAGTGATCAAGGAGAAAAGAACAAGTCAAGCAAGCGAAGTACCACCAAGTTATCTTTGAATGAACAACGTAAGCCCGCCTACGTGATTAACTAGCAAATCACATTAATATAACTGAGCTAGTATCCACAAGTGTAAGGAACCTTTGAGTTTTCTCATGTTCTTCATGAGTATATACTTTTCAAGAGAGGGTTGAGTGTTTGGTATGCTTTATCAAGTATTCAATTGCTATATGTTATCTAGTGGTACAAAACTGACATCAACAAATCCTAGGCCTTCTTTCATGCCTTGTCCTTGTGATTTACCTTTGCTTCCCCATGTACTAGATGAAACTTAAATCTGCTCTGACATGTTCTGGAAGTAGTCCCATTTGTCATGCATAGTCATAATGCTGTCTGGTATAGCCTTGACTGCTTCAGCGTTATTTACTTCTTTATTATTTTTAGCAAAATTAGGCATCAATAGCCTATCCGATGAGCATGTAGGAGCTCTCACATTACGAGGGGAACCAACTGTACTGCCACCTCCACTATGGTGACTCTGAAGCCTCCTACGAGCTGCACTTAGTTTCTGAATAGCTACTATGAGCTGCGGCAACAAATTAGCCACCTGTTCTTGCCCTGTCTGAATACCCCTTAAAGTCTCTCTTACTTCACTAGCTTCATCATTTGCCATTCTTGCAACTTGTTTTGAACTAGAAGAAGCCCCAATAAGTTCTGAAACTGTTCTACCTTCTGGCACTAGGGGTGGTCTCCAAACTCTATGTGGTTCTCTGCTATAATGTTGCATTCAAATCCACAAGTTGGCAGGCTCGATGGTCTGATAACACTGTAGTGTCCCTAATTGAGTTGCGCTGCAATAATTCCCTCAAAATCTAAAACCAAACTGTCAATGCCTATTCTGAGAATCTGAACTGAGGTGATTTAATTTGGGAATTCAATGTTTTCCTGCATCTTCTTAGTGTTTAATAACAGATATCGGGTTCACAATCTTAGCAAATAAGAATCGAACATTAAATATTGCAGCAAGTGTGGAAAAGAACATAGAATCAATATTATTTCCGACCAATCTTCCACCAACAATTCACTCATTCACCATTACATGTGCAATAATATTCAAACAACAACCTATCAAAATTCATAACCAATATGATTCCTTCATAGTCTCAATTGTACAAAGGATAATCAGAAATAGAAAATAGGCTATGAAGTTTATGGAACCTGGACAAATAAATGTTTTGTCACAAGCAATGGCCAAAGTCGTCTGGGACAAGAATGACACTTTAAGTTTCCTGCAATCTCTGTTTAATAATAATAGGCCTTTGGTTAGAAATGATGCCAAAGAATAGCTCGGGTTTGACAGATTGTCTTGTCTTTTCCTTGGCATGTCATGCGATGCTGGATGATCACTTCTATCACCACATTCAACATGACAGCTATCAAGTGGAACTATCGCAATCACCAACCCCACACATGTATCACTAGTTTGCAAGCACAAATACCTTCTACTAATGTGAAAAGAATGTTCGACCCTCTCCAACGTGATTTAATATACTGTTTTCATGCAGTCTTCTACACTTTTGTGTCCCAATAATCTGGATTTCCTTACGACTCGTAACACTTAAATATGACCAGTAACTTCAACACTGATTCGGTCTTTCATATCCGATTCAAACACTCTTCCCTGAATCTTCATCTCTGCATTCTACAGTTTAGCGTAATGGTAAGCTCTGATATGAACTTACATCAAAAGCATCGATTTGGGCTTGTGTCGAGATGATGAGCCTAAGGTTTTCGTCTCAGACTAGAAGTCATAGGCGACCAAGAAGAAATTTTTTTCAATAATCAAAATCGCATGCTTCCCTTCGACTGCGATCCCTTTCCATATAGTCTACCAAAGAATGAATGCATGGAATGTTACACAACCCGAGCTGGCAAGTGACGACAATAATTAAATTAAGCATAATGTTTTAAAATAACATTGCCCCATTCATCGCTGAAGTCTCATCCTTAAAAAGAATATAACAATAGCAACTTAACATTATACGCTAAGCTACTTGCCAAGTAATAAAATAAGCACAACTTCTTCAAGACATTAAAGCATATAGTGCGATCACCCGACATCCCTTATGAACTTGTATTAGCCTATCGGGATGATGATAGGCTAATTGCGCACCTGAGAGGACTATGCTAAGGAAGGGGACATGACATGGTATTGATTTGAAGCTGATGGTAGATGAAACTAGAGTGATTTAGCTTTCATTTGCATTTGGTAGCATCCATTTTCATCAAGTTTGAACAAAGTTACACGCATTTCTTTCCAGGCAGGTCTGAACTCTACATTAGGGTATCTAGTGATAATGAAAATTGCATAACTCTGAATCCCCATGGTGAAATTTCCTATAAATTGGTGAAAAGACCTATAGATATGTATTCTTCAAGATTCCAAACTTGTAGGAACTAAAAGAAAGGTTTGCCCGTGGAAAGGTGATGTCATAGGCCTGTTTTCTCTATGTCTCAGGCTGAAACTCTCATAGAAAGGAATAAAATTTCATTGTACCTGCATAAGATTATTGGGGATCATTGTGGAGTGATTAAATGGTGTGTCTGGACCCTATATAAGTCAATTCCATGCTTGAATGCCTATTGGTAACAATTTGGAAGACCAAACACAAGCTGTCCTTAAGCCACAAGCCTAAATAGGGATAATTCTAATTGTAATAGTCAAAATTTGACCATGTCCGTACAAAGGAACCTTACTCCATTTTGAAGTATGTTTTATAAGGGCCAAATGAGTATCCAAATCTGTGTTTATATTTTGATGATCATGCTTGGTGCAAAAGTTATGGACCAACAAATCTATTAGGAGGGCTACAAGGAATGAGTGAAGTTTATGAAGGAATGTCTATGAGCGATGACCCCAAAGCTTCCCTAAGTGCTTGATTGAGTCTTTGAACATCTTCTACCCCTGCTCTTCATCATTGAGCACCCTAACTTTGCTCTTCTCAAAATCCCACTTGGAAATTTCAAATCGCTCCCAATTTTTTACATCAACTTACTTGGTAAGTCCTCTTCTTTAGCATGCTTTTTGCCAGAGGGTCTAAAACTGCCCAAATAAAAAGTGGGACCAATACTTGTGTGCTAAGTCATGTTTTATTGGTGCATTGATGTGTCATTACATGATTAGTTGCTTTTTAGAACTAAGTGATACATTTCATTCAATTATGGGTAGTCTTCATAGCATCAACAACTTTAAAGTCACAACTATTGGTGCAATATTTTAAAAATATTGAGCATAAATCAACAAGTATTGGCACTAAATTGACAAGTGCTATAACAACTATTGTAACATGCACAACTATTGGATCCTCTCCCCTAATACCAAATAAAAGGAAGCACAAATGCAAAACATGATTTCCACACTAATTTATGTTGTCCGTTTCATAATTTGCCCTAAAATCACAATTGCAACAAATTAGGGTTAGGGTTACATCTTACCAAGTAAAATATCTCTTCAAATAGTGTGGTGCTGGATTTAAATCATGCAATCATAACATAAGAAACATACACACATGTATAATAAATAGATCCATTATTAGGGTTAGTCCATAACACCTATTATTAGTCCCTGCCTTTATAAGGCAGGGAACTAATGTTTTCAATAATCCTTGTCTATTAATATGGGCAACCAAAAAATCTGATTCACTAAAGTTTGGGTAGTTTATATTTTTAAATTAATTTCTAATAAAAAATTTCTTATTTTTAATTGGTCCATGCCAATTTTCCTGGGGTTTAAATTAATTTTTTATTCAAAAAATAAGTCAAAAAAGAGAAACGGATTAACATCAATTAGTTGCATCATTTATTATTCCTGCTAAAAGTTGTCAGACATAGTTTGCTCCAGCATTGGCTTATATGCAGCGGACAAAATTCAGCAGTGGCTAACTGGCCGAATATTTGCACCGGCCTTATAGTCCCTGCCATACCTACAACCGTCAAATCAAATCCTCCTTAATTGCATTGTATGCCTCGTGTTTACCGCCGAATTTGTTTCTCGTGTGGTTTCCTCGAATTATGCTCGATCAAAGTGAAATTTGAATTTTTTTAAAAAGGGAACCTTTGCCCAATGAGCAATAAGTCACTTGAACAATTAATGCAGTAATTTTTTAATTTAAAATATCATTTTTGTTCAAACATTGACTTGTTGTCCATTCTAATTGTACTTAACCATTTTTTTTGAATAGGTGGTGTAAAATGATAGAATGAAAAATAAGTCATTAAAAAATATAATTGTCTAATTTATTAAACTTAATAAAATTAAATGTATTTATTTAATTTTAATTTGTAATTTATTAGAATATTTTATTTGTTAATTTAATATAATTAAATATTAAAATTTATTTCTATTATTAAATTTTAAATTATAATTTATTAGAATATTTCATTTGTTAATTTAATATAATTAAACATTAAAATTAATTAATTAATTTTATTATCAAAGTTAATATATTAGTAATATTATTGAAATTTATATTGATATTATTGAAATATTTGTTATGATGTTCAATTTGAATTGCAATAAATATATGTATATATATTATATATGAATTAGTGTTTTAAAAGATTTTTATATGCATATATTTTATCTAATTTATATTTAAATTTTATATTTTTCTCTTCTAAATATTGTATCTTTCCTTTTCTTATTCTTTAAAAACTATAATATAAATAAAATAAAATATATGCATATGAAAATCTAATTATTTTAAATAATCATTAATATAATTTATAAATAGTGTAACAATTGAAGATGTAATATGAGGATACATATATTAATATTATTTTAATTTAAAAATATAAAAATATCAAAGTCATAATATTAAGTATGATCACAATGAAAATGAGTTTAAATAGTGTTAAAATCAAGGTTACTACTAAAGTTCATTATAGTTAGCATTCAATTATGATGTGGTTTAATATTCTATTATGGCAAGGGTCATTTATATGATTACAATTAGGGTTGGATAAAAATTAGGATTTCAATGTTATACCTAGAGTTTAATTAGGATTAATGTTAATTTAATTATAATAATTATATTTGTATTTAATAGTTTTTATTAGAAAATTTGATATATAATAAGAATGTAATTTATGTTCACTATAAGTAAACAAAAAATATAATTAATGAATGGGAAATTTGGTTTACTTGACTAATGTTTCTCTATTATTAAATTATCAATCATAATATAGGTAGAAGATTAATAGAGAGGTAAAAAGAATAATTAACTTATTCATGTATTAAATATAAATTTAATTTTTATAAATTTTAATTTTATAAAAATATTCTAGATGTAATTTTATTTAAAATACTAAATACTAATTTAATTTTATAATTTTTAATTTAAAATTATTATACATTAATAATATTATCTTAAATTTCTTCATCTTAAAAATGTTATATATCATCTTAATGGTAAAGGTGATGGTAAAAATACACACTTTTAATTATGTTCATAGATAGAAATATTAAAATACTAAAAAGAATTTACTTTTCAAAAAAAAAAATATAGAATTTAAAATTATCTAAAAGATGACATTTAAAAAATTAAAAATCATTTAAAAATATTCACTTTTAAAAAAATATTTCTATTTGTTTATATTATTTTAAAAGTATTAAAAATATAATATTAAAACATTAAAAATCATATAAATATATTCACTTTAAATAAAATAGTCACTTTAAATAAAATAGTATTTTTGTCTATCTAATATTATTCCAAAATTATTAAAATAATATTCAAATTTTTTAAAATCTTTTAAATTTAATGTTAAATGTTTAGGGAATAAATTTAATAAGATATGTTTACTTCCACCTTTTTACATTATTATTTATTCCATTTGCCTTTTTCATGCAATGCCTCTGCTGTCTTCTCATCTCGCGTTGGGGTCATTCATTTAAATCAGTGCTGACAAGTTGCTGATGAGCCCTCTTGTAACAAAGGAATGACTTCAAAAATAACATCTTCACCAAACAATCTCCTATCGTGCAAACTTCAAATTGTTTGTTCCTCTATAAACTCATATATCAAAACACTAGTATAACAACATATATCAAAACACTAGTATAACAACCTTTGAATCCATTTGTGCATACTTTTACAATGTTTTTAGTTATGGACATATTATAAATAAGTCTTATCTTTACCTTCGAATATGCATGCTCCTTTGCATTTACAGATAGGTATGGTTATGGAATAAACTACATTTACCTATTCTGATGTTTTATTTTCAATGTCAGTGGTAGGTCACTACAAATAACTCATTCTAATAATTTACTTCCTTCTACTTGCTATAGTAGGCAGGGACTCATGCTCAAACAGAGCTCTTGTTCATATAATATCTATAGCATCATTTTAAACACATTAGGGTGTGGGAGAAGAAGCACAATAGGTCTATTCGAAGCCATCCCACCCTAAGCCCATGAGCAAAGCTTTGACCTGCTTGGCCCCAGTGGCAGGCAACATGGCCATCCACCCGAGGTATCCTACCTAGTGGGGTGCTTGTACCCACTTTCCTTATCCATGCTTCCTCTCCTAAGATTAATAGCCATCATTATAGAGTCAAAGAGGAGATTGTAAGGGAGGTTCCTCTGTTATCCTATCTAAGCCCAAGAATGGAGCTTTAGCCCTCTTGGCCTCGATGACAGGCAACATGGACATCCACTTGGGGTATCCTACCTAGATGACAGTCTTCTTGATTCCCCCTTTCCTTACATCTTCCTTCTATACATGATGGTGGTTTAGGAATAGACTATTGACATATGAATGATAATTGATTTACAAATAATGTATCGATAATATTAATATCACAAGAGCAATTGTTAGATTACTGGATGTTGGTAATAATACTTTTGAAATTGTTGGCATTAAGAGATGATAACCGGTAAGCTTGCTACCGGTATACATGGCAATTAAGTATTGTCATTGATTGGCAAAAGAGGAAAGAGGACGGAGGTGTTTTGACATCTCAAGCTAAGGTCTAAGGATCTAAGGAGGACACCGGGAGTGGATCCACATGTAAAGAAACAGGTCTGGCAACCGGTACCACTATGCAAGAAAGAAGAGACTAGTTCTGTTCACCAGGAGAAACCGGTCACTAAGCAAAACCGGTCACTAAGCAAAGAGCATCAACAACCTAGAACAAGAAGCAACCGATAAGCAGAAGAAACAACTACGCAACCGAGTAAAAGGTGCAACCGGTATGTAGTTGAAGGAAAGATAATAGGTCAAAGTTCTTACCTGTTTACAACATAATGATCTCAACCGATTAAGAGAAGACTTCGGAATGATAAGATGAACCGGGGAAGTCATAGTCAACTATTTGTTTTAACCAAACTCTTTGACCGGGATTTACTGCTTAAAATCTAGAAGACTTTGAGTTAACATGTTGATCGGTTTGAGGCGTTTAGAGGTTTTAAAGCCGAAGTTTGTGGCTTTAAAAGAAGGAGTTATCTCATGCGGAGGAAAGGTGTGTGACACGCATCTACTGTTTTCTTCATAAAGTAAATAAAGCAAGGACATGCATCAGATGTTTCCTTAGTGAATTGGTACTCCACTGAGTGATGAATCTGAAGGAAATTTGTAATTAGGTCATGCATAAGGTGCGCAATTAGGGCAAGGACTCTATATATTGTTCTGCCTGTTGAGAATACAAGTTGCCTTCATTCTGCCAAGGAAAAGAGTGAACCTGTACGTTGAAGAAGCTAGGGTAAATAGAAGTGAGAAGAAGAGAGAGAAGAGTGTGCAGAGAAGCACAACAGTAAAGGAGAACACACCTGCAGTGATTGGTGACGCTTCTCAGTTGAGCATAACAAAGAAGCTATGCAAAGCCATTTGTAAAAGGTTAATCCTTCTATTGTTTTCTAACAATTACAATAGTTAAAATCCCAGTATTTGGGTGGACTCTAACAAGTCCCTTGTATCAAATCCCCTAACCAGGTGAAATCTTCTTATGTGTTCTAAGTCCTCTAACCAGGAAGGCACTAACCGGCCTTATTGTATCAAATCCCTTAACTTGGTCGCATCTAATAGTGCGTTGTAATCCGTTAATAGGGAAGGCTCCTAATAGGGCGCACTTTAGAAGAGTGCAAAATTTGTGAGGTCTCCTCACACCGTGGTTTTCACCCAAATTGGGTTTTTGCGTGATAAATCTGGTGTCATTGTGTGATTGTTTGCTTGATGTTATTTTATGCTTGAATCTGTTTAAGCTTACAGTTATTAGTATACTTCATTAGATTTATAAAGGAAAGTTTTAGTGGTGCTGATTCACCCCTCCCCTCTCAGCACCGGTTGGGATTGCCAGAAATACCTAGGGGTCTATTGTTTTCTTATGCCCAATTTGGACATTATCTTATTGTTTAATTCTTGTAATTGCTTTTGATCTGATGATTGTAATAGGTATGATATTCCCAATTTCTTAGTCTACTTCTTTTTGGTGAGTGCTGTGCACAATTCTTCCTCGATGATTTCTTAAGATGTATTCTTTAATGATTGTGATTATTATATTTGCTATTGCAAGGGATTGCTGAATGTATTAATTGTTGGATTATCTGCTCATGTCTTATACTCTGATCTGTCCTGTAACGAGTACCGATTGCTGATTGAGTACTGATTATTTATTCCTTGATTCACAACACAATATATCCCTTTCAATGCTTGGAATGTATCCTCTATACTTTATTGGTGGAAGGGCCACCACCTTTCATAAGGATTGAGTCACCACTTTTCATTGTTGCCTTTGAGAATAATATATTATTCCTCAAATTGATCTCCCTTGGATGTTCTCCTTAACTGAAACCTTCTCCCCTTTATATCTTCCAATGTGAGCAAGAGTTACACCTCTTCATCATGTTTGCCCTTCTGCAATGGTCACGACCTTTCACAATTATGACCCTTCGGATGAGTCACAACCCTTCAACCTTTCTGCCCTTTGAAAGAAGCACAACCCTTCATAATTGTCCCTCTTTGAAAGCATTACAATGTTTCATAATTGCAACACTTTCGAAGAGTGACAACCCTTCAAACAACCTTTTTGAAAGAGTTACAACCCTTCATAATTGCTGTCCTTTGAGAGAGTCTCTTTCTTATATTCCTTATTCCTTTCTTCTTCCATTAATCCTTCTTTAATTCCTGTGCTCTCCTCTTTCTTCCTTCCTCTATATCCCCTTTCAAATGAACTCACATCCCTTTTAAATCTTATGTTGAGGGAGTCACAACTCTTCATTATGTATCTCTTGATTCATTAACTTAATTAGCTTGTAATTATATTATATTATATTATTATTTATCTATTTATTTATTTTTATATTTAAACTTCATTATTATTTATTAAATGCTATTTCAAAAAGGGGACATTATGCTCTACCCTTCCCAAAATTGCTTATCCTCAAGCAATGCCAATTTTTATAAAAATCTTTCAATGTGAGTAGCTTTTGCTGCACAACTCTGATGTTAACCAATGCAATGAGAATTTGCAGGGTCTGCGATTCCAAGCCAAGTTTTCTTTCATCTTCTAGAGAAAATGATAATGACCATCTTTATATTGATATCAAAACTGATTTGGATTAACTAACGTTTGCCAATAAATTCATATCTTTTGGGTTCACTTTAGTTATTCTCTTATTCTAGATCAACCAAAAATAGAGCCACACATGGAGCATACACTTGAAAATACAAAGTATAAACATGAATCTATGAAGACATGAAACATACACGAAGTATACACACTATAAACACATTGTTAGATTCCTTCTTATTGACTAGAATGATTCCTTGTTTTAGCTTTTACCCTACAAGATGGCAGGATCATGCTTTGATACCATTTGTGATGACCCTTTCCTAATTTACCCTAGAATCACAATTTTAACAAATTAGGGTTAGGGTTACATTTTACCAAGTAAAATATATTTTCAAATAGTGCGGTCTTAGATTTGAATCTTGCAATCATAACATAAGAAACATATACACATGTATTATATATATTTCCATTATTAGGATTAGTCCATAACACATGATATTCATATAATATCTATAGCATCATTTCAAACACATTAGGGTGTGGGAGAATAAGCATGATAGGTCTGCTCAAAGCCATCTCACACTAAGCTCAAGAGTGGAGCTTTGACCCTCTTTGCCCTAGTGGCAGGCAACATGGATATCCACCTAGTGTATCCTCCCTAGTGGGGTGGTTGTACCTACTTGTCTTATCCATGCTTCATCTCCTAAGATTAATAGCCATCATTATAGAGTCGAAGAGGAGATTGTAATGGAGGTTTCTCGATTGTCCTATATAAGCCCAACAATGGAGCTTTGGTCCTTTTGGCCCCGGTGGCAAGCAACATGGACATCCACTTGGGGTATCCTACCTAGATAGCAATCCTCATGATTCCCCCTTTCCTTACACCTTCCTTCTATACATGCTGGGGGTTTACAAACAAATTTTTGACATATAAAAGATAACTGATTGACTAATAATGTATAGGCAATATTAATTTTAAAAGAGCACTTGTTATATTACTAGATGCCGGTAATAATAGTTCTGAAATACCAAGGGATCTGTTGCTTTCCTATGCCCGATCTGAATGTTATCTTTTTCTTTAACTCCTGTAATTGCTTCTCATCTGATGATTGTAATTGGTATGATATTCCCAATTTCTGGACGGCTTCTTGTTGCTGATTGCTGTGCCTGATTCTTCTTTGATGATTACTTGAGATGTATTCTTAATAATTCTGATGATTATATTTGCTGATGCAAGGGAGTGCTGAATGTATTAATTGTTGGATGATCTGTTCATGCCTTATACTCTGATCTGCCCTTTAATGAGTACCAATCGCTGATTGAGTACTGATTATTTATCCCTTGATTCACAACACAATGTATCCCTTTCAATGCTTGGAATGAATCCTCCTTTATACTTTATTGGTGGAAGAGTCACCACCTTTCATAAGGATCGAGTCACCACTTTTCATTATTTCCTTTGAGAATAATATATTATTCCTCAAGTTGATCTCCCTTGGATGTCCTCAATTGAGACCTTCTCCCCTTTATATCTTCCAATGTGGGGGAGAGTCGCACCTCTTCATCATGTCTTCCATTCTGCAATAGTCACAACCTTCCACAATTATGATGGTTTGGAAGAGTCACAACCCTTTGACATTTCTGGCCTTTGAAAGAGTCACAACCCTTCATAATTGTCCCTTTTTGAAAGTGTCACAACGCTTCATAATTGTCCCTCTTTGAAAGTGTCACAATGCTTCATAATTAAAATCTTTTTGAAGAGTCACAACCCTTCATAATTACAACCTTTTGAAAGAGTTACAACCCTTCATCATTGCTTCCCTTTGAGAGAGTCACTTTCTTATTTTCTTTATGTTCTTTTCTTTTTCCACTAATCCCTCTTTAATTCCTATTCTCTCATCTTTCTTCCTTCCTTCAAATCCCCTTTCTAATGAACTCTCCTCCCTTTTATATCTTATATCGAGGGAATCACAACTTTTCATTATGCATCTCTTGACCTTTCATTAAGTTAATTAGCTTGTAATTATATTATATTTTTAAGTTATTTATCTATCTATTTATTAATATGTTTTAATTTTATTATTATTTATTATTAAATCATATTTCAGAAAGGGGAGATTACAATTTATGAGAGGTATGTACAAAATCAAATTGATCATGCAATTACATGGAATAAACACCAAAGCAATGTCCCATAACACAATGATTTATGTGAGGAAAACCCTTTTTGGGAGGAGAATGCTACACTCCAAAGCAATTGAATGCATTTTTCAATAATCTAGACATTTGCTTAGTTTAACTCTTTATAGGGGTATTACCAACGAGAGATTTGGAGCAATTCTAGTAGTGCAAAAATACCTATAAAACTCACAATGAAACCTCCATCTCAAGCACTCAATAACAGGAGAAACAATAGATGAAACCATTGACTAAAAAATTGAATATCCAAATCTTAGGATAATTCCATGGGCTAAAATAGCATATCTGTTACACTGTCATGATTATCTCACCTTTTTGGGCACCCCATTTTGGCTGTATTATGATTACTCAAATATGCCTTACGACACATCATAATATGCAAGTGGTCAACTAGTTTAACTCCTTAGGACTCTGTAATGTATCATAGATGCTCTCATATTTCCAACATGGGAGGCTCAATTTAGCCATAACTTTTGATTTGAAAAGCAGATTGAGCCCTTTTTCTAAAATGAAAATTGAAGATTTTAAAGAGATCCATGTCGCTGTAACTATCTTGGTCCAGTTGAGTTCTATTTTGACATTTTTTTCAAAGCCAAAATTGAGATCTAGAACCCTTTAAATCACAGTTTTGTTCTCTATAGGCTGAAAATTGCATTTTTTTGGTTCTTAAGATTAGGGTGCAAAGTTGAGACAGGTTTCTTTACAATTCCTCCTTTTTCAATAAGATGTAGTTATCATTCCAACTCTGAGTTCAGAAAATTATAATTTATTATCAATTTATCATCTATTTTTGTTTTGATTGGTTCAGAGTTTCATTTTATTTTGAATTTATACTTAACTCTCATATTCTGCTCTTTCACAGCTAATTGATGATTGGGCAGAAGAAACTCTCTCTAAAGCTTTGGAAGAGATATGTATGGTGAAATGTTTACAGGAGAAATGGCTGGCTGTTTTACAGCATACATTGCAGTCATGTACAGAGAGCACATTTTTAAGAATTCCAAAAGTCACAGGTTATGGTGCAGATATTCTTTCAAGGTATCAGTCAATGGTTTCATCAGTTTTGCTCACTACTCTTCCAAAACATTTCTCAGGTATCATCATCACCCACTAGGCTTTTTCTCTGCATAAAAGATACTTATTAACAGGGCTTAACATGTTTATATTTTATTGCACAAAATTATACAAAATGCCAGCACTTGAGTAATATCGTGCATCAGCAGGAATAAAATTTCAGGGTGACAATTCTATATACTATTTATCAATTATTGAACATATAAATATAACAGCAATAACTTTGCTTTAACCATTATTGGACTTGTACTAAAACTGAATTACTGAAGAGAGGCTCAAGAGGACTTGTGCAGGTCATACATGGTAGTCTACTTCTAGGCATCAAAATACTTAAAAGGCATGACTGAGCCCATAAAATTAATACTCCCTACCTCAAACAACAGCATAATGCAGAAGAAAACATTCAGATGTCTGTTTGGTTTCTCTAGACATGAAGGAAGAAGCTACTGAAGTGTTTTGCATTAACTTCGGCAATATAAGTCAAGGTTGTTTATCCTTATCAAATTCTCCGGATATTGTTCAAGGAGGGTCAGTAACACTTGCATGGCTTCCACCAGCACGTTCTTCATGATGGATTTTCAGCAGTTTCCTGGAATCAAAGTCTCTGACAGTCTACAAACTGATGGGACAGCTTTGTGTTACTTATTTTAACAAGAGAGGAATTTGCTGAGCTATACACATCACCTTCTCTTAGGGTATTATCTTTGGTCTTTGTCTCCTGCGAACCCTATGGCCTATCCCTCAGTTTTGGGGTTCTTCACAGCTGTTCAAAATCCTTAGCATTTCTCTTGGACCCCCCCCCTCACTTTGTTTTTGTTTCAGTGGTGGTGGTTCTCTTTCTTCAGGTATCGTTTGGTATCCCTGCTGTGGGCTGGCCCCTTTTTGTTGTTCGAGGGTGACCCCTTTTGTGGTCTCTTGTTGGACATTAATAAATCTATCTTTTTTCTTATCTTATCTCCAAATTTCTTTGCTGGACACCTTGCTTTCAGCGTCAGTTAAAAATAACACTTTCTGTTTTCCTCCTGAACAAGTATGGATCAAGCTTTCAACATCCACATCATTGTTCCTTTACATTCCTTGAATCTTCAACACAGGTTCTTTGTAAACCATGATGCTGTAGGCCTACCACTTTTCCTAGCTAAAGGAAAATTATGTCTGAATCTGAAAAATTACGATAGAAAGACTAAAACATGTTCTTACCTAATTACATCTGATCCTTTTCTGTCACACTTTCTCCTTAGTGGCTTTGCCTTTTTTATGGGTGATCATGTTTATACTCCACATTTTCAGAGATAACTCTTGTTTCCTTGGGCCACAGGGAAAAAGATGTGACATTGAGCCTGCTTCTTGGAACTCAAGATTAATGGCTGCAAAAGGCTGGATCATGGAAATTTTTAATTTATGGGAAAGGGAGGACATGAAATAACACCAATATTTGCCTTGATGGTATAAGGAGTTATTAATCTCAGATTTAATGAATTCCTTAGGATTCTTTTTTTAAAATCTAAATTTCTATGTTGGTAGTACAATGACTCATCCGTACGATCTTCACAATTCCATAGCATCTTTAGGATTGCGTGCAAATAATTGCCTCCTTAGATACTGAATTCCTTAGAGGACACAACCCCTATCAGAAATGTCCTCGCCAAAATAAAATAACATTTATTTTGTGCTTAACAAAAGCTGTGATTATTTGAACTAATGTAATGTCTCCATTTTAAGAAAAAATGATTTCTAGCCAATTAGCCCAGTTTTTGAAAATTTCTTGTAACCTTTTTGACAGTCCCAACCGGTGCTGAGAGGGGAGGGGTGAATCAACATCTCTAAAACTTATTCACTTTAAGTAAACTTATAGTAGAAAGGAAAGCAGATATAAGCCTATAAAGCAGTAAGTAAACATTCACACAGTGACACCAGATTTATCACGTGGAAACCCGGTTAGGGTAAAAACCACGGTGTGAGGAGACCTTAGAAATTTTGTACTCCTCTGGAGTACACCCTGTTAGGAGCCTTCCTGGTTAAAGGATAAAAACACATTTGTTAGATGCGACTCGGTCAAGGGATTTGTTACAACAAGGCCGGTTAGTGCTTGCCTAATTAAAAGACTTTGAACACCTTGAAAGATGCCACCCGGTTAAGGGATTTGATACAAGGGACCTATTAGAGTCCACCCAAATACTGAGATTTGACTATTGTAATTGCTAGAGAATAATAGCAGGTTTGACCTTTTACAGATGGCTACGTGTAGCCTGATAAGATCTCTGTTTGTGCTCAATTGAGAAGTATCACCGATCAATATAGGTGTCTTCTCCTCTATTGTTGTGCTATTCTGCACAATCTTCTTTCTTACTTTTTCTTTCTTCTTTTCACCCCTGGCTTCTTTAGCATACAGGTTCACTCTTTTACTTGGCAGAATGAAGGCAACTTCTATCCACTTGGACAAAAGAATATATAGGGTTCTGGCCCTAATTGTGCTCATTAAGCATGACCTAACTTCAGGTCTTCATCGAACTCATTGCTCAGTGGAGTGCCAGTTCTTTGAGGAAACATCTGATGCATGCCCTTGCTTTATTTGACTAATGAAGAAAGCACTAGTTGCATGTCAAGCGACTTTCCTTCATAGGAGATAACGCTTTGTTTTAAAGCCACATAATTCAGCTTTAAATCTTCTAGACTTGCCTCAATCAAATCGTCAGTTTTAAAGCCATTGATTTCGGTTTCCAGACTTACTTCAATCTGATCGCTAGTTTTAAAGCCATTGAACTCGGCGTTTAAAACCCCTAGACTCGCTTCAAAGAGATCATGAGTTTAACTCAAAGATTTCCGGTCAAAGAGTTAGTTGGAACAGTTAGTCTGACTATGACTTCCTTGGTTCATGACTAGAGTCATTAATATACTGGTTTCGGTTGAGTTTAGTTCTTCATGCCGTGAACAAGTGAGAGTCCCTGTTCCAGTCCCTCCTTCAGCTTACCGGTCCCACCGTCCTCGGTCTGCTGTCCCTTGCTTGACTTACCGGTTGCACCTTCTTTGGTAGCATTGTTGATACCGGTTGTGGCATGGTCCTCAGCTAATACCAGAATCCTTTGTTTTCTTTACTGTGTACATAGCCCGGTGGTTAAGGCTTTGTGTAGTGACCGGTGGCATTTGCATTCAGTCACAATTGTATACAGATGACAAGTCTCTATACTCTTTTTGCCAATCAATGACAACACACAAGTACCGGTAACAGGTTATCGGTTATCATCACTTAATGCCAACAATCTCCCCATTTGGCATTGATGGCAAAATTGATGGGCAATCACAATATGCAATTATTACAGTGCTTCGATTATTGCCATACACTCCCCTTTTTGACAGTGATGCCAAAGGCTAGTTAGAGAGACTATACTTGTCTAATATTCTCCCCCTAGGAGCAGAATTCCTGTTTCATCAGTTCAGAAAGGATGAGATATATCCCTTTGTTAAAGCATAATGAACTGATGATCACCTCTACATATTTACTCAAGATCATGAAGGGGTATCACCCCCAGTTTACCTCTGAGATACTCAAAAGTACTCTTTGGTAATGACTTTGTGAAGATATCAGCAATTTGTTCCTTTGTGGGAACATACTCCAGTCTTACCATCTTGTCTTGTACCAACTCTCTCAAGTAATGATACTTGATAGCAATGTGCTTTGTCTTGGAGTGCATAACAGGGTTCTTAGATATGTTAATTGCACTAGTGCTATCACAATAGATAGCTATCGGTTCAGGTATCTGTTCTTTAATTCCTTTCAGTAGTTGTTTTATCTAGATCACCTGTGTGCAATTGATTGCTGCAGCAACATATTCGGCCTCAGCAGTAGATTGGGATATACAATTCTGTTTCTTGCTGGTCCAAGAAACAATTCTTCCACCGAGAAAGAATGCACCACCACTTGTGCTCTTTCTGTCATCAATGTTTCCGGCCCAATCAGCATCGGTGTATACTTTTACTTCGAATTCTCCCTTGTGAGGAAACCATAATCCATAATCCTCAGTTCCCCTCAGAGATCTGAATATTCTCTTTACTGCTACGAGATGTGTCTTTTTGGGATTTGCAGAGAATCTTGCCACTATGCCAACTACATGTGCAATGTCTGGTCTACTGTGAACAGCATACTGCAGTTTACCTATCATGGACTGATACATTGTTTCATTTACCTCTTTGGCATCATCCTCTTTTGATAATTTGAGGTTAGTTATCATTGGGGTCCCAACCGGTTTAGAATCATCAAGACCAAAGGTCTTGAGAATTTCTTTGATATATTTGGACTGAGAAATAGAAATTCCTTCTTTCAGCTGATGGACCTGTAGTCCAATGAAGAATTTTATTGCGCCTAGCATAGACATCTCAAATTCCGTCTTCATTTCTTCAGCGAAGGTTTTGCTCATCCTGTTATCTCCTCCAAAGATGATATCATCCACGAAGATCTCAACAATTAGATTTCCATCTTTTCCGGTCTTTAGATACATATTGTTGTTGTCCCCGGTTCTTGTGAATCCTATGGTCAGAATGTATGAATGCAACCTTTCATATCAAGCCCTTGGAGCTTGCTTAAGCCCATAAAGAGCTTTCTTCAGTTTACAGACCATTTCATCCTTATGTTCAGATGTGAAGCCTTCCGGTTGTTCAATGTAGACTTCTTCCTCCAGTATTCCATTTAGGAATGCGGACTTAACATCCATTTGGTATACTTTGAATCCTTTGTGAGCAGCATAGACGAGTAGAATTCTTACTCCTTCCAGTCTTGCTACTGGTGCAAAGGTTTCTCCATAGTCTAGTCCAGCTTCCTAGGCGTATCCTTTGCAGACCAATCTTGCCTTATTTCTTACGACTTTTCCATCCTCATTCAACTTGTTCCTGTAGACCCACTTGGTTCCTATGACATTTTTGTCCGTAGGTCTTGGCACAAGCTCCCATGTATCGTTCTTTTCAATCTGCTCAATTTCTTCCTCCATGGCCTTGACCCAATTGTCATCTTCTAGAGCTTCCCTGGTGGATTTGGTGGATTTGGGCTCTCCACAGGAAAGTAAGCAGATGTTCTCTCTAGCCCTTTTCTTGGTTAAGATATGTGCATGCTTGTCACCAATTATATTGTCAGTGGAATGATATGTGACATACCTTGGGAGAATTGGTCTCCGTTCCCATTCTGGTTCTTCTGGCAGAGCATTATCTGCATCATGGTTCAGGTCATCAACTTGTTCACCATCTTGCGTTAGCCTGTTGGGTTCAGGTACAATCTCCCGCTCTAAATGTCTGTCGATGTGTATTTCTCCTTCGTCTTCGGTCATTGCTTTGTTAAACTCAAAGGCATTTCCTTCATTTAGGCCTTCAACACTGTCATGATCATCATGACTGGTCTTCTTATCTAGTTCTGAAGATTCATCAACTTTTACATTGATGCTTTCAATTATGTTGCCTATTCTTTTGTTCAAACACCGATAGGCCTTACTTTTGGTAGAGTATCCCAAAAATGTTCATCACTCTTAGGATCAAGCTTCCTAGAGTACATATCTCTTTTGATGTAACATCTTCTACCAAAGATTTTGAAGTAGCCTACACTGCGAGTATGTTTAAACCATAGTTCGTAAGGAGTCTTACTGGTTCCCTTTTTGACTTGAATCCGGTTGAGTGTGTAGACAACAATGCTGACAGCTTCTCTCCAGAAGTGATGAGGCAGCTTCTTTTGAATCAGCAAAGTTCTAGCACAATCAATCAGCGTCCTGTTTCTTCTTTCTGCTACTTAGTTTTGCTGAGGAGTCCTTGGTGCAGATAGCTGTCTTTTTATTCGATGCTCCTCACAGTAGTGAGTGAATGCTTGAGACGTGTATTCATCTCCTTTGTCTGATATCAGACACTTCAAGCTTTTACTGGTCTCTTTTTCCACTCTAGCTTTGTATATTTTGAACATGTGGAAAGCTTCTGATTTCTCCTTAAGAAAGAGTGTCCACATCATTCTGGAGAAGTCTTCTACAAAGAGCATAAAGTACCCGTCTCCATGGTAGCTCTTTGTTCTCATTGGTCCACACAGGTGAGTGTGCACCAAGTCTAGAACATTTTCAGCAGAGAAGGACTTACTGTTGAAAGATGTTTTGGTCAGCTTTCCTAACTGACAGTCTTTGCAAATACCCTTGGTGGGCTTGGCAATCTCAAGAAGTCCTCTTACCGTTTTCTTTTTGCTAACTTTGACAATGCTATCAAAGTTTATATGGCAGAGCCTCTTGTGCCATAACCAGCAGTTGTCTTCTTTGGTCATAAGACAGATTTTGCTTGATTCTCCTTTGACCTAGGCTATGAGACAAGCTCCTTCCATTGAGTCTAGGTAGAAGAGATTACCTTTGCTCTATCTACTGGTCACAACATGAGTTCCGGATTGATTCTTTACTATACAAGAACCTTGTCCGAATTCTAGCAGGAATCCTTTGTTATTCATTTGTGCAACACTCATCAAGTTGTACTTGAGTCCTTCAACTAGTACACATCTTCGCATACAACATTATTGCGGAGAGCAATAGAACCTTTACCTTTGATGGAATAGGGGGCATTGTTTCCAAAGGTAATCGATCCGTTGTTGTTTAGCTCCAAGTTAATGAACTTGTCCTTGTCACCGGTCATGTGGTGAGTGCATCCGCTGTCAATGATCCAGTCATCATGCTGATGAGATCTAGATATGAGTGCAACTTCATTCATAACTAGATTCTCCTCCTTTATTGCAACAAATGCAATTTTTGGATCCTCCGAGTCTTCAGACTCATTGTCGGTAACTCCTTCCTCTGCAAGACAGCATTCCTTCTTTGCATTGCTCTTGGACCGGTCTCTTTTATCTTTAGATTCATTATTAGGACATTTTGCAGCAATATGTTCTATCTTGTTGCAGGAGAAGCATTTCAAGGGGAGTTTCCCTTTGTACTTCCCTTTTCCTCTTGGGAATCTCCTAGCGATGAGTGCTTCGAACTCATCCTGCTCCATCTCTTCTGAGAGCAGATTTTCAACAAGGTTGCCAATCTTTCCGATAGAGCAATTACCGGTTTCTCTTCCCTTTTTGGTGGAAGAGATGTTGACAGAAGACTTAAATGCTGCTTCCTGAATGGATAAGCTATTATCAAAATTACTTAACTCGAAGGCAGCCAGCTTACCGATTGGGGAGTCTAGGGTGACTCGATTTTTGGTCACTGATCTGAGCTCTTGAATGGCAGAGATCTTGATGGCATACTGAGGTCTGAGTGTTCTCAGTATTTTGCTTACTACCTCCTCTTCACTGAGCTTTCCTCTAGTGCTTCTGATGGAGTTGATCACTTCTTTGATGCAGTTGCTATATTGCTCGATGTCTTCTCTTTCGTTCATCCTCACGTCATCATACTTTCCTCTGAGGCTTTCAACCTTGGCCCTTTGAACATTCAGATCCCCTCCATAGACTGTTTGCAACTTGCTCCACATCTTGAAGGCAAAATCAAGATGTTCTATCTCTGCATACACATGATCAGGTAGTGTGCAGGCTATCATGTCCTAAGCGGCCGTGTGCTCAGCTTTGATCTTTTGTTGATCGGGTGTCAGCGGGCCAGTGGGTTCAGAGTAGTCAATCGTGACATGGTTCCAGTGCTGATCACCGTTGGTCTTTATGTACAGTTTCATCCTACTGCACCAGAGAGTAAAGTTTTCTTTTGAAAACTTTGGTCCTTCCTTTCTCATCATCTTGACTTTTTCTTTGTGCGGTCAAGTAGCAAAGAAGACAAACCTATGCTTTGATACCAATTAACAGTCCCAACTGGTGTTGAGAGGGGAGGGGTGAATCAACACCTCTAAAACTTATTCACTTTAAAACCGGTGAAGTAAACTTACAGTAGAAAGGAAAGCAGATATAAGCATATAAAGCAGTAAGTAAACATTCACATAGTGACACCAGATTTATCATGTGGAAACCTGGTTAGGGTAAAAACCACGGTGTGAGACCTCACAAATTTTGTACTCTTCTGGAGTATGCTCTGTTAGGAGCCTTCCTGGTTAAAGGATAAAAACGCATTTGTTAGATGCGACCCGGTCAAGGGATTTGTTACAACAAGGCCGGTTAGTGCCTGCCTAATTAAAGGACTTTGAACACCTTGAAAGATGCCACCCGGTTAAGGGATTTGATACAAGGGACCTGTTAGAGTCCACCCAAATACTGAGATTTGACTATTGTAATTGCTAGAGAATAATAGCAGGTTTGACCTTTTACAGATGGCTACGCATAGCCTGATAAGATCTTTGTTTGTGCTCAACTGAGAAGTATCACCGATCACTACAGGTGTCTTCTCCTCTATTGTTGTGCTATTCTGCACAATCTTCTTTCTTCTTTTCACCCCTGGCTTCTTTAGCATACAGGTTCACTCTTTTACTTGGCAGAATGAAGGCAACTTCTATCCGACTTGGACAAAAGAATATATAGGGTTCTGGCCCTAATTGTGCTCATTAAGCATGACCTAACTTCAGGTCTTCATCGAACTCATTGCTCAGTGGAATGCCAGTTCTTTGAGGAAACATCCGATGCATGCCCTTGCTTTATTTGACTAATGAAAAAAGCACTAGTTGCGTGTCAAGTGACTTTCCTTCATAGGAGATAACACTTTGTTTTAAAGCCACATAATTCGGCTTTAAATCTTCTAGACTTGCCTCAATCTGATCGTTAGTTTTAAAGCCACTGATTTCGGCTTCCAGACTTACCTCAATCTGATCGCCAATTTTAAAGCCACTGAACTCGGCGTTTAAAACCTCTAGACTCGCTTCAAAGAGATCATGAGTTTAACTCAAAGATTTCCGGTCAAATAGTTAGTTGGAACAGTTAGTCTGACTATGACTTCCTCAGTTCATGACCGGAGTCGTTAATATTCTGGTTTCGGTTGAGTTTAGTTCTTTATGCTATGAATAGGTGAGAGTTCCTCTTCCAGTCCCTCGTTTAGCTTACCGGTCCCACCGTCCTCGGTTTGGTGTCCCTTTCTTGACTTACTGGTTGCACCATCTTTGGTAGCATTGTTGACACCGGTTGTGGCATGGTCCTCAGCTAATACCAGAATCCTTTCTTTTCTTTACTGTGTACATAGCCTGGTGGTTAAGGCTTTGTGTAGTGACCGGTGGTATTTGCATTCAGTCACAACTGTATAGAGATGACAAGTCTCTATACTCTTTTTGCCAATCAATGACAACACAAGTACCGGTAACAGGCTTACCGATTATCATCACTTAATGCCAACACTTTTGGTGTGTGGGAGAACTCCAAAGTTGTTGGACTGCTTGTTAGCCATAGTTTAGTCATTAGGAATAATACTTTTTGTCTTGGTTAGTCATGGCAATGTAATTACAATTGGTTCTCGGGCAGTTGTAGGAAGTTTTAAGAATCGACGGTTGATATGCTCAACCAACCATCGGGTGCTTTATATATGTAAACTGGCATCGAGAATATATTATTTTTTTGTCCGACATTGCATGGATTAAAAGTATATCATTCTGTTAATACTGTGTGCATTGTGTTTATTCTAAATTGTTATGTTATTCATGTTCTTTTTTGGATCTACCGGTTTACTCTATGTAAAACAATATACCCCGTTGGGAGTAAACATTTTTGTGCCATTGCCAATTTTGAACCTGAAGGTCTAAGGAAATGCAAATAGGGGGGATGGCAGTATAATGGGCTGTACCTTCGATTAGCAAGTACTAGTGATTGACAATGACACTGAGGATAATAGGGAAAAAACCTGAGAAGACTAGTTGATAGAGGTTTTGGTTTAGGTGTGGGAAGTCTTAGTTGACCAGTATGTACAATAGGAGGCTCGGGAGAGAGCGGTCGCAACTGACATGATACATGTTGAAGTCACAGTGAAAACTCATGTGTATGATATTTTGGGAAGCCTTCCAAGATTGTTGGCTTGTACCTTGATCGAATTCCAAGAACCGCATGAGGTGAGAGAATGGGAACATCGTAGACAATAGATACTACAATGGTACGAGGAGAAGAATAGGAGGGAGGAGGAACGTGACACAAGAAGATGCTGTACTTCCAACAATTCAATAATTAATTCCCCTTTTACCAAACAAGGACAAAAGGAGACATACTAGGAGAGAGACAAAAGAAGAAAGAGAAGAAGAAACCTTTGTGAGAAGATCTTTGTGAATTAAGGTGCAAAGTGAGAGGCAACGACAGTTGTAGAGAATCGTCGAGGAATCTCAAAGTCTCCCATGAAGCAGAAGTCGGAGTGGCGAGAGGCGAAGGCCCACTAGTGGGGAAGGTAGACCATAATCTACAAGGTAAGAGTGGGAGGAAATTGCAAGAAACTTACTACTTGACGAGGTAGGAGAGGACCTTGCCGACCAAGCAAGCAATTTTTTAGTATGAGTGGTGACCGATGAGGAGAGTTCGGCGTCTAGCTACGTATAGAGTGAATTGTGTTTGCCCTTAGATAAAGACAATGGGGAAAGAAAGCTCCAGAGGGAAGTAGTGAAATTATTTGAAAACGCCCAATTGGGCATTGAGAACTTGGTCATATCAGGGGTACCAAGGATAGGGGGCCTAGAACCGAAAACTCCAGGGAGAAAGGAGCAATGGTGTGGGGGAGATAACCAAGGTGCGAACAATGCCGGTGGAGGGGTTGGAGCTCGCATGTGGTCGAGGGTGCAAGTGAAGTACATGTACATGAAGAAAGAGCCAATCCATTTGGGTCTGACACACATGGTGCAGACTGAGCTAGAAAGATGGCAAATACCCTGAAGAATTAGAAGCTCCCTAAATTCACGAGGGATGGATCAAATGACCTTGCCCGCCATTGCAAAACATGTATGACCATATGGGACGCCAATGACAATGACGATCACGACTATTGGTTGAAGACATTCCCTGCTACTCTATGGGGAATCGCCATCGGCTGGTCCACACATTTATCGAGAACGTACAAAACAACATGGAATGAATTGAAGAGGGCATTTGAGGAAGAATTCAATCTCCTACGAGATGATTGTGGGGTAGTAGTAGAGATCTACAACATGAGACAAGAATGAGAGCATACGGGCTTATAATCATAGGCTGAGAGAATTGCTTGGTAAGTTGAAAAAGCAGCTAGCCAATGGGTTGAAAAAGAGGCAGTTTATTGAAGGATTGATTCCTTCCTTGCGAAAGAAAATGAAAATGGTATCTCCCTTTTCCTATGTGGACTCTTATAACCGGGCAATGGATATCGAGAGTGAGAACAAGACATCTCGAGGGAAGAAAAAGGCCAGCGATGACAATACGAACAATAGCACTGACGAAGAATCTAAGACTGTACAGGCTCTCAGAAGGGCTATGATGTGAGTGATGGAAATGAGAGCTGAGAAAGCCAAGAAAGAATCTACGAGGGATGACAAAGAATTGTGTACGGGTTGTAAGGTTGAGAGCCACACAAAAGCGAACTGCCAAAGAAGTCCTTTTGTGACATTTGCCAAGTAGTGGGACACTCCATTAAGGAGTGCCCGTACAACTTGAAAGTCAAGAGCACTTCACTCAAGGAGAACAAGCAACTCCACCAACCACACCACCCAGGCCACCTACAAACTCTAATGCATCACTGGGTGGATACCACGACAATCAGTGATGGAACAACAACAATAATAGCAATAACAATATGTGTAGAAGTTGCATCCAGTACGTTGCGAAGGGGCGACCCATGATACAATGCCAAAGATGCAACTAGTGGGGCCACTTCACATGGGACTGTCAAAGTAGGCAAGGAGGTGGAAGTATGTCGTGTAAATGGTGTGGTCCAAGCAACCATGAGGACATCGACTGTCCCAAGCAAAAAGGGGTGAACATGTTAGACATTACAAACCTAGAGGAGGTGCTGGCAATTACCAGGCTGCAGGCCAAGAAGGCAATATACCCTAATCCCTGTATGGAGAAGGAAAGGATGAGGGAAGCAAAGGCCAGCATCGAACGAGCAATGGAAGAGGAACAAAGAATGTCACATGACACTACTAGGACTCCCCTGCGGTCGGTGTCGGAAAAGAACATTATGCGAAAAATGTTGCAAGTCACCGTACCTATACGTGTGGCAAACCTTCTGGAGACCATGCCACAATTGAAGGTGGCCATTACCAACATAGCTGGTATCAACACTAGCAACCAAGACAATGAAAAACTGATAGAGGAACAAAAAGAAGGTCCCACCACAAATCCGATGCTACTGGCGGTTGGTGTGGGGAGGACATCGGTTGTGGTAGAAATGGAAATAATGGGACAAAGACTAGCGAAAACTACTGTGGATAGAGGATCCGACATAAATGTATTGTCGGAGGAGACATGGAAAGCCCTCGACAAGTTAATGTTCTGGCCGCCAACCTTCCATTTGGTGGGTGTCGACCAACATGGCATCAAACCAATTGGAACCCTCATGGCCCAGAAGGTAATTATTGGTACACAACAATTCTTCTTGGATTTCGTGGTCATTTCGCTGGAGAAGAAGGGATACGATGCCCTTCTTGGAAGGGGTTGGCTGATTGTGTTATTACTAACCGGTTATTGAGAGGGGGGGGGGGGTGAATCAGTAAAAACTATTTCTATTACAATGCAACACTTGTTTAATTATTCTTCCAAGATAAGAAGAATGTAAACAATCATCTATAAGCATAAATAGAAATACACAGATCAACACATGATGTATACGTGGAAACCCTCAAATGTAATATTCAAGCCCTCAATCATTTTCTGCACTCCACGCCATTCAAGCCCTCAAATGTAATATTCTGCCCAGTCACGACCTCCTTCGGGTCTGCTGCTTTCTTCTTGGAGCTCCCAACGTCCATGACTTTCTTGTCCACATTCTTTAACTGTTTTCTCCAACTCTGTTTGCCAGTCGAATCCATAACCGTTTCTTTAATTCTTCTTCTTCAGGTCTTTTTAAATAAAATATTTAATGCTGTCCCTCAGTTGGCTACCGTACGAACACTTGTATTTGCAAACCCCTAACTGTCAACAACCTCCAATTTTTTTTTTTCTTCCTTCACCACCGTATGACACCGTACGGCTGCTGCAAGACTTGGCTGTGTGTAAGATTTGGCTGCATACTTGGCTGCGTGCATGCAGATCTTTTTCTTTAAAAATAGTGGCTTGGCTTTTTAGGACGATGTCTTTTATTAATGTTGCTGCCCTTTCTCCTTTTTGAAACGATGACATGCCCTTTTAACCCTCCGGTGGACATGCCACCATGCGGTGACTTCCCCCGTTTTTTAATTTATTTAATATTTTTATTTTAAATATGAATTCCAGATACTTGATGATGGGCTTGGCCTCGATGAGTGGAGTCTGTTGCCTACCTCCGTTCGTGATATAATTTCAATTTCAAGTTTCAACCCATTGACAGTGTTGGGTATCTCCTCTCCAGCTAGCGTCCACAACTTGTTTGCACCGTTGTCCCCGACTTTGTGAACCTTGTAGGGTCCTAGCTATTTAACTTTGAATTTGCCCGTCTTAATCTCATTTTGCCCATTATACTTAAGGACCAACTTTCCTGGCATTAATTGTGTCCGCTTCAGATGCTTGTCATGCTAGACCTTCCTATGTCCTTGGACTATCTCTGTTGCCCATTGTGCCAGCAATCGTTTCTCGTTGAGCTTATTGAGATTATACAATCGCTTCTTCAAGTTTTCCATGTCTCCTAGTCTGTTCTCAATGGCTATCCTCAGACTTGTTACCATAAATTCAGCAGCCATGACAGTCTTGTCCATACATCAGTTGAAATGGGGTTTGTCCAGTACTGACTTTATATGTTGTATGATATGCCCACAACACCGAGAGAAGCCTTTCTTCCCAATCTTCCCCTTCGACCCCATAAGATTTCTAAATGAATGATACTAGTACCTTGTTAGTTGCTTCTACTTGACCATTCGCCCGTGGGTAGTAGGGGCTTGAAAATGAATGAAATTTTTAAACTCTGTCGTAAGCAGCCTTATTATGTGGTTGACGAAGTGTCCCCCTTGGTTGCTCGTAAGCTGGACGGGTATGCTGTACCTTGTGATTATTTGTTCATAAATAAATCGTGCAGTACTTACGACTGAATTGTTTGGTAGGGCCCGTGCTTCAACCCACTTCGTTAGGTATTCCGTGGCTACCACGATATACCTACATCTCCGTGCCTTGCTAGCCTTAAGGGGTCCCACGAAATCAAGTCCCCACTGTTCAAATAATTCTTGTGCCTGAGAGGGGTTGAGTGGCATGAAGTCCCTCTTCAATACTTTTCTTGCCCTCTGGCACGTATCGCAGCTTGTCACCCATTCCCACGCATCATTGTACAAGGTCGGCCACCACAGTCCTGCCAGCAATACCTTCTGGGCAGTTGTATCCGGACCCATGTGTCCTCCCACAGGACCCTCATGGGCTTCTTGAAGTACTCCTGGGACTTCTTCTTCCATCACACATCGCCTTAGGATCTGGTCGGGTCCCATCTTATACCAAAGTCCATGGATTAGTTGAAATGTTTTGCTTTTCAGAACTATCTTCCATTGTTCACTAGGTTGCATTGCTGGAGGAAACTGGCCTGTAGAGAAGTACTCCCCAATGCTTGTATACTAGGGCGGTAGAACTGCTATTCTGAATAGGTGGGCATCTGGAAAATCATCATCCACCCCTTCGGGTGGTTCCCCTGATTTAATCCAGGATAGATGATTCACACTTACATGGCTCTTCCCAGGTTTAACTAAGATTTTGAAAGTGAACTCTTGTAACAACAGTAGCCACCTACTCGCCTGTCCTTGGATTATGGGTTTGTTTACCAAATACATCAGAGCTTGATGGTCCATGTAGAAGGTGAACAGGGTTGCCAATAGGTAGTGCTGGAACTTTTGAACCACATCGACCATTCCCAACGCTTCCCTTTCGATGGTGTTGTAATTTTTCTCCGCCTTCAAGAGAAGTCTGCTTGCAAAGTATACTGGGTGATCCAACCCGTGATCCCCCATTTGTGCCACCGTCGCCCCGATAGCAAAGTTTGATGTGTTCACATGGCCATGAAATTCTTTATCCCAATTGGGATATGCCAAACTAGTTGCTGCCACTAGCCTTGCCTTCAGTCCTTCGAAGGCCTCGCCTTGTTTCTTACCCCATATGTAAGGTTCTGTCTTCCAAGCCAGTTTGTCCATCAAGTAGCACACATGGGTATACTGTTTGATGAACCTTCGATAGTACCCAATATGTCCAGGAAACGTCTTTACGCCACTCACATCCGTGAGAGGTTCCATTTCTAAGATCACCCTCACCTTTTCGGGGTCTCTTTTAAGTCCTGCTTGGCACACAATGTGTCGAAGTAGTTTTCCCTGCGGTACCATGAAATGACACTTCTTCGATTCAACGCCAACCGTGCCCTTCTCCATCTTTCCATGCACTCTCGAAGGACTACTATGTGGTTGTCTTGAGCACTGTAGATGGACCAATCATCCAAGAAGGCTTTGAAATGTCCAATAGACATTTGATTGAAGATATGAAGAATTATCCTTTGGAAGGTAGCTGGGGTGTTACACAGCCCGAAGAGCATCCTATTATAGGCATATTCCCCATCTTCCACCACGAAGGTTGTCTTCAGCTTATCTTCCTCGGCGATGGATATCTGGTTATACCTGGAAAATCCTTCCATAAACGAATAAATTTCGTGCCCTGCTACTTCCAGGATGCTATCTGTGAATGGTATACGAAATGGGTCCTTAATAGTTACTGCGTTCAAGCATCGAAAATCAACACATATCTTGATCTGATTGGCTTCTTTCTTCAAGGAGATGACTATGGGAGATACCCATTTGCTCATTTGTACTTTGAATATAATTCCTGCCTCCAGCATTCGTTGGATCTCCTCATTTATCCATGCTGCGTAGTTTTTGTTCATTCGGTAAGGATGCTTTCGTACGGGTACCGCTCCGTCCACCAGCTTTATTCTGTGGACGCACAACTCTGGAGGTATCCCCTTTAAGTCCTTGTAGGTCCACGCAAAAACATCTTTATATTCCATAAAGATCTTGAAGGCTGCTACTTTAAGTACGAGATTCCAATCATCCCAACGAAGATGTTCTTTGGATTGGCCTCGTCCCCTAGGTTCACAACTTTTAATGAAGGCTCCTCATATTTGATTGGGTTGTCTTTGTCAAATTTGTGTGCCAGATCCTCCATCACCCGGGCGTCCCCGTCCTAGTACTTAGTATATTTTGGCAGAAGTGTTTGTTTTTCATCCCCTTTATCTACTTGGAGCATGTTGCATTGGAATACCTCATAATCCTCCATCTGCCAGTGAAAGAGTCCATTTAGGGAATCCAGATCGTCGTCGGAGCATGTTTCAATCTCCGGGACTCCTTCCTTATTAGGTTCCATTCTTTGTCTTGCCTCGTCTTCCTCCTCTCCTTCGGACTCCGAGGATGATGCCAGGTCCTCACTAACCAGCTATGTCTTCAGATCAATGGTGAATATTCGACCACTCTTTTCTATAGAAAGAGAATTTCTCGTCCAGTCATGCTTGACCTTAGCCTCCACTAGCCATCCTCTCCTGAGAATAGCGTTATACCCTTTTCTTTCTAAAGGAATCACTATAAAATCGAGCACAAATGGTTGGGTACCGACCATTACTTGCTACGCCATTAACGTGCCAATGGGTTTAATCTCGTGCTGGTCCGCTCCCAGGAGTTGAAAGATCGGCGGCCACAATGTAGGTTTCCCCAATCTTTTCCAAGTTTCTTCTGGTAACACATTGACCTCGGACCCTTCGTCTACTATGGTTTCGGTTAAGACTACGCCAAGGATTGCCATCTCTACTATAGTTGAATACCTTCCTGCGTTAAGCGCCAACACAATTGGGTCCTGTGAGGATCCAAGAGGGTCTGCCTTCTTGCTGCTTGGTCCCCTTATTTCTGGCTCCCTGGTCGCCGTTGTATTTAAAATGGTCGTCCTCAGGTGGGGCATAGCCACAAGGAGGTCTTTGAATTTTACCAGGATTTCCATGTGCAACATCTGTCGGATTATGCTTTGTTCTAGATTGCTTTCCGAGGAGGTATTGGCCTTCCCATGCACTTCCCTCCTTTAGTTAGTCAATACCTTCTCTATGACGCCCTTAGCTTCTTGTAGTTGCTCCTTTTCTGTCTTGGGGTTGGGGTATAGGTTTCTCTTTGCTTGTCTGTGGGTTAGCATCAATATTTCCTCTTCTGCTATGCTTAGGAAGTTCACCCCGGGCTTAGGACACTTAGTCTCATCGTGGTCTCCTGGACCACACCATCGACAGAGGAATTGTGGTGCTTCCTTTGGGCATTCTCTCGTGAAATGTCCCCATTGATTGCATGTATGACATTGTATCATGAGTCGGCCAGAGGTATCATACTGAAGGCGGCTTCGGCCTCCTCCACTGTTATTGTTATTATTGTTGTTTCCGTTACCCCTGCCCGCTCTCTTGTTCCGAAAGCCGACAAATGATGCTGTGTTGTTGTTTTGGTTGTTTGTACTTGTCGCTTTTGAGGTGGATGCCTCCTGGGTTAATAGCACCTGGTGGCTTCGAGATTTCATGTTGTACAGGCATTCCCTCGTGGAATGACCCGTGATCTGGCAAGTGTCGCAAAATTGTTTCTTGGGACATGCTCCCTTGGTGTGACCTTCCTCCTTATAGTCGGTACACCATAGATTAGCTTGGTCACTCTTACTTGTGCTCCCCTTCATAGTATTTTTGAATTGTTTCATCATCCTCATCACATCCTTCTGAAGAGCTTGTACCTTTTTATTTGCTTCGTCGTTGCTTCCTTTGGAGGAGTCGTCGTCATTAGAGGATCTAGCCTTCTTCTTCTTGGAGGTCTTGTTCTCACTCTCCAAGTCCATGGCTCTGTTGTAGGCATCATTGTAGGATGTTGGCGGGACTACCTTCATCTTCCTTCGGAGGGTGGGTTCAACCCTCGATAAACCACCGTTTCTCAAGTCCGTTAGCTGGTTGGCTTTCCATTTTCCCAACCAATTCCTTTAGCCTTCGTCCATAGCCTCGCACGGTTTCCTCTTTCCCTTGTTTTGTCGTATAAATCTCAGCTACTATTTCGTTATCATCCCTTAGCAATCTGAATTTGGTCTGGAATTCCTTATTCAGATTTTGCCATTTAGCAATCTTTGTCTGATCCACGTCTGAGAACTAGTCTATAGCCACTCGTCGCAATGTTGCTGGGAACTGCTTTACCCATTCGTCAACGTCGGTCACCTCGTTGGCCGTCCAAATTGTTTCACAAGTCCTACAATGCCCGGTTGGGTCTTCCTTCCCGTCACCCGTGTACTTGGGCAACTTCATCTTTTGTGCCATGTTCACCTTCACTAGTGGTGTCCGTAGCACAAGTTGTGCCGCGGTTTGTGTTGTTGGTTGTCACTGGTTGTATTACAGGCTGTAACGGTACTGCCAAGTTTGGTGTCTGGAAAGTGTTTGGTACCTCACAACTTGATGTCCCTAAACTGCTGGAAGTGTTAAAGCCTGGTAGGCTATTGTGATCCCCGTGCCCCTCTATCACTTTGATAGTCTTGGCGGCAACGGTCTCGTTAGCCTCCCTACACGCGGCTTCTTCTCTCTCCTTCCTTCGGGCTTCTTTTGTCTATGGGGTTAAGGTTAGGCTTCCCAACAAGCTTCTTGTTTCTTCTAACAACTCTTCGTCACACCTGCCGTTGTGGTGGCTAGATTCCCCCACATCCATGCCTTCACTTCCTCCCTTCGGTAGTCCCTCGGTGCGTCGTCGAAATCTTTCCCTTCTCTCGGCTTGCTTTTGTGCGAGTATAGCTTTTCTAGCGGCTTGCTCCCCTTCAAGTTCCTTCAAGTTCCTTCTGTAAATTTCTACTTTTATTTAATTGATTGGGCATAAATTCTTTGCTCACTTTTGCATGGGGCAATAATCAACACATCATTTTAAAAAAAAAGAACACTTTTATTCATTCATGTCATTTTATTACAACACTTCTCAATTAATTGAGTGATTTTCTCATTTCAATTGTTTAGTGTCCTTCCTTTCTTCCGTCTGTCTCATATTTTAAAACTCTCGAGAGGTGCCATCGCGTTCCTCTTGGCGACGGATGTTCACACGTTCCTGGTATGCACAGAGAATTTCCTATCGGTGTTCCTCACGGGCAATCTCCTCTAGGCGGACTCGCTGTGCCAATAACGCCTGTGCAAGCAACCGGGGGAGGTGGTTCATGAACCGGTTTACTGGGGGGCTTACTTCCAGTGTGCTCCACACAACACTTGTTGGAACTTCAGCCTCCGTGGCCTCCTGTCGGACATAGGTTTCGATGGCCGCTTGAAGGAGAATTGAGAATTCCCTCGTTGTAGCGACTTCTCCTTCGTAGAGCTCCGTACGTGCGTCGTCGGCCTTTGGGTTAATCTCACCATTTGGTAGGCCCATAGTGCCCGTACGCCATCCAGCCCTTTTCTCGAGTATGTCTAGGCAACGACGCCAAATGTTTACCCTCGTGGGGTAACAAAGACT
Source organism: Chamaecyparis obtusa (assembly GCA_027943335.1). Lineage (NCBI taxonomy): Eukaryota > Viridiplantae > Streptophyta > Pinopsida > Cupressales > Cupressaceae > Chamaecyparis > Chamaecyparis obtusa. The sequence goes on from BSBK01007540.1 coordinate 337,596, forward strand.
AATTGCATACATAAAGTAAAGTATTCAACAGGAAATGGAAAGAGAACATAACAACATTGTATTCATATAATAATCATCAAGTACAAGTGTAATTCTACATCCCGATTTTCGTGTCCTGCTCAAAGAGAAGAATGCATACATATAATATCCGAGGGGATGCGAGGCGAACCGTCGCATCCGTGTAACTCCCTCGGACGGGATAACCGTCTAACTACCCATTTTCTCGACAACAACCACAAGTGAGGTTGGACAGAGTCATATTGGCACAGAAAGATCCTATTGGGTGGTGGACATGGCATGGGAGAGATACACCAGAGTTGAAGGTGCTTGCCACTTGCCTCCTTGCACAGGTTGTTAGTTCCTTTGTTGCAGAGAGGAATTGGTCTACATATGGCTTTATCCACTCACTCAAGAGGAATCGACTCACTTCTAGATAAGCAGAGAAGCTAGTGGTGGTGCATTGTGCTGTTAGACTTGAGGATCGTTAGACTACAGAGTATAGGCAGACTCTAGCATTACGGTGGGATGTTGATCTTGAAGATGTGGCCCGGGTTGATGAGGAAGAGACACCACCAGGATTGGTTGGGGTTCCATTAGATGAGGATGCCCTTCTTCCCACAGGCTATGACAGAGATGACTCTGATTTTGATGCAAAGTTTGAGTTGGCTGATCTAGAATAGGAGATGACTTTTAGTTTTTTATGTATTTTGATTTTTATATTGAACATGAAACTATATGGCAGCACTAAGCCTTTGGGCATTGTGGTTTTGTACGTTAAACTTATTTACACATTTTTTGTTATCACATGCATATATGATATTGACAATGAATTTTTGATTTCTGAATTTTGAATGCTTATTGTATTTTGAAACACCAAAATGTTGTAAACTTTTATGTTAAGGCTCTATGATGTTTAAAACTTTAAATGGCATTGCTTTATCCATATTTTCATATGAATGTCATGTATATTTGCAATTTTCAATATATATTTCAAAATTTCCCTATATGTTATATAGCCGTCCCCTTTGCACCCCGCCCCCCCCCCCCCCCCCCCGCCCTCCGTCCCCATTTTTTGGCAAAAAAACTTGCCGTCCCATCCCCCCGTCCCAGAAACTCGGGGTAACACTGCATGTAATTAATAATCATCAAAAATGTGCTGGGAATCATCTAAATTTGATAATTGTTTTTGGGCTTCAACAGTCCATAATTAGTGGAAAATGACTTCTGGAAAAAACATGATTAAATTCAAAATAATTCATCTAAATACTTTATTTTTCTTGTTTGTGCCTCTACCAGAGTCTTGCATATTCTGTTAGGATTAACCATCTTGTACACAAATGATAAGATCTCTACAATTCTGTTGGAAGAAGGCTCATATTCATTAACCGACTTCTTTCTGCAATCATCTTGTGTTACAAAGAGATTAGTAGTAAACTATTCTAGGTGGTGTTGATGCTAAATATTTTGGATATGTTTTTCTTGAACTGGGACAGGCTTTATGTGAAATTCATGGAATGGACCTCATATTTATGTGGTTGTTTACCCTTAAGCTTTCATTTTAAGCACTTGAAAGTTATAAGAGCTAGGTTCATTTCAATATATTTCTAAGAATTTAAGAATATCTTAACAAAGAGTTCTTAAAAATCTAAAATGCTTTGTATTTTTTATTTCATTGGAAATTTTGACAGGGTTTGTTCTATTGAGACGAGAGTATGGCAATGGAAATCAACAGTCATTTTTGCTAATTTTTTCGCAGATGTATTGCATTTGTATTTCAAGGCACGGTTGGAAGAGTTCACAGCAGCAGTGGAGAAGAAGACAGAAGAAATGAGTCAAAGGGATAGCATAGAGGATAATGAAATGGAAACCATCCAAAATAGTTCTTCTGGTTTGATAGATGAAATGGAGGTGGATGATGCAAATGAACCTGAAACATGTGGTGAATATGGTGAACTAATTTCTAAGACATGGATTTCAAAGGTTGGCTGTATTGTGCATAAGCTCAGAGAGCTTGGATTCTCATCAATGACTGAAGATGCCTATGCATCTGCTATCTTCTCTCTTTTAAAGGTGAATTCAGATTTTCTTTAAAGTATTTAAGTAGAGATTTATTCATGTCACAAGCACAACCTTATGGACTCTGTTGATGGATAGTTTTTGTATCTTAAAAGTATGTACCGTCGACTTAATACTGAAAAACAAATGTAGCTTTTATGACAGTTGAAACAATTAAGTACATGGAATGCACCATATGCTACCTTTCCGACAATAATGCTATTGGACAATTTGTCTGACATAAGGCACAAGAGATCTGTTTTTAAAGTTACCTTTAAGGATTATACATAAATTACAAAATCAACTCATACAAATTCTTTTATGCCTATACTTTGTATCATCTTAATACATTGAAGTTAGCAGTTCTATTAGTATGAGTAGTCTTGGTGTAAAAGGTGCCTATTAGTCTTGATTGGTGTTCTAATAATGTTTGGGAGATGCCAGTATAATCCTTGGCAGGTGACACGAATCATGGAGACTAAGAAAGAGGAATCTAGAATTCATTTAATCCAAATATTGGCCTTGTGTACAAGCTATGTGGAGAAAGAAACTTAGTAATCTAAACATCTAGACATCTCAGTTGTATCTTTTCTATTCTTGGTTATGAATTTTAAGGATATCTGAGATAACTTTCAGGTTTTCGGAGTCATAAGTTCTAATTCTTGATTTGGTTACTCAATGGGCAGACAAAGGTTCATTATTTAGCAAGGGAGGATCATCTGACGTCTGTGCTGGAACCCATCAGAAAATGGATTCAGGTTTTTGTGTTCATGCTGCTTTTACTTTCTAATATTGTATGCTGGTTAGCTATGCCCATACCATGATCTGGGTTTTCAAGTAAGCAATAAATTATTGATGCTGCATTCCAGGACTTTAATTATCTACATATTTCATTTCAAGTTTTTAATAACTTGTATAATTTTGGTTTTTCTATTAGCTGCATGATTACATCATTCTATCTTAACTTGTTTTGTAGGTCTAGTAATTTTGTTTTGCTTACTGCCACGAGTGTGTTTGTTATTATTGTTGCTCTTGTTATGGTGTTGATTGTAGATGCTTTTGTTATTGTACAGGCTGTCCCTCTTCAGTTTCTACGTATAGTTCTACCTTACTTGTGTGTTCCATCCAATGAGGATAAGAACAGGGATCCATCCGTTCACACATCACCTCTAGCTTCATGTCCTCTATTGTGGTTCAATGGAAGAGAGATCACATCAGAAAGAATTACTAGATGGCATTTACGACTTGAATATTTTGCATATGAGACTTTGCAAGATTTGCGAATTGATCAACTATTTGATATTATTATAGACTATCCTGAGAGGTGAGTGAGATATATAATATCATTTTTTTAGGCTTGAATTATTGAAATGTTACTCTTGAATTTATTTATTTCTTGCCTAAACTTTTGCATATGATCTCTTTGTTTTTTCATAAAAAAATCATCTTATACAAGATAGCTGAAAAACTTGCCAAAAGCAAAAACTTGCCACGGCCTTAAAAAAACTTGATGAAAAGCTTGACAACTTAAAAATTTGCTTAAATATAACTAGAAATACATTTTTTTTCAAAATTCAATGAGGAGATGCATCCAATGAGTCAATAAATGAGTATTCAAAAGAAAAAAGCTCAGTCTAGATATATTTGATTGATTTAAATGCAAATTTGATACAAAATGGCATCCTCATGTGGAATGCTGATGGTTGGTGGCCTGATAGTCTGAAGCAAAATTAAAATAGAAAATTGTTTTTGTAAAACTATAAGTAAAATGCAACATCAAAATAGTTTACATCTTCCTCTTCCTAGCTCTAGTAAAAACTATGGGAGAGGTATAGGGTCTAGTCCTAGTAGTTTGCTGTGGCTATGCGTCCTTGCTTGACACGAATGGCTGTGGCTCAACCTCCATCCTAGATGTAGATGCTGCTGACATTGACAATGACTCCTTGTCATTGTCCTGCACCTCTTTATCCTCAACGTCATCCAATGTGAATCTGAATCCAGCCCTCCTCCATAACTTGCCTCTCGAAATCATAGATCTCATCCTTCATAAAAAATGGAGGCTGCTCCTGTGATGACCAATCACTATAAGGATCTCTATCATCCAAATCAGTTGGACCAGGTAGTGTTTCCTCTACGTTCTTTGTGTGCAACCGAATATTATATTGCACAAAGACAAGGTCATTGAGGCGTTTTTAATCTAACTTGTTCCTCTTCTTCGTGTGGATGGTCTCGAACAAGCTACAAGGCTTACATTAGATTTAAAGGGCAAATTTTTGGAGATTTGGGGTAGTTCCACTCCAATTTTGCCACCACACATCTGCAAAATAAAATATTGAAGAGTTAGAAAGCAAAGTGAAAACATATTTTTATTTTTTAGTTTGATCTACTTACCATGCATGTGAAAGACTCCATATTGAGTGGTTCTTCTTCTCTTGGCAAACTTTGAAGAGAATAGCTTATTGCTTGATTTCGGGTAAATTTCCAATTTGGCTACAACAAGGCCCCTCAACTCAAACTCGGGTGTCATCTGTTGAATGCATGTAGTGAGGCCCTCTGTGATCTCTCCATTTGGATCCGAGTAGGAATCCAAGAAGAAAAAACGAGGCTTGAGGAAGTATCCTACTGTATGAATGGGTTGGTGGAGGTGATTGTTCCACCTATCAATTATTTCCCATATGAGATCAAATACGAGGTTGTCCTTGTAGAAATTTTTGATAGACTCCTTGGCCCTATCCATGGCCTCATAAAGATACCCCATTGGGGTTTGATCCCCATCTACCAAGCGGAGAACTCTAACCAAAGGCTCTGACACCTACTATTGAAAAATGCAAAATATTAATTGTTATAGATGAAAGACTTGAAAACAAAACAATTAAATATTCAAGTTTTGAAGTTACCTTTACAATCTCTGTAGCTCTTTGCACAAATAAGTTGTGGAAGACAATGCATGCAACACCCTGTCCTTTAGATTTTTTCAAATAACTTGAGTCTAGCCATGCTTGACTCACAAACGTTTGCGTCAAAGTTGTCAATGAACAAAGAATGCTTTGCAACATTAAGAAAATCGTTGCAATCCTTGTGACACCTGATCTTACCAACTCTTTCCCTTGGGTGTGTTCTCATCAAGTGAAGAACCCAAGGATGATTGTAGATGTATTTTGTATCCCCTCCTTGCACCCTCTACAATTGCTGTCACTCAATCTGATTTGCCTATGTCCTCCAAAAGATGATCATGGACCTGCTACACAAGGTGTCCAAAAAAGTGTTCTATGTTTTTCTTGGAGAATTGTACCGGTTGCCACATATGTTGCTGCATTATCGGTTATTATTTACACCACAGTTTCAACTCCCACCTCTATGACAATTTGCTCCAACATTAGAGCTAAATTTTTAGTTTTCACCTTGTTGGAGGCATCCACCGATTTCATGAACACCACATTATTCTTGCAAGCAACTGAAAAATTAATGATGGTGCAACTTTTGTTGTCTGTTGATCAGAATGAATAGCGCAAGCATATTTTTCCATTCTAATAGTAATAGTCAAAATGTGGTCCATGGTCTAATAGTCCGGTCTGAACCCTGCCTGCCCCCTAGCCCGAGTGTGACGCTGATCGAACTACTGAGAAAGAAGAGTATGCAAAATTGTGGCATACAGTTTGGAGAAAGTGTGGCCAACCATCATGGTCCTGTAGTTATTGGGATCATAGGCGGGGCCTGCCTTGTGGATCGGATGGATGATATGATGTGACCAAGAGGGGGGAACCCCATGCAAACCACACGTTTGAAGTGATCGGTGAGGAAGGAACCCAACACAGTGATACTATGTTTGAAGAGTTCTGCTTGGAACCCTTCCTCATCCGTTGCCCTGCTATTGTTCATGGATCTAACTACCTCCCTGATGCTAAAATATGGTAGTGGGGGGGAGGGGTGACAAGGATGGAAGGCTGGTCGAGCATACCATAGAGAGTGTAGGTGTGGGAGATCAGTAAGTTGTGGTCCAACTCAGGGGGGAGGGGGAGCAGCTAGGGAAAAGGGTGTGCCAGAAAGACTTGGTGGAATGGGCGAGCCATGCACGGACTCCACTACAATGCGAAATGAAGAGGCATTTCTGTAAGATCTCCTACCAATATTTGTCCTTAAATACTCAATAGGCCTGGAGGAATTTTGTGAAACAACTGTCTTGCACGGGTTGTCCTGTAAATTCTGTTTTTTCTTGCACCAAATCACTTCATAAAACACAAAAACTATGCATTGTAATTCCATCAAATACTTGTCATTCTTAGTCATACAATACTGATTTTTCCTAAAGGGTATTTGCAAGAACATTACTTCATCATGCTGTCATAAAACATGCTGGCAAAATGTATAAAAAGTCTGAAAACGTTTCTACATGAGGCATAGATATTATGCTAAACATTTTGCATTCAATAGTTGTTCTTGTTATTCAGAGGTATCACATAGACATATCGTCAAACACTTGACCAGCTAACTACTAACATATTTCAATCAGCAATTAGCAAACAAATAAGAAATCTGGGTTATGCCAATGCCCAAAAATGATTGATCACTAACCAATCTGTTTATTAACAGCAATGATACTTTGAACCAAAACGTTCAAATATAGTTCGAATAGCAAACAAAATCAAGATGGATATTGGAATGTAACTCGTGTGCACCTGGGTTGCGAATATCAATGGATATCATGTAAAAACCTGCCCACAACATAGACAAAAATACTATTCACGCACTGTAGCAGCACTGTTCACGGAACTGTAGCAGCTCTGTAATGGCACTGTTCACGGCTCTGTAGTGATACTGTTCATTCCACCTTCAATCTGATTTATAACTTAAGATTTGAACCAAAACTTCCACCATTAATTCTAGATGTGAACTCTGTATGAATCCACCAATCTTTGAAGAAGTGGGTTTTCGTCCAAACCTTCTCAGTTCTAAGGGTTTCCATCCTTAGAACAATCGAGTCACTGTATTTCAACAACAAGAGAAAAGGCTTCAATGAAATAATCTCATAACATGTCCCAATAAGAAGAATAGCCTTTTCATTTATAGCATCTCAAGTCGGTGAGTATTTGTACTTTTAGCAATGTGGGATAATAACGTTTTTAATTCGTAAAGTCATTTTAATTTTATAATATAACTTTATATTATAAAGTACTTTAAACTATAAAACCCATAAAATAATATTAATTTCTTCCCCGTTTCACCTCAAATTAAACTGTGACTGATATGGATCCCTTTTAATTAACTTTATTAGCCTATCGGGATGAGAAATATGCTAATCACACCCTTGGAGAGATTACGGAAAAGAAGGGGACATTACAGTTTCTTGTGGTGGAGGAAGTGGCAGTAGGATTTTTTCAGTGAGGTGTAGGAAGTGGGATGATGGATGAAGGCAGAGCACAAGGTGCGGTGGAAGGACTTGCAGTCATCATTGTACCACTTATTCATAGGGTAGGCATTCTTACGCTTGGTGAGAGGGATCAACGAAGTGGTGTGATGAGGAAATGAGAGAAGGGCAGCCTCTTAGATAGAGACGTAGAGGCGGTCAAACATGGTGGAAGCACACGAAAGGATGGAAAAGGAATTCAGAGGGAGAAGCTCTTTGCAATGGTGGGTGAAGAGGTTCCGGTTTTCGCTTTTGAAGCAAAAGGAGGTACGAGGGGGAAGGGCGGACAAGGCAGGGGGAAGGGGAGAGGAGGGGAGGGGGAAGGGGACGACTAGATGGTGAGGCTAAGAAGAGCATGGTTGGCTAGGGGAAGTGGGGTGATGGAGAAATGGTTGATGGAGGAGACGAATGAAGGACTGGAAAGGGCCTACTCCACAATGTTCACACCCCCATAGTGAGGCCAGCAGTAAAGAAATGGGAGCTGGGAAAGTAGGGAAGACCCTTTAGGATCACCAAGTCCGAAGACTCGCTCAACTAGAGAAGGTGGCGGCCATATTTTGTGAGGGGCCCCAACATGTCATTAGAGGATCACTAAAGTCCCAAAGCAGCATGATCCGTCTTGTCAGTGTACATCGTGTCCACAACTTGGTTGTGGAGGGGGGCCTACATATCCCTGGTTTGTGCATTGAAATCCCCAATAATGATAATAGCCTCCACTATAGAGAACTGAGAGATACTGTCGAATAAGTCCACGTAGGGGTCACCATCCTGCACATTATGTATAGCATAAGAAGAAGATGTCGGAGGAAAGTAGTACGCAACAATGAAAGCATCCTTGAGGAACAGTGCTGCCTAACTAACATAGACCCACAAAAATCTAGCAGAAGTATTGGAATAAACAACTGAGTTCAGATCCCAAAGTCAATTGCTGACGAGGCAAGCGATTCGACTAGACCACCTAATACCCCAAGAGCTCTTAACCTTGTACCTAAAAGTTGATAACTAGTGAAAGACGGTGACACCTAGCAGAGGACGAGTGAGGCTCTTATGAGTCTCTGTAACGAAAAGATCAGCCAATCCCAGAGCATCCTGAAGTAAACCTAGCATGGCCGAAAGTGTCGTGTTACCATTCCAGCAATTGACATGTAAGGGGCCCTCCTTAATATCCTCCACACCAAATTGCGGCCAGGACTGTCATTGAGCAACAACAACAGACTGGGGTTCCCACCCAGGAGGGAAGGAGACTAATAACCACTTTCAGGTTCTTGATGACTGCCCATTCGCCTTTGTGTCTTGCCTCTGCCACAAGTTTCCAGGATTGTTCTAGTTATTGCACATTTCCTATTTTTTAGGAAAATTCCTAAATTTTAGGAGACTGTTAGTTCACAGTGGTCAGACAACATCTGTGGACAAGAGCCATTAGATGGAATTCAGATCGGGGCCCAGATGAGCGAGCTATGAATAATTCGGAAATAACTTAATTATTTCCTAAGTTAGATGTTAATAAAATAATAATAATGCGATTATTATAATCACTTATAATAAGTTATAATAATGGGGTCATGGCACAAAACCCTAGGAGATGAATTAAAATAAATTATAACTTAAAATGGGGCCATTTGTTAATGACAAATTAGACCCTCATATGGATCGAACTCCTTGGTGAGAAGAATAAAGAATTAAACTTAGCAAATTTAATAAATTAAAGTAAGAGGCAAACCCCATTTGGTTTGAATTAGCTTGGAGGGAAAGCTAATTGAATAAAAAGGCATTTTGGATTATGCAGAGTTATCGTTTACGTAGTAGCTTTGGGTTTTGAGCCTCCACAAAGGTCTGAACCCGATTTTCATCTTCTAGGAACGAAACCTTCAAAGGGAAATTGGAGTTGGACATAGCCCCAGCTCCTGGTGACAGGAAAATTGTTTCAGAATCAGTGGGCTTCATATATGGATCAGTTTGAGTAAGTTTTAGCAGATCAATTTGGGTATAGGGTTAAAACAATTTATTACAGTTACATATCTGTAGTTTTGGAGGGAGGATCTAGTCATTTGAGCAGTACAATACCTACTGTATAGTACTAGCACTCATCCTCACATTTCCTAGTTTGGACGTTAGGCATCATAAAGCATATTTGATCAGCAAACATCAGATTTGGTGGACATTTTGGAAAGGGAACAGGTCTGCAGCACATTAAGTACGTCCTTTGGCAAGCAAATCATTTTCTAGTGACAGCCGTACAACTACATACAGCCGTATCATCCAGATCTCAGGGAGAATTAAGTGAAAATCAGTTACAGTGGTGTTTAGAGAAGAGATCCATGCCATATTTCTTCAGCAGACCGCAAGAGAAGAATTAAGAGGGCTTATCCTGCTGGTGACTTAGTTGCTGTCCATTGCTGGGCTTATCGGCCATGGTCTCCAAGAGGTGTTCTTTTCAGTAGCGGTTCTCCTCCCCCTCCAAGAAGCATCAGAAGTGGTCCAGGCCTTCTGCTAGCTCTTTAGATTACCCTTCTGTTTTGAGTTTCTTCTCGGCGGAGCTGATTTTGTGGTAGGGGTTGGGGTCTTTCTTGGTTGGGACCCACCCTCCCCTCTTCCTCTCTCTCTTTCTCTCTTTTGGTTGTTTGTTTTTCTTTTCCTATTGTTCCGTTGGTTTTCTTTGGGCACCGTTTGGTGTCCCTTCTGTAGGCCGACCCCCTTTCTGGTTTTTGGCAGTCCCATTGACCCGCTTTGTGGTCTTCCATTGGACATTAATAAATTTATCTAATCTTATCTTATCCCGTGGATACCCTGTGGGTATGCCTGGGTGCGCACAAGTTGTGTCCCAAACACCTTGGGTGTGCTTTGGGTATGTGGGTGCACATTCAGTGTGCTAGGGATGCATCTTGTGTGCACCTAACTGTACCATAGGCGAACCCAAACTCAGGTGAACCCAGTCTGAGTGCGGGGGTCCTCTAGCTTGTACCCTTTTCAACTAAGGCAAAAATGATTAAAATAAAACATTCTACTTATCATGCACGGAACTTAATAGAAGGCCATTTCTGTGTCATTTTTCCCTTAAAGCTGTGTTGTAGGCTTGAAATTGACAGTCAGATATGAAGTTACATCCCAAATTTCAGAAACTAATGTGCTGTTTGTAATGCAATTTTCAGACAACTGCTGTCAAATAATATCATTCTGCCTGTTATTATACTAAAGGATACTGTGTTGATGTAGTGTTTATCCATCAACAGAGTCCCCAGATTGATACTTAATTCAGAAACAATACTTTTCCTAGGTCCCAGGTAGGCATTTTACTTTCATATTTCAGTAAATATGAATACTGCTTTCAGTGTTTCCAAGAGGTGATGTTTCAGAACCTTTTAGTCTTTCCCAGGTGTCTAATGTGTATATTTTTGAGATACTACTTAAAATTAAGTCCTTTTGAAGTTATGATTTCAAAACTATTATTTTTGTTCATAATATGCATTTTCAATTTGTTTTGAGTTTATTATTTATTTATAGTTGTCTTCTCCAAAATTTGAGAATTTTTTTACCCTCTCCAGAAACATGCCCTCTTCATCCCTCTTCATCCTGGGAACTTGGAGAAATATTGATCTTGTATTATAATTGAAGGTCTGAACTATGAGAAATGTGAAATGAAAGCAATAAAAATTAGTAGCTGAGGCTTTTCCCAAATGTGGAAAGAATCTACATCCTCTTGGAAAGCATAAATTGTGGCTAAATTTCTGGACTTACATGCATACCCAAATGTCTTTAAATCTGTTAACCTTTCTTAACATAGTGGGAAATCCCATTAATAAAAAAATGTTTATTCTTTATCAAGCTCAAGGCAGTCATCTTCACTATGCAAAATTGTTAGTAAATAGTAGCATGATGGCTTAATATTTTTTGTATGGTAACTAGAACAACAAAAGTTGACTTGAACATGACAAAAACTTGAGGAATAGCTAATAAATGACTGGCAAACAGAGGCTTTAAGACAAAGTTTCATAGGGGTATCAAAATGACGTTTCATAGGGGTAGCAACAGTTCTCATAAACAATTAGCCCTTGGCTAATTGAAGGTCAAATATGCTGGCTGAAATGTAAAGGTGAGGCTGGTATGAAGGTAGGGAGAGCATAGAGTTTCATATCTCAAGAGCAATGTGATTTTGAGAATATTCTTAGGGTGGATCTATGTTGAATTTAGTCTATATTAGAGCTAAATATAATGCTATTTTTGGTTTCATGGAATACTTTTATTCGTGAACTCTGCTTATTCATAAAATAGCTAATTAGGGATCATTGATATTTGCCATAGGTAATTGAAGATTTTAGTCAGTTCACCTTCTCCTTACTAGGTTTTCTTTCTCTCGATCAATTTCACAACTCACTAACCAAATTTCTCCATGTTGGTGTAATTGAGGCATTTTACTTTGGTTATTTCTCACCTAGGTCCTAATTACACTTTACTTAAGCTTACGGAATTGCATAGGAGTAGTTGGAGCGTTTCCACTTTAGGAAGACTTATCATGTTAGTATTTTATCATATCCACTTATAGTGCATGGACTTTTCCACTTTGGAGGGTGATCCATCTTTAGTGGACATGTGACTCCACCTTTGGTGCATGATCCACCTTTTGTAGAGTGATAGCTTTTCATGTTAGCTATCATGTAATGAGACCATCGTTCACTCCTTTGTACTCACCTTGGCTATATAAGCAAGGGGTTTCCTATGTATTGATTCATCCAACATTCCAGTTGAGTTAAACCATCCAACTATTTTATTCCATTCATGGTGAGAATACAGTCTATTCTTGTATTATACTCTCTCTTGTTATTGTGTTTTCCATTTGGCTTCTAGTTCTTGGGTTACTATCTCCATAACCAAATCTTACATGGTATTAGAGCCATAGAGTGCCATTGGTTTGCCATTTGAGAGATTTGATTTCATATTGTGGTGGATTTTGGGGGTTCCTCTTTGTGGCTTTCTATTGCTGGACAAAATTGGAGTTTGCTAGAGCAAATAAGAGGTTGGCATTATATTGAGGAGGTCCAAAGAAAACCAAGATCGAATTTTATTTCATCCAAATTGGACATTGGATTCCAAATCTATAGCTATTTGAAGTTTGGAAGTGTGGTGGCAAATTAGGCATCATAATTACGTAGGCAATTTTCAAACTTATATATTTTAGTCATCCAAACTCCTTTTTTTGAGCAATTCTATTTGATTTGGGGTAGAATTACGTACTCTATGGAGTAGTGCAAGTGGTTTCTAGTCTCAGCTCCTGAATTTTTCAGAAAATTGCATAATCTCATTTTTGCAACTTCCAAAGCCTCATTTGGGCTCATACCGACTCCCTTTAAGGTACAATTTTTTTGGAAGTGCATGACTTTTTCTGTATTTTTCAGTGGTACTATCAGTTTATATTGACTGTGATAAAAAATTGTACTTTTAGAATTTGGCTTATTTTTATAATTGTAATGCATAGACCTTAGTTTGGTCTTTTGCATAGTGATCAAGTCTCTTATAGCCTGATTGTGGCAATTGTAGTCACTAAAATGGAAAGTCCAAGAAAGAAAAAAAAGAAAATAAAAGGAAAAGAAAAACGATTCTTTATTATTTAATAATTTTTTTTAGTAATAATATGTTTTTAAAAGCTTTTTTATAAGTGTTTAAAAACAAATTTCAAATAACTAGGCAAATTTGGGAAAGAAATCTTTATCCACCTATCATATTTGTAATGCAACGTTCCTCCAACTGGCAGCAAGGGGGCTAGTTGTTCTCTTTTTCCTTGCATCATTCCAATTGGATGGCGACACCACCAATCTTTTACAGGGCATCCTTGGTGACATCATTGTCAATTTCCATATTTGCATTGTTATATCATGTTGTATTCTCTAGCATGACCTATGTTGTACACACACCAATATAAAGTGTCATCCTTCTTTATACTTTGTCATTGATGACATATTTGATGTAATCCTCCTGTACTTGCAACTTGAGTTTGATATGGTACAACTGTATTGAAGAAAAAGGTTTCTCAAAATAGTGATTAGTTATTAGTGGTTGAGTTCTATCTGTATAGAATTTAGGATATTGGCTTTCCTGGCAAGAGTACTCCTTTAAAATCTTCTGTTCCTAACCTCTATAGTATGAAGCATCTTGTATTTGAAATGATGATTTTTTTAATCTCTGTGGTTAAGTCTCCTTGGCAGTTGTTGGCAATGGGAATTGATGTTGATAGTGTTTGCTATTGACTGCATGCAGTGAAGATGCTATAAAGGATTTAAAACAGTGCTTGGATAATACTGGACAGCATGCGAAACTGGTTGAATCATTTCTATCTGCATTACGTTATCGTTTACTTATTGCTGGTGCATCAACTAATGACATATTGGAACAATATGTTTCAACTATAAAAGCTCTTCGAACTATGGATCCAACTGGTGTATTCCTAGAGGCAGTTGGACAGCCGATTGGGGAATATTTGAGAGGAAGGAAAGATGCTAGCAAATGTATTGTAGCGATGCTTACTGATACCACAGGAGGTGAGAACAGTTCAGGAGATGTAAATGAAGGCATTAGCCTGCTCGAGGAATTGAGCAGAGATACAGCTAATCGTGAAAATGGAGAGAGTGATGATGATTATAATGCAGAGGATGAGAAATCTTGGGCTGCGTTCGAGCGGTAAGCATTTACTTAGTATTAAAGTCAAGTTTGAAGTTTTAATTATGGGTTTTTGTCAAAGGTTGTTGGTTTGTGGTGATATTGTTTTATTGGTGCAGTTGGGAGCCTGATCCTGTGGAGGCAGATCCATCCATAGGAAACAGGAATAGGAAGCCAGTTGATATTCTGGGTATGTTGGTTGGTATATTTGGGTCTAAAGAGCAGCTTATAAATGAATATTCCAATATGTTGGCTGAAAAATTATTGAACAAAATTGATTATGATGTTGAGCGTGAGACTCGAACTGTGGAGCTGTTTAAGGTAAATTGAACCTCTTCCTAGTAGGTACTAAGTTCTCTTTTATTGATGTTAGAGAACATAGTTTCATACTAAGAACTTAAATCTAATATTGCTGATTATTTTTTACTAGTATAGATGCTTGCCAACAACTAAGAGCTTATGATGGATTAGTTTTTAAAAAAAATTCCTTAGATACTTTTTGGAGAAGGAAGCATGCAAAGATGTGAAATCATGATCAATGATTTAACTGCCTCAAAAAGGACTAATGCAAATATCAAGACCACTGTAAAACAGCGAAATCAACCTGAAGGTAATCTTTGGCTTTACATAGTGAGTCATAAAGTAATTTATGGCAGAGATAATGAATCCAACTAGTTTTATTATCTTGAAATGAAAAGAATCAATTGCTTGTGCTGGTAAAAATGAAAATTCTCTGATGAAATCACCTTTCTTCTTGAGCAGATCAACAGAACAAACTTGAAGAAGACAAGCTATTGCTAGATATAGTTGATGCAACAATTCTTTCTTCATGCTTCTGGCCGACATCACAGGTTAAACTTATAGTCTATGGTTCTTGTAGGTCATTTGATTTCAGATTTGCATTATTCAATGTACATGGATGGAAATGTGTAATGTAATGCATTGACAAAGGTTATTTTTAATAGATCTTTTCATTGTTGTCAACGTTTTTTAATCATATTAAAACAAAGTCACTAGTTTCATTTAATACATGTATTAAGATTATAAGAGGTGGCGCTTCTTGAGGGGGCAATTTCTTCTGGCCTTTATTTTCCTCCCTTTTCTCGGATTAATTTCTAATACCTTTATGCTTGGAGGTATGCCTTTTTGTTTCTCTTTTATGAGTACTGGATTATGCATTAAGCTGTTACTTTTTGTTTTAAGAGCCTTCCTCATCCTAACAAATTCTCCACCATCCATTCTATATACATTCAAGACCATATGTTTACTGTTTCATACTCAGCTCTGCTACCGAGATTTTTCTTTGGCTGATCTGAAATCGTCCAATGGACTTGACAAAAATATTCTCTATGTTAGGAAAAATTATTTTGTTTAATCTAGGTCTTCAAAATCTGACGTGTTTCGTCATATTTGGCAATTGTAGGTTGTGAGACATCTGATGCATGTCTTTAGAAAATAACTAATCATGTTTTTCTTGTAGTTGTTAACTGGACCATCCAAAAGTCAACTATTTCATCACAATTCTGTTATTTTAATGTGCTTGGTTTTTACAGAGTTTGTATTTTCAATACATCTCCATTTCTTTTATACTGAATCTTGCCTTTTGCACTGACACAAATCTATGTAACTCTCACATTTGCGTTTTTAGCAGTAAGAATACAAACATGCATAGAATAAAATGAATCTAACATAAAGCGATTGAATAGGATTTATTTTACCGACATGTATAAGCCAGCTCTTTAGGTGTACTTATATTATATGTAGCCTTGGGCTCGAGGCTGTGGAATCTTAACTGTCTTTGTTTCTCCATCAACAGCTTAATGGATAACTAGTTTCACAAGGAGGGGTTGTGGTTGGATCCTAACATTGGTGGCAAACCATCTATAGAGATTTGGATGGAAGGGATGCGGGCTTTGACCCTGCAAGTTATCTCACCGCTCAAGATTATTTTATTATTTTTTCATGTTAATGTTTTGATGAAGAGGGGTTATGCCTTTGATGACCTTTATTATTTTATAATGCTGATTTTGTTATTTGGTTACCATAATGCTGCATCTATTTGCTTTGATGCATGTTTTATTATAGTTTTGACACATACAATAGGGCAAGTAGTGTCCCATCTGAGGCTACTTTGACTATCCTGATTGTTAGATGCTATTGCTTGGCTATTGGAAAGCAGTAAGAGTCTTCTTGTTCTGTTACTCACGATTTTTTCAATTGTAGCTGTTTTCAAGAGTCCTATTTCAAAGAAAATAAAAAACTTAGAACTTTTTTTAACCCCATTTCCTATGTCGTGCATAGAGATCATATTTTCTTACAATGGTTTCATTGAAGGGAAGAGACTTTTTAACAGGGTATTTTTTTTTATTTTGCTTTTTTCTATGTTACACATGATGCATTCCAACCTTTGAACCCTTCATTCCTCTCCATGCCCCTATTTGTAGGACATAGGGATAGTAGGTGATGTCCCTTGACTGTTCCCTATCCTTAGGAATTTTGGAGTTGAATCTTTGAGTGCTAGTTAATGTTGGATGCCTAAAGAATGTTTGGGGATGTACATTTCACTCCTCAACCATACGGTTCTTCAGGATTCCCTCCCTTTTTAATCAAAAAAATTACTTTTTTATAAAGAATACAAAAAAGGGACTACTGTTGGGGGTCCACAAGCCTTCCCACATCCCTTATAGAACCCATGAAATAGTTTTTGATGAATTTTTGCATGTTCCTAGTGTATTTCATCTGTATGCAATTCATTTTAGTGCACATTTGTTTTAGGCTGTCAACATTTCATTTTTCTATGAATGATAATTTTGTGATTTTCAATAGAAAATCATTGGGTTGATTTAATTTGTCCATCAATCTCGGGTTCTATGCAAATGCATTCCTAGAGCCATTGCTCCATTATCTAAATTATTAGAGAAGAAATAAACTCAATTGGTGGTTTCAACTTTTATGCTGCACTGCATTGATCTTTTTCATAATCAATAAGACCTTGCTAAGTAGTTTTTAAATGGCCAAGGGTATGGGCTTAATTGGTTAAATCGTTGGGATCTCATTGTGGAGACCCAATTTCATTCCCAAAGTGACATCTAATGTGGTGACTCTTGGTATTTCTTTGTTGGCTTCTAGTTTTAATGTCTAAGTAGTTATACAGTGCTAATGCTTATGATCTACGGGGATTCATCTCTTGGGTATTTTCACCTTTCCCTAAATCAATAAGATCTTGCTAAGTAGTTTTTAAATGGTCCAAGGGTGTGGGCTTAATTGGTTAAATCGTTGGGATCTCATTGTGGAGACCCAACTTCATTCCCAAAGTGACATCTAATGCGGCGACTCTTGGTATTCCTTTGTTGGCTTCTAGTTTTAATGTCTAAGTTGTTATACAGTGCTAATGCCTATGATCTATGGGGATGCATCTCTTGGGTATTTCCACCTTTCCCTAAATTCAAAATGTTTTAGGGACATGGGGATAAGTAGGTGTTAGATTCTAAAACAATGAACACCCTAGAATACTTAGTCCAAACGAATAGAAATAAAACTATTAATGTAAATGATACAAGAACGAATTGCTGCAAAAATACAATACAAAACAATAGCAAGACTAGCTAGGAGGTGGGTATATATAGAAAATGAGAGAGGGGAGAGATGAAAAATACAACCAATGGAAAGAGTCCACCACAATAGCCTAAAATAGGCAAGTGTAACTCCCATGGAAGATGTCAACACCTTGCTCTCACTCACATTATTAATTCTAAGCAAGCTTAATTATAAGTGTAGGAAAAATATTTCAAAATAAGAAAATAAATAGCCAACTAGGAAATAAAAAACTACACTAACACCTCCCCTTAGGTGCAACTTAGGTGTGTGAAAAGATGATGGGTCTTGACAAATGAGGCCATGTAGGTACCCATGTACAAATAATACCAACCAAAGAGAAGAAGGCCCCCCAAACTAAAGGAGAAGAAGCCCCCCCCCAAAGAGAGAGAGAGAGAGAGAGAGAGAGAGAGAGAGAGAGAGAGTATCCCCCCCACAATGTGTAGTCCACAATGTGTAGTCAATGGTAGATGCTTGAAACTGGATGTAGAAGATGTTCCACAATCATCTAGTAACATTCCTTTCCTTAGGAAGAAACAAAACCAAAGGTGTATACAAGATATCTTCGCATTTTTCAAAAGAATATGTTGGAAGAAATCTCAAAATGTATGATGTCTCTGAACTCTATTCAACAGCCTCTATATTAATGCTAAAATATGTCATGAACAAATTAGGTGTTCTAGGCCACACTGCTGAAGATGACAATCCAAAATCTCCTAGAAAATGATGTAGAACACAATCCAAAGACTTAAGTATCTCCTTTGAAGGCAAAGAGACATTCAAATGTTGTGCCAAAATATTCAACTCATGTCAAATTGTGAGGAATGATCATGTAGAGAATGAAGAAGAGGGTCAGAGTGTTCCCTCACATAAACTGAAGAACTAACTCTATCAAAGACAAGATGTATGCAATCAATAGTGTCTCCCAAATCTGCAATATAAGATTCCAAAAACAAGTCTGAAGTACTTGTCAAGAAGTCATCCCTCGGATTTCTATGTGCAAAACTGTATATATCTTGTTGTAAGAAGTCACTAGAAGCTTTCCAAGAAAACTCTGAAGAAGTAACAGGTGTAGATGGGGTATCAATAAACTGGTCATTCGAAGATGATGTGTTCACATAAGAAGGGGCAATAGATGTCTCAATATGATCCACACAAGTCTGCTTATCTAAGGAAACATCACTTTGAGATGAAGATCCAATGGCCCCATAAAATTGTTGGATGGTGATCCAAGTAGAGAAAGGGCACTTTATGTGCTTTATGTGATAGAGTACCCATAGATAGTAAGACATATTAGTCTGTAAACCATGTCATTATTGTTAAACCATGCACTCTTTTGTTCATAGTCACTTGGCTTAGGAATGAGTCCGAGGAGATAGGGTAGTAGATCTTGTTCAAGCCCGTGATTCTTTATCCTCTGTTTTTAGGACAAATAGTTCTTTGAAGTTACCTTGACAACGTAACGAAAAGACATCGAGAGACACTCCCCTTTCGTCTAGTCTAAAAAATTATCCCCTACCCCCAAATATTACAATGTTGGCAACTTGGCACTTTATAGTATATTGCGATCACAAAATATTTCCCAAATTACAATAATGTTAAGGCCCACAATGGCCACAATTACAACAGTTGACACAAAATTTACAAAAAAATTACAAAAAATAACTGTGTTGCCGACCTTGCCGTGTACTGCCCAGCACTTGCTTCAACCTACAATATCTGAAAAGAATGACAAAAAAATTTATTAAGCTCAGCATGGTTGGGAAGTGCTCATGTTTAACTTTTTATTGATATCTTGTTCGCTAAAATTTGACACCCAAAGTAAGAATTATTGAAAAAACTGTATTTCACCTGAAGGATCTTTCTAGCAAAAAGTTTTTTGCTTCTAATTTGATTTTTATAAAAATATACATTGGATGCAAAAATAACATAAACCCAAAAATATTTTGATGTTATGAACAAAACCTAGAAAGCATTTTTTTCCCAACAAGCAAAAGATGAAAAAAAATGTAAATTTTTAATTTAACCTTCAACTTGCAGGAAAAATGGGTGTGCGATGCTTCTTGAAAAATGTTTTCACAAAATCTGTTTAGTATCTGCAAATTCTAATAAATACCAAGTTAGTTTTTAGTTGCTGAGAACAAAATCTAGAAACCATTTTTCTTTCCAGCAAGTGAAAGATGAGATTCTAATGCAAAAAAGGAAAAAAATTTCAATGAGTGTTGTTGTCCTTAGATCTGTGATTTTCATGAAACAAAACTCAAATCTGACTTTCTTGAGCCTTCTGGACGCTATGGAATAGCTGAATATCTCACCAAGATTACCAGAATGACGCAAACACCCAAATTTCAGGAAATATTTGCACAAAACTGCCAAAGGTGAACGTTTTCCCTCAAATTCTGATTCTCCAGTTTAAATGTAAATGCAGAAGAAGAGCATACGAGGTTTTTAGGAAACCTTTAGAAAACTTATTAGCCAGGAGATGAGGATATATAGAAAATGATAGAGGGAAGAGGTGGAAAATACAACCAATGGAAAGATTCCACCACAATAGCCTAAAATAGGCAAGTGTAACAACCTTGGAGATGACGAAATGTTGCACCCACTCACATTAATAATTTAATATTCACATTATTAATCTTAAGCAGGCTTAATTATAAGTGCAGGAAAAAACTAAAAAAAGAAAATAATAATCAACTGTAAAATAAAAACATACACTAATAGTAAGAAACATCCCTAGGGCCATCTACAAAATTTATTTTAGAAAATGTTTTTGATACGCCTCAGAATTAGGAGGGGATGGTCAGTTGGACACCTAGAGAAATAGAAAAATGAGAAAAAAAAGAGTATAAATATTGTGTAATTCAAATTGAATTGAGAAACCATATTATTTAAGAGTTGTTGTGTGATTTTGAGATCCAGACTGCCCTACATAAATATAAACAACTGCATTACATTCATTTTGATTTGTTTGATAGATAAATTGTCTTTGTTTTTATCCCCTTGCACTTTGAATAAATTTTAATGGAGAATATACACTATATTTTGATTATGATATTGGTAAGGAAGTCCAAATGAATGCAACAAGAAAAAGATGAAAGTTCACACCACTCTTACACTTGCTGATTTAGCTATGTATTGAAGACATTATAAGCGGCATCCCTTCATATGAAAGGCAACATGAATTATGAGATAAGAAGTGTTCAATAACATTGTAACATCGTATTCAAAGTACTAAATGAATGACTCTAGAGTCTATATAATTAAATGGAGTCAACCATTTTTATATAATTAAGAATTTTATATTATTGATTCTGGCATCACTTATTTAGTCTCATAAATTTGTATTTCTAACTTTTTTTTTGTCATTTCGAAGTTGTAACCTGTAGCCTTTAGCATTTTGGAGGAATTTTTATGTAATATATTAGTTAATTATTATATACACATTAGGAATGCGAGCAATGAAATTTTGTTAATTTGTTTGTTGATTCTCATGTGAATTCTCAATTCAGCGCTAATGTTAGATAAAAGGTTTTTAAAATGTATACGATGAATGCCTTCTATATGGATAGCTCTCATATGTTAAAATTCTTCCCTATTTTTGAATTGTTGTATCTTGTCATTCTCCCAAAGATGGCCTCCAATCCCAGCTGTCCTGGAAACTTGCCCACCTATTCCCTATTGACACCTTCCTAGAAATTCAATAGAAAATATGTTGATGCTCATAAGGAGCTAAGTAGTGTTATTGCTTGTAAGTAGCTACTGTATTGGTCTCATTTGGACTCAGCTGCTTGTTTGAGTGATATTTGTAAAATATCTTCAAATGTTTAAAAAACATTTTGGAACTGTTGCAAGCTCAAAGAGAGTTAAACTTCAACTCAGAAATGTGTGGCAGTCTTTTGAATTTTTAGTTGAACTGAATTATGAATTATGTCTTATGCATCATTTACTTATTTTCTATAAATATTTCTCTATATATCTATCTATCTATCTATATTTGTGTGATAATATACCAGAGTTAGTGATTCAGATTTTTTGCAGACTTTACTTCCTAGTCCTTCTGTAGATCTCCTATATCAGATTGATTCTATAAATATCCAAACTTGAATCTTGATGTCACATATAGCTACACTCATAAAAACGTGCTCATGGATACTTGTCCTTTGCCATCCCTGGCCTGGAAACATTGTGGAACATAGCTTTTTTTGTTGCTCTTTGTTGTTCACAATAATAAAGGTGGATGGGTAAAGTCATGAGTATGGTTATATTTTGGGTCACTATGTGGATCATACAAATGTGAATGGAAGCTTTTTTCTGGACTCACTTTTTAGATACCAAATTTAGGGGAACCTTGAAGATACAAGAATGTTATCCTTCTAACCCTTGTCTCTTCTGTCAATAATGTACTTTCAGCCCTTGCTTTTGATGTTTTGGTGTTCTTTATGCTTATAAATGATCTATTGAGATATTATGCTCATCTATATTAAAAATATTTCTTGGATCTTTCTATTGTCATTACTCCACTTCTCTTTATTCCTTAATTTGGTGTGGTTGACTTGTAACCCTATAACCTCCAAATTGTGAAGAGCATTAAAATAACATCAAATAGTTTGGAGGCTCTCTTGTTGTAATACACTGTACTGGTTAATAAGATTTTCAGATCTCCAAACATTTCCTTAGCCTGTGGGCTTTCATCATGAGAGGTCTTTTTGGCTGTACTATGCTTCGTAATTGAATCATGTTCTTTTGACTTATATAAAATGGATTGTTTAGTTATTAAGATTAAACACTCAATGTGCAATTGAATTTGAAAAAAATAATCTTATCTGAAAAGGAAATAGAAGTACAACATAAACGGTATAGAAATCTTTAATTACCTTTAATATTCAAGTAAAAACATAGAAGTGAGGTAGAGTTGGACCCCTAAATCAGTAGTAACAATTTCTTTTCTATGGAATTTGACATTTTTCTTTTCCTTATAGGAGATAGTCAAGGAATATTTCATTTTTAGATGCCCCATTTACTATGAGATACATGGAATATTTTATTGCCTCTATAGGGACTCAGGTATTAGTCTGTCTGCTTTAGATATCCAGAGTCCAGACCACCAATGCCTAACTTTTTTTCTTTGTGAGGCTGTTACCCTTTGGCATAGATCCCTACAATGAGGGGGGTCTAGAGGGTCTAGAGCCCACATGCTGATCTTCTCTTTTTTTGAGCACACCTATATGATAGGCAGCACCAAATGGCCTTTGGATGCTAGTACTTCATATATCGAGCTGATAGATTAGTTAGGTGCTGCTTCTCTCATGGCACCACTAGTATTTATATAACTTAGACTCCCTAGCCTGTTGTATCTTGGCACCATGGCTTTGCTCATTCCCATTTGCATGACCTCATGTTAAGCACACAATTATACCAAGAGGTGGGGGGAGGGGGGAGGGGTGCGGTTGAATCAATATATACCCATAACATTAAGATCATCAGTGCATGTCACATTATCATTAAAGTAGCTATGCAAATGATAAACAAAATCACACATCAACACATAAGAACACCATATTTACATGGAAACCTAGATGGGAAAAACCATGGGGAAAATAGCTGCTTGGATCTACTGTCCAAATCCAACCTCACAAAGATAATAAACTTACAATATTTTGTAGGCACCAATCCACAGGTATCACAACCCAAGATGGAGACACCAATCCCAATCAAATTTGCAAATACCAACCTATAGGAGACACCAGCCCCCTAATCCAAAGAACTGAGGGCAAATCAGTTCAAATACAATGTAAAGTACAAAAATTATATTATGCGGGCCTAAAGGGGGCAATAAACGATTCCTCCATTTCAAACCTAAGTTACCGGGGTTCGCCCCTGACCCCTCTGAATTGGACCAAGTTCGAATTGGTTCGAAATTCGGGTCCCGTTCACCTGTGGGTCCGGGCTATGTTCGAATTTTTGGACCCAGTTCGAACTTGTGGTCCAGCAGTTCGAACCCGGGTGGACCAAGAAGACAGACGGCGAACCCTGTACGAACTTCGGCGAACTTCGGGGCACAGAACTCACTTTAATGACATTTTATTGCAAATTTTATATATTTTTGACATCCAGAACCCTGAAAGGTGGATATGAAAGGATAATTTTTTATTTGTTTTTGTTCATGGGCGGAAGGATTTATACAAATATAACATTTAAGTATAAGTTTGATTTATTTAATTTCTTATACTTTAAGTTATCTTTGTATAAATTATAAAATATAATACTTCCAAGATGTTTGGGATAGGTTCCAGCTTCATAGGAGTTAAGATGCAGATTCTAGATTTTAAAAATTCCAGACTTAGCCAAATTTCAGGATTCAGCAAGCCTTCAGCAGGGTTACCTTCGACAATCAATCATGGCTTTCTAAGGTCAAATTGAAGCTGGCAAAATGATTCTCAAAGGGTTTTAACTCGTTTTATCACAAATCAATTGGTTTCGACCCCATCTCTATGACAGACTTAGCTTAGCTCTCGCCTAAATCCCAGACAGACATGACTTCCCAACAGGCCAAAATCACTCAAAACTCATTTGCCAGACGCAGGGACTTGAAAACAGCCACCAACAAAGATATAAATGTTAGATATTGGTCCTTTTGTGTTGGATATATCATATACATGTTAGATATAACTTATATGAATATCTAACATTTATATCCAACACAAAAGGACCAATACTTCAACACAATACTTTTACATCTTTATGTCTTATATCCCCCCGTCCCCCCGTCCCCTAGGGTGGTGTAACTATGACTTGAAGTATATGATGGTATGATCACAATTCATGATGCTATGATTACAAGTTTATGGTGTTTTTGTTGTTTAAATGTTGTTTTTATGATACTATGTGACATTCTTATTTTTACTCATGCTTCTAGGCTTCATAAATATGTATATATATATAATTTAAAAATTTTTACATGTATTTTCGAACCCGAACCCAAACCCCTTTTCAAAATTTTGTCGAACTTGTGGACCGGTTCTTCGTACCCGAACTTTGAACCGAACTCGAACGGGTAACTTAGTTTCAAACATTGATAGGGATATTTGATGAGATTTCCTTCTAATCTTCACTAGAAGATTCTTTTGGGGCTCTTGCTCACCCATCATTGCTATTTGTGAGTGGAATAGTGCTTTATTTTGTCTTATTTACTTTTATTATTTTGATTTTAAGGTTTTCTCTTCTTAGGATTTTTTATGGTAAACCACTATAACCTTCAACTCCATTGACTTTTGGTCATTTGTGGACATCAATATAATTTCTTTCATAATATAGCTAAGGTGTTAAGTTCTGACAAGTTGAATTATTTTTGCAGGCGGAAAATATCATCATCCCCAAGGAGGTTGATGAACTGCTTGAAAATTATGCCAATGAATTTCATGTATTAAAGGCTCCTCGGAAGATCATATGGAAGAAGAATCTTGGAACTGTCAAGGTCAGTGAGATTTTCCCTCATTTGGATGAATATTACATTAATTGTGAAGATACATTGCTTGTTAATTTGAGCTATTTGTTTTCCTTTTGTCTTTGGCTAAAAGTCGTAATATTTATATCAAAAGTAAGCATGGAGATCTTTTGCTTCACAGCTTTAAAAAACAATTATTAGCAACAAAAGCATGGACACATGCTTTGTTTTGATTTGATATTAGTTGTGATTCAACTTCTTGGTTAGAAATGAGCATGATAAATACTTTTGCAAATCCCTGTAAAATAACTAAAGCCAGATTGAAAACATTTAATATTTTGAAACCTTCATAAATATGTTCAAGCTTAAGAGAACTCATAAAAGAGTTAGGTTTTAAAAATTTGACTCCAATTTGTTTCTGTTCAAAATGTAAAGTCATTCAATAGCTTTTGTGAGGTTTGCTATGTTTTTGCTAATGCTTGAGTGAATTCATTGGCTTGTTGAGTTTCTGCCCGTTGCAAAGCATGTGATTTGCCACAAATTGTTCCTCATTGAGTCAGAGCTACATCAGATGGTTCATGGAATTCTGATAGTGGTTACAAATGGGGCTCTGCAACTGCGTAGTATAACTTTTGTGCTTCTGAATTCGTAGTCAAATAGGCTACAGATTATATTTTTATCTCAGATTTTGTGTACTCTTGCAGTTAGAGTTGCAATTTCAAGATCGATCTGCTGAGTACATGGTGTCTCCAATTCATGCGAGTATTATCATGCAGTTCCAGAAGCATCCCAGGTTAGCCAGAGGGATTGAGATGTTGAAAATTGTAGATTAAGTAGGAGAAACATTTTATTCTGTTCTCAGAAAAAGATATATTGGCTAATGTGATCTGGCTTGGATTACAAGCTGTGCAATTCATTTAGTCTGAATCAACTTTTTATGTTAAAAGTTACTTTATATTTTGCAGATTTCTATTTAGTGACTAAAATTATCTGTTCCTTTTCTACTTCTGTAATGCAGCTGGACTGCTAAGAATCTTGCTATAGCTGTTGGGGTACCAGTGGATACTCTTTGCAGGCGAATCAGTCTGTGGGTAAATAAGGTAAACAGTGTTTGTCTTACTTTCTGCATTCTGAATTGTTGTTTCTTTTGTAAAGATTCTCAACATATTCTTTCAAATTTACTTCTTAGGGAGTTGTATTTTCTAATTGGATCCAGTACAATATGTATATGTATCTGTGCTTTATACAAATTTCAATATTTGCAATGTATAATACAAATCTCATTAAAATGTATCATAGAATATGAGTATGGTTGTAGTCCTAGATAAACCATGTAGTTGTTGTACTTGTTACATCCTGCTAACATTTTTATTTGTACCTTATGATACAGCACAAATGAGGGGAAGTTTCCTTGTAATAGAAACAAACGTAAACTTTAGAACTTAAGGAAATAGCCTCTAATTTTTTTACGGTATTTACTAGTTAAATTTTCGGATCTTGAATATGCATTACAAACAAGCTAAAGAAATTACCCATCGTTTTGATCTCAAGCATTTTAATTTGCACCTTATGGTAAAATACAAAATGGAACAGTTTAAGGATAAACTTTTTTTAGAATTAGAAGGGGAAGCTCCCTCACAATATAAATCCTAGAAGTTAAGGAAACAACTTCTAATTTTTTATGATACTTATTAGTGAACTTCTAGGATGTTGGACATACATTGCAAACGAAATAAAGAAATTACTTGTATTTTTGTTCTTGCTGAGGACACGAGGCTTATCAGCATTTCTAATTGAGATGAGAGAATTTTCAATGTAAATACCTATAGTAGCACCTAGCTAAACACAGCTAGAAGTGCTAAAAGTTGCTAAAATGAAAAGGGAGAACATAAAATTGGATTAAACACACAGGGTTAAACAAACCAAAAGCAGGAATCATATACAAAGTTACAATTACTCCGTTGATGAGATCTGCAATACAAAGCCAATGAATTCAAGTAGGAGCAATTCAATTTACTTCAACAACATGTACATAGGATACTATAGGAGCTCAAGCGGTCATCTCAGTGGAAAATAGTGAAAATATAAGTGCCAATAGCACTTATTCAGAAGTGTTTACAAAGTTTTGCATGAAAAATAACTAAAAAGCTAACTAAAGTTCCTATATTATCAAACAAAGCAAGCTCAATATACAATCTCGTCCATAAATTCATCATATAAATCAAGACACATCTATATAATTTATATGATAAGAGCAAATATCTCTATAAATAGACCTTCTAGATAGTCATAAAAAAATATTGTTTCTAAATAGATCTTCCAAGAGATTGTCTTGAAATAGCCATCTCCGGAAAATAACAATGACTAAAAGTAGCGATGACAAAAATCATCTAGCTTGATAGTTGGCTCTTGACAGTGACTTTGATGAAGGTTATCTATTTTTACCATGGCAGATCTTGATGGCTCACCCAACAATCTTGGGCACTTAAATTTGAGTCCTTCATCAGAAACATTGAAATTTAGTGTCCAATGTTAAGACCCATGCAAATTTTAACCAGATTTTGTACCTTTCCGAAATAATGTTTTGACGTACAGTTTAGATAGAGTTTCAGTTTGAGTATTTATGGCAAGCAATGATTGTTTTTGAGTGCAATGCTCCACATATTTTTTGTTTGTCCTACACAAATTTAAAGATGAATAACATTAAATAATGTTAAGTAAATGATAGATGACAGTCCATTACAGCAGCAGAGATAAATGACTTGAACTATGAAACTTCTAACCTCAGAAATACAATAGTAGCCTCTATTGAAAGATGATAAAAGTGCCCAGGCTCAATAATTCTTTGCAGATTCAACCTAAGGCCCTGAAATATGTGAATCAGCTTTGCCTTCGTCTGCTCTTTATAACTTGCAAGGTAAATGGCAACCAGCAACCCTTTCCAAATGCCGTCAAGCTACTGTTTTACCACTCCCACAGCCATGCACATTCCTCACACCTAGCCTTGTCTGCTTAGAATACCCATCCATAAATAATAATCAAATCAACAATGTAAATCTGATCCCCCAACAGTGACAAACCTGAATTCTTTTCCAAAAGGTATTAATCTTTCCTCTTCAAACTTGCACTACCTCCTGTTTGCTGCCTATGGCAAACTAAGTTTTACACATGCTATTGAAGGAATTGCTAGTAAATAACAAATGCAACACGATTCGGAGAACTGCCATATGCTTTATTAATATATTCCAGTACATCCAGTGCAATCATAGCATCATACAATATCTTCCGTGTCCATCCTCCAAGAGGGTATATAAACTACCCGAAGAGGCATGACCGAAACATCGCGACGTAACTGTTTACCTCTTGGCCACTAACAACCGAGGCTAACATAACACTTAATTAACATATTAACCCATACATTCAAATATCCTGACAACATCATCCCCCCCAAAAAACAAGTCATCTCCGACGACGTACAAAATGGGAATGATACAAAATTGAGTACACAACAGAAAGTACTATTGAGAAGCAGGAGGGGGCGTTGGAAGCGTCCCTGAGGAAGATGGTGCTGACGCTGTTGTTTGAAAAGCGATTTAGGCCCGCAACTCAAACACTTGACCAGTCCGCACCCGTAAGTCACGCTCTGCTACCATTTTCAGCTCCAAAACCGTCTTTACCATGTTTGCTGCCTCTAGGACCGCCTTCTCCTTTGCATCGATGTTCTCTAGAGCACTGACAAGGCGAGTGTCCAATAGAGCCTTCTCGGTACGCTCGGCCTCCAACTGTGCTCGAAGTGCTTCTAACTCGGTCGCCACATTGCTCCTCTCGACTGCCCACGATTCCACCTTAACCAATGTCTCCTCTACTGCCGTAAGATGTGTGGCCATCTCCTCCCTAGCCGTCACTATTGCCATCCTCGTAGCCTCATGTACTGAAGAGACGTGCTCAACGCGCCGGAGAGTAAAATACCCCTCACAGAATGCTTGTTCCACCTCTCATAGTAGGGCCTAAATCCTACTCTCCCCCATTGTCTTGCAGAGAGCCCAATCCTCCAACATGGCCAGGGACTTTGTGGTAGGCCATCCTCTCGACTCAAATCACTTAGCAAATGCAATCAGACACCCCACCCATACGAAAGTCAAGAGGCGCTCCAACTCCTATACGACCTCCTCCTGAGCTTGTAACTTTGCTGAGGCTATGACCTGTTCGGCTTCAAATACTGCTCTAACACATTCCTCCTCGACCCTTTCGCCGACTCCTCCCTAGGCTTGCCAGCTAGCTCTCGCAGATCCTCACTAACCTCGTGCTGCTGTCCCTGTGTTAAAGCCTGCCTCTCAGGTACATCCTCCATCTCCACGTCCTATCTATCTGGTGAAATCATAGAGTCAAGGTCTACTATCTCTGGGTCGACAACCAAGTCCCGTTGAGGTGAAAGACTGCTCAGTGCTGCTGGTGCCATCGGTGCCATCTTGAACTGACTTAGCCAAGTCATCATTGATGCCTCTACATCACCACTCTCTATCGGTAACTCCCTCGACGTCTCCTCCAGCACCCCTGGACCTACCCTCACCATGGCCTCACTCCCAACTACCTCGAGAGTGACCTGAGGCTCACTTTCCCTCCGTGGCAGCTCGAACTCCTCTCTTGGAGGTACAACTCTGGCCTCAACCATCCCCTCCATGGATTGGTCCTCAGCCAACCCGACTGCTACTGATACCGGACCTGCCTTCCCACTCGACGATGTCATATCAATTGGAGTTCTCAACTCGCCAAACCTAATTACTGACATTGAGTCTAAAAGAGTACCAAATGGTGTTAATGGTAGCATGGAGACTATGGCTGAAGTGTCTGGCAGCGTGAACAAAATCTGATCTGAAGCAACTTCGAAGGGTGGAGTGGGTATCTCCATACCTATTATGTCCGAGTCTCTCGTGGCTCCTTGTAATGTGGTGTTAGCATTTTAAGTTGTCATTAGTGTAAACTCACAAACACCATGCACCGATAAAGGCTCATCGGTCACTCACATTATTTCTTAGACATCGGTAGACTAGAAACAGAGTGTATGCACCGGTTGACTAGATTAAAAGGATACACCGGTAGTCCAAGCAATGTGCATTACACTGGTCTCGTAGTGCATACAGGGATAAACCGGGTATAAGGACATATCGCTCCAAGTAATAGATTCGCACCGGATTTTACAGAGCAGTTTTGAGTTAAGACCGGATTATACGGAACATCCACCGCTCTGAAGTGGAGTTAGCTTTATTACTGACTTTGAGTTCTCAACTCGCCAAACCTAATTACTGACATTGAGTCTAAAAGAGTACCAAATGGTGTTAATGGTAGCATGGAGACTATGGCTGAAGTGTCTGGCAGCGTGAACAAAATCTGATCTGAAGCAACTTCGAAGGGTGGAGTGGGTATCTCCATACCTATTATGTCCGAGTCTCTCGTGGCTCCTTGTAATGTGGTGTTAGCATTTTAAGTTGTCATTAGTGTAAACTCACAAACACCATGCACCGATAAAGGCTCATCGGTCACTCACATTATTTCTTAGACATCGGTAGACTAGAAACAGAGTGTATGCACCGGTTGACTAGATTAAAAGGATACACCGGTAGTCCAAGCAATGTGCATTACACTGGTCTCGTAGTGCATACAGGGATAAACCGGGTATAAGGACATATCGCTCCAAGTAATAGATTCGCACCGGATTTTACAGAGCAGTTTTGAGTTAAGACCGGATTATACGGAACATCCACCGCTCTGAAGTGGAGTTAGCTTTATTTCCATGGATGTTTTGCAAGGTAAACTCCAGATCATAACACATAGCTTTTTGCTACTTGCATGATTAAAGGTCGAGTTTACAGCTTGGTGGTTCTATGAGTTATGTGTTTCATTAACAATGAACTCATGTATAAATATAGGTCATAGGATGCAAGAATTGTGTTGTTGAGAGTTGTTGAATAAAGAGAGCAAAGAAGAGGTATCTGCACAGAGATCACAGTCACCAGAAGTGAAAGGCAAAGAGGCAGAAAAGATTCAACAGCCAGACAAACTGGGAAAGATCAACAGGTATGATCTAATCAGACAATCAGTGTCACAATAGATCATTGCTTTTATAAGGTGTGAAAGCAATTTGAAATCCCTCTATCAAGGTGGACCTAATCGGTTTGTTGTAAAATCCCCTAACAGGGTAACATCTTTGTTGATGTTGAAAGACCTCTAACCAGGCAACTCTTAACAGGGTGAAGATCTTAACCGATCTTGTATAAAATCCCTTAATTGGGTAGCACTTTAACAAGTGATTTGTAAGCTCCTAACAGGGCGTCTTCATTCTGCAGTAGTGAAGCTGTGAGCTCTATCTCACCGTGGTTTTTTCATTATAACCGAGGGTTTTCACGTATATATCTTGTGTTGATCTGTGTATTTCTTTTGTGGTTATGAATTTTTGTTTTACATTTTGCTTAGATTTCAAGAAGTGTCAAACAAGATTGAAATTATAATAGAAAATAGTTCTTACTGATTCACCCCCCCTCTCAGTAACCGGTTGGTAATAACAATTGGTATCAGAGCCAAGTTCTAACAGCTTGAGAGAAAGATCATGGAGGGTTACCGGTATCAGAAACAGCTAGAGGAAGCCAACACGATTATTGCCTCTCTGGAGAATAGGCTGAGAAGGTCACTTGCAAAGAGGAAGGAGATGACCCTGCAATTAAATGAGAACAATGAGACCATTGATGAACTCTCTGGGCAGAGTGGATCTGATGAAGGTGAGGAAACAGTCTCTGAGCTTATGGAGAGGAATAAGATCCTAATTGGTTAGATCTCCAACCTGAAGAGGGAACAAGAAGATAATGCTCTAAGGATGACTGAACTGATTGAGAAAAAGAGGAAAGATGATGATGAAAGAAACACAACGGTCAAATCCTTAACTGCCTCTGAAAAGGCAAGGAACCGGGCAGAGGAAGTTGTAGGCGCAAATGAACTTGTCATTCTGCAACTTCAAGAAGACATGCAAATTGTTACCCAAGAAAACACCAACATGCAGAAAGGCTGGCATGATAGGGATGAGGCATGCAAAAGACTGGCATTGGAATTGTATCAACTGAAGGAATAGATGAAAGAACTCGAAGAAAGAAATGAAACTGTAAGAAGATACAATGAGAGCTTGGTCAAGCTTGATGAGCAACTAAAGGCTCAAAGAAAGCACAAAGATCCCACCGGTTTTGGATTCACTGGTGAAGTCACCAAAGAGACTGGTGAGTCTTCTGGAGCCAAGATAAGCAAGAAAGAAAAGAAGCCGCTGGCACAAAGAGGTAAGAAGACCTTCAACACCTCTTGCACGCATTGTGGGAAACCAGGTCATAGAACTAATGCCTGCAGGAATGCACCAGTAAAGCCTAACAACAGTTACTGCAAGAACTGTAGTAAGAATGACCACAAGACCAATGAATGTTGGTCAAGCCACACAAATGTGTCCAATGGAAGCAGGGGAAGCTTCAAAGGTTACTGCTACGCTTGCAATAAGTTTGGACACAAAGCTGAAGAATGCAAATCGAAGACAATGGCATTCAGGTCCCCAAGACCGGTATTCACCAAGAGTAACAAGAACCGGAGCACAACCAATTGTGCAAATTGTGGGACTCACAGTCAGAATGATTCATTGTGCAAATCACCTAACACAAGAAGGGTGAACCCATGGAAGGCAACCGAGATAGTTTGCTATCACTGCAACAAAGTTCGACACCTAGCCAAAAACTGCTGGAGCCGATTATCTAACAAGAGGAAAGAACTGGTCAAACCGATAGAAAAGATCTCATCCTCAAATGAGAAGATCAATAAGGAAGGGAAGACCTAGAAAGCAGTCAGGCAGATTTGGTTCAAGAAGGAATCAAAGAGCTCTGTTGAGGAGAAGACAAAGGAAAGATCATCATCTGCAGATGGTGATATCTCTTCAGCAAACTGAGCCGCAAAGGCCTAGAGGGAACCGATAGACCTTTTATCGTTCCCTGTAGAACTAGTGAGAATCAGACTCACTTAGTCTACAAGGATAATTGGATAGGGAAACAGAAATCAACCGAGGTTTGCCGAACCGAAAAAGCCGGATCACTGGTTGGGAAAAATGGAAAGAAAAGTTAGGTAAGGCATTTATTATTGTAGCCGTTTAACAAATAGTTATCGTTTGGTAATTATCGTTATAACGTAATTCTATAAAAGAAAGGAGAATTACTCATGAGTTTTACTTTGCTTACTTTGTGATTAACGAATTCTTGTGCTAAGTAAAATTCTTGCGCTTTGATCACTGTTAGCTATTGTCTGTAATATCGATTAAAGCAACTTTCTTCAAGTAATCGGTTAGCAAGAAATGGCCTCATCATCCGCTACTGTGAAGTTGATCAAGGCAAATCAAGTGGACCGACCTGCATATGATATTGTGGCGATCTAGAATCGGGCAATCGATATGGTTAGAGCTTTGTCAACAGTACCTGATGGCGTCTTCATGACAGAAGATGTGATTGCGTTCATCAACGCCAAGCAGGAAGAACTTGGTGAAACATACATTCAGGGCGAGTATGTCTCTCTGTGTGAGGACGGAAGACTACAAGACCGATACACGAAGCTGGTGTCATCCGGTCTTGTCAACGGAGTCACCTATCCGACTATCTTCTGACTAGACAGGATTCGACTGGTCCTTAGTCGAGTGCACGATCCAGGGTTTTGGCTACAAAAGGGTGCAGTTACAGAGATAACCAAGGAGGACATACATCGTGTAACCAAATATAGTCAGGAAGGGGAAGCCTTGACGCTGCGAACCATCTCAAATGCAATCGTCACAAAGTTGACAAAATCCAAATCTGATGGTCGTTTCATGACAATGAACGATATCGAAGATGAAGGGGTTTGGTTTGCGTCTGCGGTGATAGGCTATAAGGTCTATCAGTCTAGTAATTTGAATAGCATACCGGGAGGAGCCATACATGCTGCTCACTGGATAATGCATGACAACGCCAAATATGATATCTGCGGAATGCTTCGAGGGCAAATATTTGAGAATATGAAAAATCTCGGTATAGTTAAGAAGAAATCCATGAAGTATGGGACCTTGTTAGTGTGTCTTTACTTATACTACCAGAGCTTCTTCCCGGGTATTGGCAAGGTGACATGGAAAACCGACAGACTGGTCATGCATTAAATAGCTGAACTGGCCAACCAACTGGGAAACCAGTTAGGAAAAGTAATGACTGAGTATTTTGAGGCCTTTCAACAAAGGATGCACGCAAGGGAGCGGGTGCCGTCAACTATTGTTGACTTATACAAAGATGATGTATGTTTTTTGGTTTCCACCGATCATTGCATCATTCAAGTAGTGGAACCAAGAACGGAGTATGCTCCTGAGCTAGGGTATGAAATCTCTACCAAAGTTGCCAAGGCATATGCTGATGCCCTAAACGAAGCAAATTTGGATCTCACTGCCAATTGGTTTGTCACATTCACTGAGGTTCAAGAGAATCTGAAAAAGAGGGCATCGATAAAGAATGTTTACAAGAGGACCCCCACACCAAAGAAGAAACCGGCCACTGAGCAACCCAAGGCTCAAAAGAAGGCGAAACCGGTATCTGCTACCCAAGAAGTAGAACAAGAGGAGACAAATTCAGACAATACTGTTTCGATAATTAAGAGGAAGAGGGGATCCAACAAACCGGTAAAGGAGGATCCATCAAGGAGTAGGAAGCCAACTATTGATGAATTTGTGGCAGGATTGAAAGAGTATGGTGGAATGGGTTCTGTAAGTAGAAGATATCAGCTTGCGAATGAAGAAGACAGGAGGAAGATTGAAGAAGCGGTGGTGCATTACATTCATAAGTACAATCTGCATCCTACCGAACTTCACAAGATTGTACTAGAGGATCTCCTACAAATAATTGAAGCTAGATGGAAAGCTTCAATGGAAAGAGAAAAGGAGCTAAGAATACGTGCTTTTCTAGAGGTTCAGGACCATCTCACTCTGGAGGAAGCCATCGTACAGGCCCAACTACATAATCAATCCTTCCTAACAAAAAGGAGAATCGGTCTCATGCTTGTTGGAGAAGCTGAGACAGTACATAAAGGAGTTGAGATGTGGACTAATCTTCTTCAGACCCAAAAGCAAGCTGAGGAAGAATGCCAAAGAACAACAGTTCCACCGGTCCCTGACACCGAAAAAGGAAAAGGAGTGCTTGGAGCAGAAATACCTGACAAAGAAAAGAATTTCACAGAACCGGTCATCGTCGACATCACCGATGACAGGAGCAGCGAACCAGCACGTCCAACCGTTCTCATCTCTCCGAGCAAATGTAACACTAAAATTATGTCTGTCAATGATATAGATGATGAAGTAATGGACTTCGGTATAATAGACAATGCTGCTAAGTGGTATAGTGTGTTAGAAGAAGAGGATAAACAGGCAGTTATTGTAGCAATAGTGGAAACTTTTCTTGATTTTCATAAAACTCCAAGGGACTACAGGTCCAAGTTTCCCTTGGAATTGAATTCTAGGCTTCAAGCCAAATGGAGATCTGGTCTAAGCACAAATACCAGAATAAATAGAGAAACCTTGTCTCAAGTAAGACCTGGCCTAAGTGAAGACTGCATCTAGCTTCTATTAGAAGAGGCATCAATGAATCTGGATCCTAGATA
Source organism: Chamaecyparis obtusa (assembly GCA_027943335.1). Classification (NCBI taxonomy): domain Eukaryota; kingdom Viridiplantae; phylum Streptophyta; class Pinopsida; order Cupressales; family Cupressaceae; genus Chamaecyparis; species Chamaecyparis obtusa. The sequence goes on from BSBK01007540.1 coordinate 373,424, forward strand.
CAGAGTTGCCAAAATAATAAATGAATTTGACAAAGAGGTCTATAAAGAGACTCTTGATTTCTGCCAGCAGTACGACTTCAATACTCTGGACAATTTAGGTCCACAGCATAAAGCTAAAGAAATGCAACCACCACCGGTCAAATTCACTATTGGTGAAGAATCTGCTACTAGAAAGGAAAAAGTTCAAACAGAGGAGTTCACATCTAGTGAGCAAATAAATGTTGAACAAGAGATAGGCAACAATATACCAATGGGTGAACTTCATACAGCTGCAGAGCAACCGGATGTTCTACTTCAACAAGAATAGAATGAAGAAGTTGAAGTACAACCGGAAGATGATGCCCAGAATGAGCAAGAAGCACCTGCTGAAGAAGAGGTTCAACAGGAAGATACAGCTCATGAAGATGATGAAGAAAATAAGGGGCAAGAAGAAATCCCAGTCCACATTGAGTAAGCTCAACTGGAGCAAGAGAAAAGGCAATAGGATCAAGCAGATATACCAAGGTCCTCATCAAAGAGGAAGTTGTCTTTTACCGAGAAGGAAGCTAAAAAGAGTAAAGTCACCGATACAGTGGTGGACATCAGCAAGATGTCAACAAGGCAGCTAAAAGAGCCGACCAAAAGGAAACAAAACATGGTCCTGACCACCGTAAAGAACATTCTGTGTAACTTTGTACCAGACGCTGACATAGATGAAGATGAACCGGTCATCAATCAGCTGGAAGTTCTGGCACAGGCAATCGGTGAGGATCTAACTGATCCAGAAACAGTGGCAATTGACCACTATGAGAAGAAAAGAGTGGAGATCCTCCACAAATAGTTTGAAGAAATCAAGGTTAATGTGTCAACCAACCTGAGAGTGCTTCAACAACAATTGCAAATGGCAGGAAGTTTGATGACCATGACTTCAAACTTTGAATTATTTTTGCAAGATCTAACAGAGAAGTCTGCAAAGACCTCAGAGGACATAAGAGCTTTGTCTTCCCAATTTGACATAAAGAATAAATCTGCAACAAATTTTAGTAGAGAAATGACAAGTCGTGCTCTTATCAAAAGAAAGACTGCAGAAGAGGAGAACAAGAGAATCCAAGACATTGTTGGATTTCAGCTATTTTTGGCCCAAACATTTGACTCCATGCAGCACATTGCCACCACTACAGAGGCTCTGATAAATGAACCGACTTACAAAACTGTTGAAGATATGGAGAACATCATTGTTTCTCTTACAATAGCCCTCAAGAATATTGAACATGTAACCGGTCAGTGGGCACCTTTTCTTCACTCTGCCAAGACAATATATAAAGACATCTTCACAAAACTACAAATGTGAAGAGATGCATAACCCTTTGTCCTATGGAGGCAAAAGGGGAAGAAGAGCAGAACAAAGAGTGAACAGGAACAGAGGAAAGAAGAAGAGCAGTCCGCAACAAAGAAAAGTAGAATAGAAAACCAAAGGAACAAAGAGTGAACAGGAACAGAGGAAAGGAGAAGAGCAGAATAGGAATAGAGAAAAGAGGCAGAACAAAAAACCAAAGGACTCCATCGGAGCACTCAGATAGGGGAAGTGTTCTACAAACACACAGAAGATAAGTCTACAGCCTCAAAGAAAAGAACAAAGTGAGTATGGTTTGAAAAGAACAAAGTGAGTATGGTTTTGTGTATGCTTTTGCCACCAATGACAAAGGGGAAGATTGTTAGCATTTTAAGTTGTCATTAGTGTAAACTCACAAACACCATGCACTGATAAAGGCTCACCGGTCACTCACATTATTTCTTAGACACCGATAGACTAGAAATAGAGTGTATGCGCTGGTTGACTAGATTAAAAGGATACACCAATAGGCCAAGCAATGTGCATTACACTGGTCTCGTAGTGCATACGGGGATAAACCGGGTATAACGACATACCGATCCAACTAATAGATCCGCACCGGATTCTGCAGAGCAGTTTTGAGTTAAGACTGGATTATACAGAACATCCACCGCTCTGAAGTGGAGTTAGCTTTTTAATGGGAGTTAGCTTTATTTCCACGGATATTTTGCAAGGTAAACTCCAAATCATAACGCATAGCTTTTTGCTACTTGCATGATTAAAGGTTGAGTTTACAACCTGGTGGTTCCATGAGTTATGGGTTTCATTAACAATGAACTCATGTATAAATATAGGTCATAGGATGCAAAAATTGTGTTGTTGAGAGTTGTTGAATAAAGAGAGCAGAGAAGAGGTATTTGCACAGAGATCATAGTCACCAGAGGTGAAAGGCAAAGAGGCAGAAAAGATTACACAGCCAGGCAAACCGGGAAAGATCAATAGGTATGATCTAATCAGACAATTAGTGTCACAATAGATCATTGCTTTTATAAGGTGTGAAAGCAATTTGAAATCCCTCTATCAGGGTGGATCTAATCGGTTCATTGTAAAATCCCCTAACAGGGTAACATCTTTGTTGATGTTGAAAGACCTCTAACCAGGCAACTCTTAACAGGGTGAAGATCTTAAGTGATCTTGTATAAAATCCCTTAACCAAGTAGCACCTTCACAAGTTCTTTGTAAGCTCCTAACAGGGCGTCTTCATTCTACAGTAGTGAAGTTGTCAGCTCTGTCTCACCGTGGTTTTTTCCTTCTAACCGAGGGTTTCCACGTATATATCTTGTTTTTATCTGTGTATTTCTTTTGTGGTTATGAATTTTTGTTTTACATTTTGCTTAGATTTCAAGAAGTGTCAAACAAGATTGAAATTATAATAGAAAATAGTTCTTACGGATTCACCCCCCTCTTAGTAACCAGTTGGTTATAACATGTGGCACTCTCGCTGGCTTTTGAGTCCTCGACAGTATCCTCTCGGTCGCTATCGACATTGTCTCCTTCTGACTCCGAGAGTACCTGGCGCTTCCTTTTCGACCCTGCCTGTGTCCCTTTTGATTCAAGATGGCGTTAATGGAAGATAGGGGGCTCTCTTGTGGATATGTTGGCCGGCTTCGTCCTTAACTTGTCAAGTGGAATCTGCTCTCTGGTGGCATTGAGAAACAAGCCTATGGCGTAGTGAGGCATGTAAAATGTCCAGAGCTGAAGCGTCATGAACTCATACATCCTTTCAGCTAGGATGGACGCCCAGTAATATACAGTACTGTTCCCAAGTCCATTCATGAAAATAAGGCGTGCCAAGGCAATGTCGGAAGCCCTACTTGAGCCTGTGAACCTGCTCTTGATAATATCCATGATGCGCCGCCAATCTCTTGGAGCCACAAATGACTTCTTTATTCCGTGATTCTTTGAGGATGCTCCTGCTACAGACTCAAACTCGCTCGGAGTTAGATTTCTCGAAACTAAATTGATATATTTCTCTTTGTCCTCTCGAGAGATTTTCCGAGGCTTCATGTCTATCTTTTTCCCTTGCCTGCCAGGTATCCTGAAAACCCTTGAAATTTCAGCTACGAGAAATTTAATCTGAATATTTGTCCCAAAATATTTGAGAGTGCTGGTCCTACTGAATTTTTCAAATGTGTCTATCATGCCATGCATAGGTCCTTCATATTCCTTAATGGGAAAGAGAGGCATTTGAATTGCCCAGTGTACCTGTGCCCTACGTAGTTGTCCCTTCAAAAAGTCTGTGTTTGGAGTCTCTTCCCACCAAGTCCAGCACTCGAAACCGTTCAGCCCTTCAAATGCCACATTTTGCCATGTAATTTCCTCCTTCTGGTTTTGCTGTGTCTGTTGCTGCACTCGTGGACGAATCTTTTTCTTGCTGCTGTCCATACTTCCAGCGATTTGGACTCCCAACGAAAAAACCCTTGTGCCCTTGTCTCTGGCAATGCTGTTGCTTGCTGGTGTTGAAGTCTGCAGTTGTTTCTTCCAATCTTTTCTTTGTTGTTGTGACCCCATGCTAGAAAACTTCTTGTCGGCAATAACTAACTATATGTGGTTTTTCAAATTCTTCCCGTGTCCGTCAGTGCTCCTCTTTTCCGTACTCTTTGCTTGTTTGCCGTACGCTTCTGTCTACTTGTTGTTTTCAGTTGCATTTTTACTTCCTAACTCTTCATTCCCCAATGATACCAACAGTTCATTCTTTGCACGTGTGCAGGGGTGTACGGTCTTTATGGCTTCCTATGTGCGCTTTAATTAATGAAGCCGTACGACAATTTTTCCCTATGTTTTTTTCTGTGGCTTTCGTACGACACTTTTCTGGACCGTACGACTACCTTCAGTTGGGCGCGCATGAACTTCTTGACATACACATGTCTTTTTAAAGCCGTATGACATTTCCAAACGTTTCCTTTACACCGTACGACCTTCTTCCTTGGCCGTACGGACTGGACCTTCTTGCTATACGGATGTGTACAATATTTTTTTGTCTTGCTTTGGTGAGGTTGTACGCTGTACAGTCTTTTCATCGTACGTTTTGGGCTTCCATATGGCCAAAGCTGTGTGCGTGTTTGGACTTCTCTTTACGGTCGTGTTCCTCCCTCCTCTTGCACCGTATGGTGTTTTTGATACTGTAGGGTTAATTGCCGTATGGTGAGTTTCTCTTTCCTTGCTTTTTTCGCTGTATGGTGCCCTTTGTTTTTTTTAAAATTTATTTATTTTTTATTTTTAAAATTTTTTTCGCCTAACTGGTGTTGTCTCCGCGAGTTGCCTCTCTGTTCATCCCTCTCACGGTAGATTTTCAATTTCGAGCCATTGACTGGATCTGGTATCACCTGTTCGTGTACCTTGTAAGGCCCCAGTCATTGGACTTTAAATTTCCCGGGCTTAATTTTTTTGCGTCCGTTATACTTCAATACGAGTTGTTCGAGTGCGAATCTTGTTCTCTTCAAGTGCTTGTCATGCTACACCTTCCATTGCTGTTGTGCTACCTCAGTCGCCCACTGTGTCGTGAGATGCCGTTCATCCAATTTATTGAGATTATGAAGTCTCTCCCTCAGACTCTCCATATCTCCCAACTTATTCTCGATGGCAATCTTGAGACTTGGTACCATGAATTCGACTGGCACAACAGCCTTCTGTCCGTACATTAGCTGAAAGGGTGTGTGTCCTGTGGTGACCTTTTAAGTGCTGCGATACGCCCATAGCACAGATGGCAAGCGTTCTTCCCAGTCCTCCTTTTCGATCACACATGACTTGTATTTTGTTTGTGGCTTCAGCCTGGCCATTCGCTCTCGGATAGTAGGGGCTTGAAAGAGAATGGAAAATCTTGAACTCCGTGGTGAGTAGCTTTATCACGTGGTTGACAAAATGGCCTCCTTGATCACTTGTAATTTGGATGGGTATGTTGTAGCATGTGATTATCTGTTCGTATATAAATTTTGCCATACTCAAGGCGGAATTATCTGAGAGGGCACGTGCCTCAACCCATTTTGTGAGGTATTCTGTGGCTACAACAATGTACCTACATCGTCGCTTTCTACTTGCCTTGAGTGGCCCCACAAAGACGAGTCCCCACCGTTCGAATAATTCCTGTGCATTGGATGGGTTCAATGGCATGAAGTCTCTCTTGAGAGGCTTCCCTACTCTCTGACAAGTATCACAGCTCACCACCCATTCCCTCGCGTCATTGTAGACTCTTGGCCACCATAATCTAGCTAGTAATATCTTTCAAGCCGTCGTATCTGGTCCCATGTGTCCTCTTGCCGGACCTTCATGTGCTTCTCGTAGTACACTTGAGACTTCTTCCTCCATAACGCATCAACGAAGGACTTGGTCGGGTCCCATCTTGTATAATAGTCCATTAATGAGCTGGAAGGTTTTACTTCGTAATACCAACTTCCTTCTCTCACTCGGTTGCATTTCTTGTGGAAATTGCCTTGATGAGAGGTACTCTCCGATACTTGTGTACCATGCTAGTAGCATGACTATTATGAATAAGTGTGGGTCAGGAAAGTCATCATTGACGCCTTTAGGAGGTTCGCCGAACTTGATTCTTGAGAGGTGATTTGCACATACATGACTTTTTCTGGGCTGCACTATAATGTTGAATGTGAATTCTTGCAACAGGAGTAACCATCTACTCACCCACCCTTGAATTATTGGCTTGTTGACCAGATACATCAGAGCCTGGTGGTCAACATAAAAGACGAATGGAGTCGCTAGCAAATAATGCCGGAACTTTTGTACGACACAGACCATTCCGAGTGCTTCCCTCTCCGTTGTGCTGTAATTTTTTTTTTGACAAAAGTCTGCTTGCAAAGTAGATAGGATGGTCTAGCCTGTGGTTTCCTGTTTGTGCTAAAGTTGCCCCGATGGCAAAATTCGATGCGTCCACATGGACATGAAATTCTTTGTCCTAGTTGGGGTATGCAAGGATTGGTGTAGCTACTAGTCTTGCTTTCAGCTCTTCGAATGTCTTCTCCTATTTTGTTGCCCATGTGTAGGGTTCTCCCTTCTGAGTCAGGCCGTCTAGTGGGTACGATACTTGGGCAAAATTTTTAATGAATCGCCTGTAGTACCCAATGTGTCCCAGAAACGACTTGACCCCAGTTACGTTCGTTGGGGGCTCCATTTCCAAAATTACCCGTACCTTGTCTGGGTCTGCCTTTAATCCCGCTTTACATACGATGTGTCCCAGTAGTTTCCCTTGGGGCATCATAAACTTGCATTTTTTGGGGTTGAGTGCTAATCTAGCCCGTCGACACCTCTCCATACACTCCGAGGCATACCATGTGTGTGTTTTCAGCACTGAAAATGGACCAATCATCAAGGAAGGCTTTGAAATTACCAACAGACATCTTGTCGAAAATTTGCAAGATGATTCTTTGGAATGTTGTTGGAGAGTTACAAAGTCCGAAGGGCATTCGGTTGTATGCATACACTCCATCTTCCACTATGAAAGTTGTTTTCAGCTTAACTTCTTTCGGGATGGATATCTGGTTGTACCCAGAAAATCCATCCATGAACGAGTAAATCTCATGACCTGCCACTTCCTCCAAAATGCTGTCATTGAAAGGAATTGGAAACGGGTCTTTGATTGTAACTGCATTTAAACACCTGAAGTCCACACATATTTTTATTTGGCTAGTGTCCTCTTTCAATGAGATCACGATCGGGGACACCCACTCACTCGTTTGTACCCGAAATATGATGCTTCCCTCGAGCATCCTCTCAATTTCTTCATTGACACGGGCTGCATAATTTTTATTCATTTTGTATGGACGTTTCCGTACAGGTACGACTCCTACCACTTAGCTACACTTACAGATACCTTCTTTACAGGTACGGCTCCTATTTACAGGTACCCCCTTTAAGTCTTTATAGGTCCTGGCGAATACATCTTTGTATTCTGTGAAGATTTTAAATGCAGCTGCCTTCAGAACGGGGCTCCAGTCATCCCCTATAAAAATATTCTTTGGGTCGATCTTTTCTCCCAAATTCATGGTCTTCACTGAAGGCTCTTCATATTTGATCGGTTTCTCTTTGTCAAATTGGTGTGCAGGGGTTTTCAGTATGCAAAGCTCTCCCTCTTTATACTCCCCGTACTGTGACGGAAAGGTAGGCTTTTCCTCTTCTTCATCTATTTGCAACATGTTGCAAGGGATCAATTCATAATCTTCCATTTGCCAATGGAAGAGCCCATTTAGGGAGTCCATGTCGTCATCGGAATACCCCTCTAATTTCAAGATACCTTCCTTGTCTGGTTCCATCTGCTACTTCCCTTCGTCCATTTCGTCCTCTCTTTTGGACTTAGATGATGACGCCATGTCCTCGCTCACCATCTGTGTATGTAGGTCGACTAAAAATTTACGACCACCTTTTTCCATTGAAAGAGAATTCCTCTTCGAGTCGTGGTTCACCCTTGCCTCTACGAACCATCCTCTCCCCAAGATAGCATCGTAGCCTTTTTTCTTTAGTGGTATCACTACAAAATCCATAACAAAGGGTTGTGTCTCGATCATAACCCGCTGTTCCATGAGAGTCCTGATGGGTTTAATATTGTGCTGATCGGCGCCTACGAGTTCAAGCATTTGTGGCCACAACGTAGGTTGTCCCAATTGCCACCATGTTTCCTCCAGGAGCAGGTTGACACCGGAGCCTCTGTCCAGAATGGTCTCTGTCAAAATGGTTCCGAGAATGCCCATTTCTACCACCACTGGGTGTCTTCCCGTGTTCACCACGAGTAACATGGGGTCTTCTGCTGTTATGAGAGGGCCCTCCTTCCTGAGAGAGTTTTCTCCTTCACCATGGGTTCCCTTCGCCTCTGGTACACTCGATGACTTCGGAGATGATGTCACACTTAATAAAGTCGTTCTCAATTGTGGCATAGCCACAAGGTTCTTCAATTTGATGAGAATTTCTGCTTGCAACACCTACCGTACGATGTTTGGTTCTGCCTGACCCCCTAGGGAGGTGCTGGTGGTGTCGTTTGTTTCCTTTCTTTCGGCCATCATTTCCCTGTCGATGTTCGCCTTCGCTTCTTGCATTCTCCTTTTCTCAGTTTCGGGATCTGGGTAGGTAGCCTTCTTTGCCTGCGCCTGAATGACGGCCAAAATCTCTTCCCAGTTGCCTTCTATGTTCAAGAGATTCACTCCTGGCTTAGGACACTTCGTGTCGTCGTGGTCTCCCGAACCACACCACCTGCATAGAAACTACGGTACTTCTCCCCTCGTACAGTCTCTTGCAAAGTGCCTCCACTGGTTGCAAGTACGACATTGTATCATTGGCTGCCCGTTCGTATCATACTGGATGCGGCTATGACCCTCGTTATTATTGTTGTTACCATTGTTTCCACCTCTCCCTCTGCGCCGGTTATTCCTGAAACCGCCGGATGACACTGTGTTGGTGTTTGTGTTTGTGGCCCCTGCAGTTGAGGTAGATGCTTCCTACGTCATTAGTATCTGTTGAGGCTCTCTAGTCTTCATATTGTACGGACATTCCTTGGTGGAATGTCTGACAATTTGGCACATATTGCATAATTGTTTTTTCGGGTAGGATCCCTTTGTGTGACCCTCTTCCCTTTTGGTGGGGGTGCTCTTCATCGTCTTGAACTCCATCATCCGAAGCATGTCTTTTTGGAGGGCTTCTATTTTCTTGCCCGATTCTCCACTGCTAGTCTCTCCGTCGGAGTCGTCATCATCTGATGATTTATTCTTATTTTTCTTTGCAGTTTTGTTTTCGTTCTTGAGGTCCATTGCTCGATTGTATGCGTTGTTATATGACGACGAAGGCACTATCTTCATTTTTCTCTTGAGGGCAGGCTTGAGGTCCTCGATGAACGACCTTTTCTTAAGTCCGTCCGCTGGTGGGCTCTCAATTTTTCCCACCAGTTCTTTCAGTCTCTGTCCGTATCCACGGATTGTCTCCTTTGCTTGTTTCGTGTTTTAGATTTCCGCTACTATTTCATTGTCATCTTCGAGTAGTCGGAATTTTTCTTGAAATTCTTTCTTTAGATTTGTCCATACGGCCACATTTGTTGGATCAATATCCGAATACCAATCAATGGCCATGCCTCTCAGGGTCGCTAGGAATTGCCTCACCCAGTCATCTTTATCTGTGACCCCGTTGGCTATCCAGATTGTCTCACAAGTTTTGTAGTGTCGTATGAGATCTTCTTTCCCGTCGCCCAAAAATTTGGGTAGCTTTTGTTTTTGCCCTGCCATAATGGTTGGTGTAAGTGTTGGTTGTGTTGGTGGTACGGTCGGCTGGTTTGGTACCGCGGGGTGTTTTGACACCGCAGGCTATGTCGGTACCGTCAATGGTATCCCGTTATTCGAAGTGTTTTGTGTCCCCTCACTTGGTGTCTCCAAGCCACTAGGAGTGTCTGAGCTTGGTAGGTTGCCTTGATCCCTGTGCCCCTCGGTTACTTCAATACTCGTGGCGGCACTGGTATCCTCTGCTTCTCTACCCTTGGCCTCTTCTCTCTCCCTCCTTCGGGCCTCCCTTATCTCCGTATGTGGAGTTGAGGTTAGGTTTCCAAGCAAACTTCGAGTCTCTTCAATGGAATCCTCCCAATTTCCCTCTTCGACGGCCTCACCGTTAGTCTCCTCTAATCATCCTTCGGCGATCGTCCGGAGTCTTTGCCTTCTCTCGGCTTGTTGCTGCAACAACGAGTTTCTCCTAATGGCCTCCACTTCTTCTACTTCCTTTTTCTTATTCCTATCTTTATTCAACTGATTTGGCATAAATATTTTATTTATTTCTCCACAAGAAGTCACAACACATGATAGAAAATCAAAGAACACTTTTTATTTATTCAGACTTTTTTCCATACTACATATATTTAGGACATAGTCATGACAATGTTTTCTCTTTATTCATTCTCTCTTCCAGGTTTATTTCATATTTCCCTTCCAACGGGATTCATCTCGTTCTTCTTCCTCTCTCCTGCGGTAGTACTCGCTTAGAATTTCTTGCCGCCTGGCATCACGGTGTACCTCCTCACGCCGATTTTGAAGGGCCAGGAAGGTTTGTGCCAACAACTCTGGAAGATGAGACAATAGATGGTTCACCACACGATTCACGTGAAGGGCCTCCGACACCGTGCCTTCTAGTACTTCCTCTCACTCCGCTTCCCTTTGGATGCATTTCTCGACGGATGCCTGCAATAGTGCAGTGAAGTCATTGGTTAATGCTTGTTCTCCTATGAAGAGTTCCTCGTTCTGGTTCTCCTCGTTTTGGTTTCTCTCTATTGGCTGGCCCATTGTTTTCCTTCCACCATCCACTCTTTGTTATTGTTGCCCGGAATCTTTAAAGGCAACGGCGCCAAATGTTTGCTGCCTACGGCAAACTAAGTTTTACACATGCTACTGAAAGAATTGCTAGTAAATAACAAATGCAACATGATTCAGAGAACTGCCATATGCTTTATTAATATATTCTAGTACATCCAGTTCAATCATAGCATCATACAATATCTTCCATGTCCATCCTCTGAGAGGGTATATAAACTACCCGAAGAGGCACGACCGAAACATTGTGATGTAACGGTTTACCTCTCGGCCACTAACGACCGAGGGTAACATAACACTTAATTAACATATTAACCTGTACATTCAAATATCCCGACAACACCTCCTAAGGGGAATCAACCATCATCATGCCTCAAATGCCCTCCTTAAGGGGTTTCAGAAACCTTCGACTTACCTTTTACACCTCATTTATATCTTAGAACAGCTATGGTGACTTAACCGGAAACACCCTATTTATTGCTCAACTTCATCAAGAAGCCAATCACCCAATTCTTGGATAGCTGACGACTTAAATATGGAAATCTCAGCCAGTCACCTACAAATCTGGATACTTTTTGCAAAACAATAATCTCTATCATCCAGCAATCTTTTGTGATATTCTAACAATTTTTGCCTTCAAAGCTTCATAAATTGTCCAATATTTTAGTCCAAGCATGAAAGTTGTATGATTCCACCTGCAATTAGCTAGGAAAGATATTTCACCACTGAAACGGATTTCCCTTAGGCGTTTTTGTTGGACAACCAGATTAGTCGTTGATGTGAAAACAAGATATGCAGATATCAAACATATCATATTACCAATCAAATAGATTCAGAGGTCAAACAGAAGTAAGTCTATTCAAACTTACATTATATTAATTGATAAAATAAAGCGGAGGATTCTTGGGATGTTTTGATTGAACACACATGTTTGAGATACTTGTTTGGATACGATTCGTGTACGAGGAGATCACTTGAATAACATTATCCTCTATGGCGACAACACACGGGCAAATGAAATTATAGACAGAAGTAATAATGAATAGTGCTTGAGCTCAAAGGATCGATCAGACTCCTATTACTTTGAAACTGTATTAAAAATAGAACATTGTTTAATGCTGTGGATTCTTCTAATCGGGTTTCTTTGCAGAGTGCTTCGATTCTATTCAAAATGATCTTGGCATACATTGATCCATTTAAAGTATTGAACATCTTCAGATTGATCCACACTGTATCAGATGTTTCAAACATAGGAATATCTGCACTAGTTGATATTCATCAGGCTTTTGAAGACAACATATTGGAGTTCATTGTTGAAGACAACGCTGTTCTCTTTTACAATATATCTAACAGAGATATTAATGTCTTTCTATTATAGTATCACTAACTGTCATGGGTAACTATATTTTGTCAGTTGCGTTTGTGTTTGTGTAACATGATCAGCGGTATAGAAGAGATATAGAAGAGCGATATTCATGTCTGGAGGTTGCTGGTTAAAAAATGGTTATAACCTCTTAAACTTCTTAAACTGGTCGACCCTTTTGGGTCATACTTTATAAGTGTTGACATTTGAAAAGTTTTAAAAATTGTGTGTTGAACGATATTGAAGTGTGTCCTTTAATCCATATAATTTATGGTGCAAGTGTGTGAAATAGGAAGAGTTCAGTGAAGTGTGATTAAATTATATTGCAAATGTGGATGTTGTGAAACTTGAAATGAAGAAGCTATGCTTGAAGAATTGAAGGCATTTCTGAAAGAGAGTTTTCTGTTCTAAAGTAAGTCAGTCATACAAAAAATAAAAGTCCTGCAAGTATGCTCAGACATCTTGAATGTTGGACTTAACATCAACGTGTCATAGTGCAGATCTTTAGAAAAATGCTTTGATATCAGATTCAGTACAGAGGCCTTACAGATTGATAACAATATTTGATTCTTGTTCTGTTTCTCTTCTATTCGATGAGACTTCATTTTGCATCAAATCCTGAAAAGATGTTTGTTGTTTAGAAAAGGTGTTTAAACCTATTGTTTTTATATTGTTGAGTTGGTGCTCAGAGATGATTGAGTTGGTGCTCAAAGACTGAATTTAATCAGATTGTACAGTCAGAGAAGTTGTTTATGCCTTGGATTGGTGCCCTAAAAGACATTATAATATTTTCTAACTCTGAGGCTGGATTAGGACAGTAGATCTTATCATTGTTTCTCACCATGCTTTTTCCCATCTTGGGTTTCTACGCCAACTCTTGTGCACTGTCTTTATTGTGTGGTGTTTCCTTTCAGTTTTTAGTTTGGTGCTTTCATTTCAGTTTTCAGTTAAAATCAATTTATCAAAGATTTAAATGGTTAAAATATTTATTTACTACTGATTCACGCCCCCTCTTTCACTAGTAAATTTGTGTTCTACAATTGGTATCAGAGCAAGGTTCTTTGAAAAGACCTTAATCCATTTAAGTAGGTCTTGAGGTAAGAACACATGGCACCAATTATGCATTTTGGAGCATAAGAATGGAAAATTACTTGACTTCTCTAGGGTTCAATTTTCGGATGTTTGTAGAAAATGGTTATACAATGCCTAAACCTCTGATAACTGTTCCTTCTGATAAGAAATATTGTGAGAATAATGCTAAGGCTAAAAATGCTATTTTGTCTGGTTTGTCTAACACTGAGTTTTGTCTGGCAAAGTTGCAAACCTATAAAGCTAAGTTCGAAAGTTTGAAAATGAGAGAAGAAGAAGGATTGTGGATTGTCTCCTTAGAGTTGATGAAATAACAAGTGTTATTCGAGAACTCTGTGAAAAGGTAAAAGATTTTGTTGTAGTACAAAATGTATTAAGATCTCTACTTCCTAAATATAATGCAAAAATTTCTACTATAGAAGATGAGATCTTAGCAGAATTACAATTGATGAATTACCTAGTATTCTAACAGCTTGATGAATTACATAGTATTCTTACGGTTTATGAAATGAGAATGTGTTGTGAAGAAGATACAAAGAGAGAGACAACATTTAAAGCTACGAAAATGACAAAAGAAGAGGAATTTGTGTGTTGAAGAAGCTAGTTCAAACACGGAGGATAGTGAAGAATCAGAGGCTGAAACCTTTGTTAGCAATTTAAGTTGTCATTAGTGTCTTTCACAAACTCCCATTCACACCGGTAGAGGATCACCGGTTACTCACGTTACTTATAAGACACCTGTAGACTATGAGTAGGTACATTCATCGGTAGACCGAGAGACCGAGCTAAGTAAAGCAGTACTGGTCTTATGTTGCATACAAAGGACATACCGGGTATAAGGGTATACCGGTCAAACTGCTAGTAAGATCTGATCCGGATTTTATGAATCAGTTTGGGTTAAAAACCGGATTATATGGGATATCCATCGCTTGTAAGTAGAGTTAACCTTTTAATAGGAGTTAGCTTTATTTCTACAGATATCTTGCAAGGTAAACTCCAGATCACAACGCATAGCTTTTTGCTAGTTGTATGATTTTTCACCGAGTTTACAGCCTGGCGGTTCTATGAGTGAAGGGTTTCATTGCGGTGAACTCTTGTATAAATATTGGTCATAGGACGCAAGAAAGATGTTGAGTGTGGGTAATTTCACAGAGCAGAGGACAGACACCTTCTGAGAGTAGAGCTACAAACACAGAGGTAGCAGAGATCAACAACCAGACAAACAGAGGAAGAGGTATGATCTAATAAGACACATAGTGTCATAACAGATCATTGCTTTTAGTAGTAGTAAAAGCATATTCAAATCCCTATATTAGGGTGGACTTAATCGGTTCATTGTAAAATCCCCTAACAGGGTAACATCTTTGTTGATGTTCAAAGTCCTGTAACCAGGCAGCTCCTAATAGGGTGAAGATCTTAACAGATCTCTTGCAAAATCCTTTAACCGGGTAGCACCTTGACTAGTGCTTTGTAAGCTCCTAACAGGGCGCCTTCATTCGACAGTAGTGAAGTTGTGAGCTTTGTCTTACTGTGGTTTTTCCTTCTAATCGAGGGTTTCCACGTATAAATGCTTGTGTTGATCTGTGCGATTCTTTCATGCTTATAAGTGTTTACTTTATTATGCCTAGTAGTAGAGGTTAGTTTAACAAGTTTTGCAAATATACACGCATAAGGAAGTATTTACTGATTCCCCCCCCCCCTCTCAGTAACCAGTTTAGCATTATCAATTGGTATCAGAGCCAAGTTCTCTATACTTCAAAGTCTGACGACTTGAGAAAAAGATCATGGAGGGTTACCGACTTCAGAAAGAGCTTAAGGAAGCCAACAGCATCATCTCCTCTTTGGAGAGTAGACTGAGGAGATCACTTGCAAAGAGAAAGGAGCTGGCTCTACAGTTGAATGAGAGCAATGAAACCATTGATGAACTCTTTGGGCAGAGTGGATCTGTTGAAGTTGAGGAGGCAGTGTTTGAACTCATGGAAAAGAATCAAATCCTGACCGATCAAATCTCCAACCTTAAGAGGGAACAAGAGGACAACGCTTGAGGATGATTGAACTGATTGAGAAAAAGAGAAAAGTTGAAGACGAAAGAAACTCAGCAGGCAAGTCTTTGACTGCCTCTGAGAAAGAAAGGGACCAGGCAGTGGAAGCCGTAGGGGTGAATGAACTCATCATTCTACAACTTCAAGAGGACATGCAAAGTATCACCCAAGAAAATGCCCACATGCAGAAAGACTGGCATGACCGGAATGAGGCATGCAATAGACTGTCCCTAGAACTGTATCAATTGAGGGAAGAGATGAATGAACTTGAAGAAACAAATCAAATTTTGAGAAGATACAATGAAAGTTCGGTCAAGCTTGATGAACTTAAAACTCAAAGGAAGCATAAAGATCAGATCGGTATTGGATTCACCGGTGAAGTCACCAAAGAGAAAGGTGAGTTATCTAGTGCTAAGTCAAACAAGAAGGACAAGAGAAAGACACTAGCACAAAAAGGTAAGAAAACCTTTAACACATCCTATCAGTAGTGTGGAAAACCGGGTCATAAAACCAATAACAGCAGAAATGCATTGGTAAGAACCAACAACAGTTACTGCAAGAACTGTTGCAGAAAGGGCCCCAACACCAATGAGTGCTGGTCCAGCCTTTCATCTTTGTCTAGTAGAAGTAGGGGAAGTTTCAAAGGATACTGTTATGTATGCAATAAGTTTGGACACAAGGTTGAAGAATGCAGATCGAAGACAATGGCATCTAGATCCCCTAAGCCAATATTCACCAAGAGAAGCAAGAACCTAAGTACAACCAACTGTACAAACTGTGGAATACACAATCGCAATGACTCTTGGAACAAGTCATCTAACCCATGGAAGGCCACCAAGGTAATCTACTATCACTGCAACAAAGGTGGACACCTAGCCAAAGAATGCAGGAACTGGTCATTCAATAAGAAGGAACCGGTCAAGCCAGAAGAGAAGATCAACAAGGGAGAGAAGACTGGGAAAACAGTTAGACAAATTTGGTCCAAAAAGGAATCAAAGAGCTCCATTGAGGAGAAGATAGAGGAAGGATCATCGTCTGCCGATGGTGATATCTCTTCAACAAATTAAGCCATAAAGGCGTAGAGGGAGCCGATAGATCCTCTACCGCTCTCGGTATGACTGGTGAGAATCAGACTCACTCAATCTATAGGACAACCGGTAAGGCAAGTCATACTCAATCGGTTGAGAAAAACAGAAAGTAAAGTTAGGTAAGGCATTTATTATTGTAGCCGTTTAACGTATAGATACCGTTTGGTAATTACTGTTATAACCTAACTCTATAAAAGGAAGGAGGATTACTCACAAGTTTTCACTTTGCTTACTGTATTATCTACGAATTCTTGTGTTAAGTTTTATTCTCGTGCTTTGATCACTAAGAATCACTGTTTGCAAAACTGATCCCAAGTTACTCTTTGCAAGTTACTAGTTAGCAAGAATGGCCTCTTCATCCGCTAACGTAGAGCTGATCAAGGGAAATCAAATGGATGGACCTGCATATGATATCGCAACAATTCAGAACAGAGAAAACGACATGGCAGGGGCACTCTCATCTGTACCCAAAGGAGTTCTCTTAACCGAAGACGTTACAGCGTTCATCTATGCCAAACAAGAAGAATTGGGTGAGACGTACATCCAAGGCGAATACGTATCACTGTGTGAAGGGAAGCTTCCGGATAAGTATGCCAAGCTGATATCATCTGGACTCGTTAATGGAGTGTACTATCCGTCCATCTTCCATGGAGACATAGCTCGACTAGTTCTCAGTCGTCTTCATGAACCAGGTCTTTGGCTCAACAGAGGTGTATGTATTCCTATCACCAAAGACGATTTGCATAGGGTAACTGTATACAACAACCAAGGGCAAGCTCTAACCCTAAGAACCATCGCCAATGTCGTGGTCAATAAATTAACTAAGTCTAAGCCCGATGGTCGACTTATGATCGTAAACGACATTGAGGATGATGGAGTCCGGTTTGCGTCTGCTGTACTCGGCTACAAGGTCTATCAGTCAAGTAATTTAAACAACATACCGGGTGGTGCAACTCATGCCGCATACCGTATAATGCACGACAATGCCCAATATGACATCTGTGCAATGCTTCAAAGTCAAATATTTTAAAATATGAAGAAGCTCAGAGTCGTAAGGAAGAAATCAATGAAGTACGGGACCCTGTTGGTATGTCTCTACTTTTATTACTCTAACTTTTTCCTTGGAGTCGGAGATGTTGCATGGAAGACCGATAGACCGGTTATGCATCAAATCATAGAGATGGCCAATCAACTGGGGGACAAGTTAAGAAGTGCGATGGCTGAACACTTCGAAGGATTTCAATAAAAAATGCACTCAAGAGAAAGAGTGCCGTCAACCATTGTTGATCAGAACAAGGACGACATATGCTTTCTGGTCACCACTGACATTTGCATCATTCAAGCAATGGAACCTAAAGAAGTATATGCTCCTGAGCAAGGGTATGAGATCTCTGCCAGGACTGCCAAACCATATGCTGATGCCCTCAATAGTGCAAATTTGGACCTCTTTGCAAACAGGTTCGGGACATGTGATGAGATCGAAGAAAATCTGAAAAAGCGGGCAGAAATCAAAATTGTCTACACCAAAAGGACCCCCACACCGAAGAAGAAATCGTCAGCAGAACATCCCAAATCTTGAGGGAAGAAAGCAGAACTGGTATCTAGTAACCAAGAGACAGATCAAGAAGAGATAGAGACCGAGGAAACTGTTCCTTTGATCAGGAAGAAGAAAACTGGAAAACTAGTAAAAGAGAATCCAACAAGAAAGGCCAAGCTCACCATTGATGAATATGTGGTACTATTGAAAGAAACCGAGGAAATGGGTTCGGTAAACAGTAGATACTCACTTGGTAATGACAAAGACAGGAGAAAAATTGAAGAAGCAGTTGTGTACTGCATTCACAAGTTCAACCTGCATCCCATTGAACTTATCAAACTTCTACCGGAGGATCTCTTACAATTTCTTGAAGCTAGATGGGAAGCCTCAATGAACAAAGAAAAGGAGCTGATAATACGAGCTCTTCTAGAAGTACAAAACCACCTCACCCTAGAAGAAGCCACAGAACAAGCTGAACTTCATCAACAAACCTTCTCAACTAAAAGAAGGATCAGTTTCATGCTTGTTGGACAAGTTGACAAAGTACATGATGAAGAAGTAGTGATATGGACTCAAGTACTTCAAACCCAGCTGAAAGCTGAAGAAGCACATCAAAAAGCAACTGCTCAACCAGCAGCTGACACTGGAAAGGAAAAGGAGTGCTTAGCGAGGTACCACTAGTAACTATGGACATAACCAAAGATAAGGGCAGCGAGCCATCAAACCCAACAGTTCTCATCTCTCCGAGCAAAGGTATCACTGAACCTATGCATGTTGATAATATAATTGATGAGGTAATGGACTTTGGAGAAGTAGACAATGTTGCGAAGTGGTACATTGTACTTAATGAAGATGATAAACAAAAGCTGATTGTAGGCATAGTAGAAACCTTCATGGATTATTGTAGGACTCCAAGGGACTACAGGTCCAAGTTCCCACTGGAACTCAACCAAAGGCTACAACCAAAATGGAGAACCGCTTTAGGTACCAACACTAGAATCATTAGGGACACTGTTAAAAGTTATATCTGGATTAAGTGAGGAAAGAATAAAGCTTTTGACAGAAGAAGCATCCATGAAACTAGATACACTTTATAGAGTTGCCGAGATATTAAATGGGTATGAGAATCAGGTTTATAAAGCAACTTTGGACTACTGGAACAAATATGACTTCAAGGCATTAGATAAACTAGGTCCTCAGGATCAAACTGAATGTGTGCCAACACCACTGGTCGGACTCACTTGTACTGAAGAGTCTGCCACCGGAATTGAAAAAGATCAGACAAAGGAGTTCACAGCTGGTGAACATGTAAATGTTGAACAAGGGCTTGACAGCAATTAATTGTCTTAGGTTTGATAATGGTGGTGAATATGGAATTTGTTGAATATTGTGTGAGGTAAGACATAAGAGATATTTTCTGCAGTGAGGACACCACAACAGAATGACGCGGTTGAAAGAAAGAATCGAATAGTTAAGGAGATGGCACAGACTTTACTCAACAAGGCTAGGATATCTGACAAGTTTTGGGTGGAGGTAGTACACATGGCTATATATACTCTCAACAGAGTACAGCTAAGACCTAACAGTAAGAAAACTCCTCGTGAACTATGGTATGGAAGACCAACTTCTGTTAAGTACTTCAAGGTGTTTGGTAGTAAGTGTTTTATAAAAAGGGATGAAGAAAATTTGAATAGTGAAAATAAACATTCATGAGCAAAAGCTCCAAATCCACAATAGAGAAAAATAAACATTCATGAGCAATTGAGCTCCCAAATCCTCTTTGATATATCCCCTTAGAACATTGCCAAAGGGCTTTTCGAATTGCCACTTAAAATATTTTATTAAAGCTCACTAAGAAAGTGTCTTTTAATATTTCCTTTTAATTTTTCTTTAAGTCACTGTATTAAATTGATTGAAGTAAAGTTGTCCCTAAAATTTACTTTATTGGACATCTTTATTTAATTAATTTAATTTATTCCTTGATATCCCAAAATTTGCCCACGAGAGTTAAATATGCTAAACATGCCATTACAGCTACTCGGTGGAAGGGGACATTATAGTCTTGTGTATTGTCCCCTTTATGGCCAAGTCAGGAAATAGGGATGATTACTTTGTTCCAACTTCTTACTTTGTCAAATAGTTGAAATGAAAACCAAGTAAAGTTGTTTCACCAAATATCAATTGCTACTTCTGCTATGAATATATGAATCTATGCAATATTGATAGCAATGTCTGATATATCTATTTGTTAAATATGCTATGAATGTATATACCTTATCACTTATAGTGACAAGTATGGATGCAATGTCTGACAGTCGATATGCTTGTGCAACTGACAGGCATTGCTTTTGCAATTTGCTTGCTTTGTCTAATCTATCTATCTGAAATATGCAATATATTAATATCACTTTAACAGTGATATGTTGTTGTCTCTGATATGTAGTTATATGCTTGCAACTATAATAATGACTGCTATATCTGATTAATATTTTGTGCCTGCAATGTGTTAATATTTTTCAGACTTAGAAGGAAAAACAATCAACCTTAGGAAATCCTTTGAAATATAAGAAAAGTATGAACAAGAAGATAAATAGATAATACCCGGATTACGCCCTTTGAGGAGTCTTTTATCTCGCTGCTCTAATTCTGCTCCAATTCACTATTGTGATCTGCCTTTAATCCTGCTCCAATTCGCTAATATGATCTGCCTTTAAGTCTGCTATAAATGTCCTTAGATCTGCCTAGGAAGTGTGAATTGGACCTGCACTTATGAAGAATTCGATCTGCTCTTTGTAATGAATTAGATCTGCTATTAAGCAAGTTCGATCTGCTCTTAGGCGAATTGCAATTGGATATGTTATGTTTTTGATATCCTCTTGCAATTCGCTTTGACCTTTTACTTATACCAACTTGCTTCAAAAGACACAACCTTTCACATATACAGGGCCGACCTAGCCAGATGTGAGAATAATAAATTTATGTCTTGTGCATTCAAGTCGTCCCTTCTTGGGATTAATTTAATTCTTTATTTTGTTGTTCATGTTATGTAATAATAAATAATATTATTTATTATTATATTCAAAATATAGGATATTGATTTCCGAGTAGACCATATATATCAACACAATGTCTTCAATTATCGCTTATAGCGATAGTATTGCTGTGTTTGATCTAGTCTTGAAGAATGTGGAATATGATGGCTGTGTCGGATTATCAATCTGGATAATATATGCCACTGATTTGCCAAGAGGCAATGTACTCGAGAGAGCAGATCCAATACTGGATATGTAATAAAGAAGAAATGTCCAATGATGCTGAATGGAGTGGGATTGATCTTCATCTTATATCTTTGCATAAATGGGAAGAGATTCATTTTGAAATGATAAGTCACTTGGGTGGAAAGACACGTCCTTTCTTCATAACAATTGTTAATCACAACTTTTCATTATACTTCCAATTGCCGCCTTAAAACAGATTAATGATAGTTTTTTTTTTGTTTCCTCCTCAATTACTTCCGCTACCCATAATATCAATTAGTGTAATTAATTGACTGATGAATTAAGACAGACTTGTATTCGATGCCTTTTCCTAATCGATATCAAATACACCCTTTCCTATCTGTAGTTGAATAATTACCATGACTATTCGATGTCTCCTAGTGGATATTAGTTGATACTTGCCAAGTTATTGAGTTGGCTTGTCATTACCCATGATGATTCATTGATTACTTCTGCTGAGTCGTCAATACCTCTATGCCCACCTCTTTTACAATCTTATCGAAGAAATGATAATGTATTGTGTCTATGCTAATCTTTGAAGACTCTGGCAGCGGTGATTTATACTTGTTCCCTTGAATTTCCTTAACATGATACTCCTAAGTCAGATAGCACCAATAATCTTCCACGATGCCATGGACAATAAACAAAACCCTCACATATGGCACAGGAACGGATCAAACTGGCATTACTTCTGTGTCTGATCTTCAACCAAACTTGTATTTTTGGATCACTTCATAATGTATTCTTTCCTATATATGAAATGGATGCTCAATCTCTTTCTCTTAGTCGTTCATACAAGAATGGGATTGTCATCTAAATACTCGTTCTCTAACACAAGTCAATATTAGTTGTTGACTTTGACTATCTATCGTTTTGCATGATCAGACGATTCTCATTAATCTCCATATTTAATCATTCTTGCATGATCAGACGATTCTCATTAATCTCCATATTTAATCATTCTTATGACTATTAATTGCAGCCATAGTCCTCTTGATTAGTGCTTGGATATCCTTTATCTGTTAGATGTTATCCTTGATAACATATCTACCTCTTTTATGTAGGATCTTTATTCCAAATCTGTCTCTTTAGAGACTTCACAAAATTGAAAAAGTACCAGCAATGTGAGCCCAATGTTGGGGACATTACATCTGGCCTTCTTCAGATTGTCGTGTATTTGTAGCTTGACTTGGCAAAGCGGGACTCGGTGATAATTTGATTTGTATCCTTCTCAGGTGAATCCTTCTATCAAATGAGACTTTCCTTAACCACCCTACTCCTCAACTTCCTCTCTCTATAATCCAAGATAAGGCTGTGATAAGGCTCCTTGAGCCCTGAAGTGTAGATATGAAAATATTTCTTATGGATGCCTTTGGAGAGTGAAGGATATTATGGTAAAATAACTAATGTGTTATTAAACAAAGATCATAAATGATCTATATATACAAGTATACACAAGAATGTTTCTATAGTTAAGAAAGAGAAATAGAAACATTTTGAAGAGAAAAAATAAATAGGAAGTTTCCTTATTGAACAGAGAGATAATATGGAAACATGGAAGAGGAGTGACCATTAGAAATAGAAATAAATCTACGAAAGAGAGAGAAACAAAAATAGATAGATTTAACTTTAATACCCTCCCTTAATAGTCAATCTAACTTCAAAACAAAAGTCTGCAAGTGAATCGTTAGAAGGCGTAAAAGGCAGACTTGGGTTGATCAGTGAGCTCTTTATGTTCTACAATATTGGCCTGTGGTTGAGACCCTCCTTGCTTCCGCTGTTCAAAAGCGATGCGAGTCCTGCAATCTCATATCACATGACCAAATTTGTGGCAATAGTTGCACCGAATTTGCTTCTTCTTGGAGCTATCTTGAGACTGAGCTGATGACTGAGATGGGGCCTTTATCCTTGTGAAATGATAGAGCTGTAAATGCTTGTTTAGAGGAGGATGAAGGATCACTGCTACCAAACTCTTGTTTCCAACGATCTAGCTGTAGAAGTTTGGAGCACAAATCTGAAAATTTGAGGTCAACGTTAGTTGCAGTAATATTGAGTGTCTCAATAAAGTCCTCATAGGATTATGGTAGACTTTTCAGAGTAATGACTACCATCCTCTTCCTCCATTGTATGGCCAATGACCTCAAGCTGATCTCTGATGTCCTTAATCTTCAGAAGATGTTCCTGTAAGGATATATGCTCATCCATAATCATAGAGAATAGCAAATTCTTCATAAAGAAACCTCTGCTTTTGTCTGATGTCTCTTGGAGATCCTTCAGTGTAGTCCAAATCTCTGCAACTATCTTGTTGGACGACACTTGAGGCAACTGATCATCAGTAACTGAAAGCTTAATGAGCATAACGGCTTTATGGTTACTCTCATCAAACTTCTCTTGAATAACATCGACTGTGGTAGGACGAGCCTCGATACCCAGACCAAGCACCTCAAGGCGACGCTACTCGAAGATCGTCATCATTCTTTGCTTCCAGGTGTTGTAGTTCTTTCCTTTGAATCATTGACTGCCTTCCAATAGAAGATTGGTGAGAAATGCCATGACACGTTTTTGATGCAAGAAAAAAACGTGAATATGTGAAAAGGTACGAACTTCGAGGCAAATTGACGGAAGACCCCCCAAAAATGAAAAGACACCTAGAAAAGAGCTCGAAAAACCTATAAGGAATTTGTTGTCAGATTTTGAATCCGTTGGCTTGAAAATTGAGTCATGGAAAATGATGCACCTAGAAAAAAATGAAGGCAACCGAGTTGAGATTTGCTAAAACCCATCAAGAATTTGGAAAAAGTTTTTGAATCCAGTACGGAAAATGAGAGTTTTGAAAGAAACCCTAGCCGTCTGCAAAAAAATCCCAGAAAACTTGTATATAAGCTTAAAAAACGAAGCTGCAAGTACAAATGGCAGCCCAACATAGAAAAATGTGTCCAGCATAGAGAAAAACAAAAACCCGAGCCAAGTTATAAAAACGGATTCCTACAAATAGATTTTTGAACACACCCAGGCAAAGGATTTCAAAAATCTTATGAGTCTAAAATTTCATCAAGAAATTAAAGATTTTCAAAACTATTTCAAAAAATAATTTAGGAAATTTCAATAATGAAATTATTATTTTTTGAAAAAAATAGCTCTAATACCATATTGTGGTAAAATCAAGGTTGAAAAACTTGGACTCGGCAATAACTCGGCCGGCCCAAAAAAATTGAAAAACTCGGAATCGCCAAAAACTCGGTGAAAAAATCGGCACTTTTATCGAACATTTGAAAATATATAATTTCTTACAATATTCTTAAATATTCTTTCTGTTAGGAGCACAAGGATATTTGCAAAAGATTTTGACTTTCTATATTAGATTATTTGAGAAGCAATATGCATAAATTTTCCTTATTCAAAGTCACATCCCCTGCTACGGGATAAAAAATTGAGACCATCCAATGCACACAAATAACCCAAACTTGAGACATAACCCACCAAAATAAGAGGAACTAAAGAGACTTAAGCTAGAGCTATTGAGACAACGCAAAACAAAAGGGCCAAGCGAATGAAAATATAAGGGGCCTTGTCATGGATGGGCGAGGTGTGATTAGGTCACAACATGTTGTTTATTATATGATGTTATGAACTTATTTTTTGCTACAAATATGTATATATTTATGATTTTTTATGTTTTTGTATTGATAAACCCAACAAAACAAACCCAATCCCCAATTTTTGCCGACTGAACTAAACCCCAAACCCCAACTTGAACTAGGATCAGTAACTTATTTTCTTTAATCTTTTTGTTCAACTATGAACTAGCATGAGTAGATTTCAGTGATAACTCAGTGCATTGCATCCACTCATCCTATATCCTTAACAATTCTTAATCCATGTATGTGTCTCTAAGATTGGAAGGATATTTTATTTCTAGTTTAACAAAATATTCCCCATATTTTCGCTTTAGATTTTATAAAATTAATGCTTTTCTTAGTTATTGATCTGACAATTTTATTTGTTGTTTCTTTGGAAAATAATGACTCCGACTTTTCAAAATTGTTGAAGTACACATGAAGTAATGAAATCAATTCACAAGAATACTTTATTGTGGGTTTAAATGGTATCATGCATTTAATTTTGCATATGGTCAGCTGTATCTGCATGTGTTGCCCATCCTAGGTTGTTATTTTAGTGCCTTAAAATCCTCTTACTAGTAAATTTTTATGCTTTAACACAGATATGTTCAACATACTCTAAATATGCTTACAAGTTTCTTCATGTGAAGGGTGTTTTGGTTGAGGCACCGGGAGCAACAAATGATGAACATACCTACACCATTGTAGAGAATATAGGTGATGGGAGCCATAGTGATGTTGACACTAGAGGGGTTGAAGCTGCATTTATTGGAGAGGAAGAAGGAGAAGCTTCTGATGAGGACCAGTTGCAATCAAAAAATTTAGTTGTGTATGAGGTAGGGAATATTGAATGTGCTATATTTATATTTCCTTGAAGAAAACTATTCCGTCTTACAATTTATTTTGCTGAAAATCCTTATCTGCATGATTAATAAAATCCATTGACTAAAAGTACCAATATCGTTCTTTAACAATGCATCACACACACACACACACACACCTTTTAAAATTTATTCAATTCAGTTATACTTCAATTCAAAATAGCACATTTTAGAAAACAATAAGCAACACCACAACTACAAGTCTTACGTGGAAACCCTTGCTGGAGAAAACCATGGCAAAACCTCTCATTCACTTTGTGAGAACCAACTCACTAGAGGCTCTAATCCCTCATTTAATTAGAGGCACGAACCCCTCAGTCAATAGTCATAAGAGCTACAACTCTCTTTTTAATCTGCAATAATTCCTTCTTTAGTTCTGCTATAATTTGATCATAAATCTGGTAAGAAAATGATCACAAACTCCTCATATAAATCTTCTATGAAACACCTTATCTCCTTCTGATCAAATCTGTAATTTATCTTCTTATTAATTTCCCTTGGTGTATATGCTTGATTTTCTTTGCAACACAACACACACCTTTCAATCAACTTTAACCATCTTGACCTATACCTTGCAAGAGATGTATTGTTCTTTAAAAGACACACCTTTTCATATAAGTACTTTCTCCAAGAGAGACAACTTATCAAAACAATAATCATATTTATTGTTAAATGAATGTTCCGTGTAATAGTCAAATTGTATCTTTTAATGCAGTCGCACCTTTTTCTTAATCAAACACTAATTGCTGCCTTTTATGTTATCTAACATAGGAATAGTCATATCTCCTTTATAAAATTTTGCTGCCAAGAGTTTTGTCTTTTGTGCTGCCTTTTCACCTTTGTCTTTTATTTTGTCTTATCCCTAATTTGCTTTTTGCTTAGTCTATCTAATTGCTGCTTTTAGAATCTGCTCTGAGAAGAGATGGAGCAAGATGAGTTTGAAGCCTTGATTGCTAAGAGATTCCCCAGAGGGAAAGGGAAGTACAAAGGGAAGCTCCTTTTAAAATGCTTCTCTTTCAACAAGATAGGACACATTGCTGCCCGGTGTCCTGATAACGAAAATAGAGACAAAAGAGACCGGTTCAAAAGCAAAACAAAGGAGTGCTATCTTGCAGAGGAAGGAGTTACAGACAATGAGTCTGAAGACTCGGAAGATCTAGAAATTGCATTTGTTGCAATAAAGGAGGAGAGCCCAGCTATCAATGAATTTGCACTCATATCCAGATCCCATCAGCATGACGATTGGATCATTGACAGTGGATGCACTCACCATATGACCGGTGACAAGAGCAAATTCATCAACTTGGAGCTCAATGACAGCGGATCAGTCACATTTGGATAAAATGCCCCTTGTGCCATCAGGGGAAAAGGATCTATTGTTCTCTGCAACAATGTTGTTTGTGAAGACATGTATTGGGTCGAAGGACTCAGGTACAATTTGATGAGTGTTGCACAACTGAACAACAAAGGTTTCCAGTTGGAATTCGGTCAAGCTTTCTGCATAGTCAAAAATCAATCCGGATCTCATGTTGCGACTGGTAGACAGAGCAAAGGCAATTTGTTCTACCTAGACTCAACAGAAGGAGCCTGTCTGATTGCTTCGGTCAAAGGAGAATCAAGCAAGATTGGTCTTATCTCTGAAGAAGACAATAGCTGGCTATGGCACAAAAGACTCTGCCATATAAACTTTGATAGCATTGTCAAAGCCAGCAAAAAGAAATCGGTCAGAGGACTCCCAGAAATTGCAAAACCCATAAGTGGCATTTGCAAGGATTGTCAGTTAGGAAAACTAACAGGAGCAAGTTTCAGCAGCAAGTCCTTTTCTGCTAAATATGCCCTAGATCTTGTACACACAGACCTGTGTGGACCAATGAGGACAAAGAGCTATCATGGAGACCGATACTTCATGCTGTTTGTAGATGATTTCTCGAGAATGATGTGGACACTCTTTCTCCGAGAGAAATCGGAAGCCTTTGACATGTTCAAGGTTTACAAAGCCAGAGTAGAAAAAGAAATGGGTAGAAGCTTGAAATGTCTGAGATCAGACAAAGGAGGTGAGTACACCTCTCACGAATTTGCTCACTACTGTGAGGAGCATGGCATTCAGAGACAATTTTCTGCACCTAGGACTCAGCAGAATGGAGTGGCAGAAAGAAGAAACCGAACACTGATCGACTGTGCCAGAACCCTGTTGATCCAAAAGAGTCTTCCTCACCACTTCTAGAGAGAAGTTGTCAACACCACTGTTTACACAATAAACCGAGTTCAAATAAAAAAGGGAACCGGTAAGACGCCCTACGAACTATGGTTTAAGCATACTCCCAGTGTAGGTTACTTCAAAATCTTTGGTAGTAAATGTTATATCAAGAGAGAAATGTTCTCTGGGAAGTTTGATCCCAAGAGCGACGAAGGAACATAATTGGGTTATTCTACCAAAAGTAAAGCTTATCGGTGTCTCAACAAACGAACAGGCAAAATAATTGAAAGCATCGATGTAAAAATTGATGAATCATCAGAACCAAACAAAAGGACCGGTCACGTCAATCATGAAAATCTTAAACTAACCAATGAAGGAGATGTCTTTGAGTTCAATGAAGCAACAACTGAAGATGAGTAGGCAACTCCCACAGACAGATATCAAGAGCAAGAGATTGTGCCCGAAGCTAACAAAACACCCCAGGATGGCGAGCAGGTAGATGCTCAGAACCCTGACGAAGAAGTTGATCAACAAGATGAACCGGACCAGCAACAGAGTACAGCTGCTCTTCCAAGGTATGTCACATATCACTCTACTGACAACATAATTGGTGACAGACATGGGAACGTCCTGACTAGGAAAAAGGCCAAAGAGAACGTTTGTCTTCTGTCGTGTGTTGAGCCCTAAACCACCAGAGAAGCCCTTGAAGATGAGAACTGGGTCAAGGCCATGGATGAAGAAATTGAACAAATAGAAAAGAATGACACATGGGAACTTGTGCCAAGACCTCATGACAAAAGGGACAAAATGGGTCTACAGAAACAAACTAAATGAGGATGGTAAAGTCATCAGAAATGAAGCAAGGCTGGTCTGCAAAGGCTATGCTCAGGAAGCTGGACTTGACTATGGAGAAATTTTTGCACCAGTGGCCAGACTAGAAGGGGTGAGAATTCTTCTTGCCTATGCAGCTCACAAAAGCTTTAAAGTGTACCAAATGGATGTGAAGTCCGCATTCCTCAATGGAATGTTGGAGGAAGAAGTCTACATTGAGCAACCGAAGGGATTTACATCTGTGCACAAGACTGATATGGTCTGCAAACTAAAAAGGGCTCTTTACGGGCTCAAGCAAGCCTCAAGGGCTTGGTATGAAAGATTGCACTCATATCTTCTGACAATTGGATTCACCAGAACCGGTGACAGCAACAATATGTATCTCAAAACCGGAAAAGATGAAAACTTGATTGCTGAAATCTTTGTTGATGACATCGTCTTTGGAGGAGATGATAGAATGAGCAAAACATTTGCTGAAGAAATGAAGAAAGAATTTGAGATGTCTATGATAGGGCCCATAAGATTCTTTATTGGACTACAGGTCCACCAGCTAAAAGAAGGTATCTTCATCTCTCAGTCCAAGTATATAAAAGAAATTCTCAAGACCTTTGGATTAGATGAATCCAACCTTGTTGGAACTCCAATGATAACTAATCTCAAGTTATCAAAGGAAGATGATGCCAAAGAAGTAAATGAAACAATGTATCGGTCCATGATAGGAAAATTACAGTATACTGTTCACAGCAGACCGGACATCACTCATGTAGTTGGCATAGTGGCAAGATTCTCTGCTAACCCTAAAGAAACACGTCTAATGGCAGTAAAGAGAATCTTCATATATCTTAAGGGAATAGAGGAATATGGCTTGTGGTTCCCACACAAAGGTGGATTCAAAATAGAAGTCTACATAGACGCAGATTGGGCTGGCAACATAGATGATAGAAAAAACACAAGCGGTGGTGCATTCTTTCTAGGTGGAAGAATTGTATCATGGACAAGTAAGAAGCAAAATTGCATTTCACAGTCCACTGCTGAAGCTGAATACGTTGCAGCTGCAATAAATTGCACACAGGTGATTTGGATTAAACAACTGTTAGAAGGTATTCAGGAAAAGGTACCTGAGCCGATCGCAATTCACTGTGACAGTACCAGTGCCATAAACATATCTAAAAACCCAGTTATGCACTCCAAGACCAAGCACATTGCCATCAAGTATCACTACTTAAGGGAACTTGTACAGGAGAAAGAAGTAAGATTGGAGTATGTACCCACCAAGGAACAGATTGCTGATATATTTACAAAGCCATTACCAAAGAGTACTTTCGAGTATCTCAGAGGTAGACTAGGGGTTGTACCCCTCTCAGATCATCAGTAATCATCAAATAGAGAGTCATCAGTTCATTATTATACAAGCAAAGGAACACATCCTATCCTTTATGAACTGATGGAACGGTCTGTTGCTCGCAGGGGGAGCAGATTAGAAATTGGAAATCTCTCTGATTAACCTTTTAGGCCTTCCTGTCAAAAAGGGGGAGAAGAAATATGATATGAATTGCCCATCACAATTTTGCCATCAATGCCAAAGGGGGAGATTGTTGGCATCAGTCACTGGTAAACACTTTACCGGTCTGAGTATTGTCATTGATTAGCGAAAGAGGATAGAGATTTATCATCTCTATAAAGGTAACTCTATATCAAGGGCACCTACCGTTACTACAAGAGAAGAGTACCTATAATCTCATTGTAATCGGTCACTAGAGTCACTACACTAAACATTAGCAACCGGACAATGCATTCAATCAGGGAAGGGAAGTGAGTATTCTTGTTTCAACCAAGGACCGAACTTCAACCGGTATAGACAAGAGAAGTGAAAAAAAAGCAATAATCATGCTAAGTGTCTACACACTCAACCGGGATAGTATAACCGATAGTCGTCCTCACAAATGCAACCGACAAGACAAGAACGAGACTGCACAAGATCGAAGAACTCAACCAACGACATGAACCAAGGAAGTCATAGTCAACTATCGACTATCCGTTCCAGCCTGCTCTGCCTACTAGGATCTATTGTAGTAAATCTGGGTGGCCTTGAGTTATCTCGATGATCGGTTTGTAGCACAGATAAATAAATTAAAACCGGAATCAATGGCTTTTGAGGCGTGATTAAATATTTTAAAGCCGGATTTTGTGGCTTTAAAATCAGGGAGTTATCTCTTGTATAGAAAAGTTGGCTGGCACGTGACTATTGTTTTCTTCGTATAAGCATCTAAAGTTAGAAAAGGTAACGAAGGTTTGCTCAGTGAACCAATACTCAGCTGAGTGTTGTAATCAAAGGATCCCAAGTTTAGGTCATACAGTTTAGGCGCAGTCTAAGCAACATAACTCTATATATTCTTTTGGCTGTCAATAATAAGAGTTGCCTTCATTCTGCCAAAAGAAAGAGTGAACCTATGCGCTATAGAAGCAAGGGTTAGAGAAAACAAAGAAAGAGAAGCAAATAGGTTGTGCAAAGCAGCACAACAGTAGTTGAGAATACACCTGTGTTAACCGGTGATAATTTTCAGTCAAGCACAAAGAGAGATCTATCTGGCTAAGCAGAGCCCTATGTAAAGATCTTGATTCTATTGTTTTCTAGCAAACGACAATAGACAAATCCCAGTATTTGGGTGGACTCTAACAGGTCCCTTGAATCAAAATCCCTTAACCAGGTGACATCTTGAGAGGTGTTTGAAGTCCTTTAATTGGGTAGGTCTTAATCGATCTTATTGTAACAAATCCCTTGACCGGGTCACACTTAGCAAGTGTGTTTTTATCCCTTAACCGGGTAGGCTCTTAATAGGGCGTACTTCAGAAAAGTACAAATATTGTGAGGTCTCCTCACACCGTGGTTTTCACCCTAACCGGGTTTCCACGTGATAAATTTGGTGTTATTCTGTGATTGTTCTTTTACTGTTTTATTTGCTTAGAACTGATTGCTTTTGTGCTGTAAGTTTACTTCACTGGATCAGCAATAAAAGAAGAATTTATAAGTGCTGATTCGCCCCTCCCCTCTCAGGACCGATTGGGACTGTCAATTGGTATTAGAGCAGGTTGGAATAGATAGTCGATAGTTGATGATGACTTCCTCGGTTCATGCCGTTGGTTGAGTTCTTTGATCTCGTGTGGTCTCGTTCTTGTCTTGTCAGTTGCATTTGTGAGGATGACTGCCGGTTATACTGTCCCGGTTGAGTGTGTAGACACTTAGCATGATTATTGCTTTTTTTTGACTTCTCTTGTCTATACTGGTTGAAGTTCGGTCCTTGGTTGAAACAATAATACTCACTTCCCTTCCCTGATTGAATGCATTGTCCGGTTGCTGATGTTTAGTGTAGTGATCGTAGTGACCGGTTACAATGAGATTATAGGTACTCTTCTCTTGTAGCAATGGTAGGTGCCCTTGATGTAGAGTTACCTTTATAGAGATGATAAATCTCTATCCTCTTTTGCTAATCAATGACAATACTCGGACCGGTAGAGTGTTTACTGGTGACTAATGCCAACAGCGTAGTCTATCTAATTGCTGCTTTTAGACACAAGACTTATGATCGCTATCTTTTATTTGCATATAAGACACATCTTGTCTTATTTAATTTGTCTTATGCTATTTTGTTGTACGTGCTGAATTATTCAATTATATTCTGTCTTATTCAATGTGTCATGTCCCTGCCAATAAATAGGGTCCCAGCCACCTAAACACAAGTGATAGGGCCAATTTTATGTTCTAAATAATAATGAAATTATTACTACATTTCTGGCTGACTTGTTGGAGAGGAATTTTTTCTCTTTTAGGCTGACTATGCTCTGATTGTCAAAGTATTTATTATATTTTAATTGGAATAGAGTCTGACCCTAGAAGTGATTATTATATTTTAATTTGGCATGGTGTAACACATGCCTTCATAGAGATGTCTCACTCCATATGGCCACCCCACTTGGGGACTTTAAAATAAAATTATTAATTGCAAAGGTGGCCAAGTTCTTGTGAAAGATTGCCTCCCTTCAAGAAGAGGTATGATGTGGTATAAAAGAAAGAGGAGTTGGGAGTGAAGGAAGAGAAAAAAGAAATAAAAGGTAAATCATTCAAATTAAAACAAATCTAGTGCAGATTTAGAGTAGAAATATATGCGAAGAATTTGCACTCAGATTATAAAAGGATGAAGTAGAAATGAGGAATAAGGAAATCTAACTGTAAGTATAAAGGAAGAAGTAGAGATCTGATCTGAATATTAAGGCAGTAAGAGTTGGAATTATAAAGCAATAATAATTTGAAATTATTAAGCAGTAAGATATAGAAAACTTTAAATTGCTGCAGTAGTTGCATTCCACATATTTGATTCCAATATTTATTACTTAGAGAATTTAGTACAGAACAAAAACATTTCTTTAATTAACTTGCCAATCCTTCAAAAATCTTAGGATTAGTAATTATTAATTTTATTTTTATAAAGCAATCATATTAAGAATTGACAAGGAAACATAATAGGGAGATGCACGAGTACGGGTTCACTAATTAATTAGACCACCCATTGAATTGGATTGCTTGTGGGCCAAGGGGTCAAATTGACTTGGTTGTTTGACATTCTTGGGCTTAGTCATGGAGGTTAGTCTCCAAGCATCCTATTGTGTTTTCTCCTCAAGTTTCTGATATGGTTGGTTATTTGGAAAAAGCTACAAGGCTCCAAATGCATAGGAATAATTATGGTCATTTGTTTGATGTTAATTGATTATTTTCCTAAAGTTCAATTGCTATTTAGTGAAAGAATACTCTTGTAAATAAATTCTATCATTGGAATTATTATTTGAAGGCAAAAATCAGGTTCACCCCAAAAGGGGACCATTATAGTGGCATTAGATCATTAATCCCATGGGACAAACCTACTTTAACCCCTTTCAATTAGACTTAACTATTCAGTGCTCTTAAGTAAATAAGAAATAAAATGCCTTGTCTAATGGGCCTCTTTCGTGGGTGGGAATTTCTACTTCATCTTTTGTAGAGGGTATGTGCAAGAAGGGATGTTGGGAGGTGATTACTGAATCAATGGGTAAATCCATTATTTTTTTGTCTTGTAGCAGGATGAGCTTTTAGTTTTTCTCGTGCAACTATTTCATCAGCTTCTTCTTGGTCTATTATGTATCCTGCTGTTTGTTCAGCAAGCGACACCTTTCTTTTCTGGCTCTGGGTCTTCACACATTGCGATCCCTTTCCTAGAAGGGCCCATAAAGTTAAGTTACATTCGATAGTACGAGCTTTTAAAAATGATTTTACACTCATTACAATTCTAAAGATATCCCTCATGTAAGATCCCCTAAAGGATATTTGCTAAATTTCCCTCTTTCCCTTATGAGAATTTTGACAAACAGTTTGCTTGAGGTTTCTGCAAGAGGGTGAGAGATAAGTTTGTTAGAATTAGGATATTGTTTCGGCTATCAGTATTGTAGTGATGCTTCTATTTGGGACCATATGTGGTGGATTCGATCTCAAAGGTTTTTTTTTTGAAGCGGTGTCCTCAGTGTCCCGTGGTGATTCCTCCCTCTTACATGACTGAATTTTGTAGTAATATTTTGTGGATGGCTCCTTGATTTATTTATATTCCTTTCATTTCGTCTATCTTTTGCAGAGGAATTTTCCTCATGTTATGTGGGCTAGCATATTCTGGTTATTTTTTATATCTAGAAATAGTCACCAAACTATCTTCCTTTGATTATGAAATACTTCCTTTATTGTTATAATGAGCTCATGTCTTTCTTGGATTTATTGTTGAAATAAATAGACATCTTATTAGGATTTACCTTTCTATTGGTTCTTGGTGACTATTCCAAATGTTTTTAACTTGCTGGCCAGTCTTATGTTTGTAAATCTACCTAGTTTATTGAGGATCCTTGGTAGTATGTATAGAGGGGGGGAACACCAGGAAGGAAACACTGAGATGCGCCCTTCTATTTAGTATAGTGGTGGTGTAGGTCCATAGCCTAGAAGGAGCATGTTAGGATTTGATGATATCTAGAGTTTAGATCGGAAGTTATCCTTGTGTAAGAGCCACTTCTTGTTTGGAAACATATATTGGTAAGGCCATTCCAAGGGAGGCTATCAGGGGATTGTGACTCTAACCAATAGTTGGAGGTTGAGAAGACCTCATTTGGTAATGATACGAATTAGTAAGGTAATGCCACTTGATTTAATTTCTTTTATGGCTTTCGTGAGGGCATACAAACCTTTCTTTCTGCGATGGATTTAGCATGTATGCTCGAGGACCTTCCTAGACCCCTTGAATGTGTTTTGAAAGCTTGGGAAGTTCCTCTTCTTAGAATGGTTTGATGGATTGTTAGGTGCGACTTAGATCACTTTGGAGATCCGATCCATGTGGTGGGCCTTGATGGCCCTAGATTTGGTGGGCTAACACTCTTTGGGTTATGAATTTATCATGCTATCCTATCAATAATTTGTTCCCCTTGTGTAGGCTCTATGCTATTTATTAAGGAACCTCTAGAGGATGACTTGTTTTGAGGTATTCCTATGACAGCTGGTCCGCGCGTGTGTAGCATCCTCTTCAGTTTGTCTTGTCGACTTTCAGGAGTAAGCCTAGTCCTTGGGGGGGATGACGTAGTGCTTCCCTCGTTTACCCCTTTGCACGAACATCCTAATGGTGTGGTGTTGACTGTCACTCTCTAAGGGTAAGGTCACGTTGGTCCCATGCGAGGGAGAATCCGCCAAGAGGATTATTTTGGATCATGTATCAACGTTCTGCATGAACTAGGAGACGTAGGATATGATCTTAAATCGCATTCCGGAGACCCTTAGAGTAGGGATGAGTCATTCACGTGGATGCAGTGATTGTTACCCACATTATGGTTGATGGCATCATGAGATGCTCTATTCCCTAATTTTGGGCATGACACATAAATAGAAATACACAGATCAACACATCATGTATACGTGGAAACCCTCGGTTAGAAGGAAAAAACCACATTAGGGTTCACCCTGATTGAGGGATTTCAATATGCTTTCACACCTTATAAAAACAATTATCTTAATTGACACTGATTGTCTGATTATATCATACTTGTTGATTTCTTCCCAGGTTTGCTTGGCTGTTGAATCTTTTCTGCCTCTTTGCCTTTCACCTTTGGTGACTGTAATCTCTCTGTAGATGTCTCTTCTCTGCTCTCTCTCTTCAACAACTATCAACAACAACACTTTCTTGCATTGTATGACCTGTATATATACAAGAGTTCATCTCAATGAAACCCTTAACTCATAGAACTGCCAGGCTGTAAACTCAACATTAAATCATGCAACTAGCAAAAAGATTTGCGTTCTGATCTGGAGTTTACCTTGAAACATCTGTACAAATACAGCCAACTCTTGTTAAAAGGCTAACTTTAGTTTTGAGTGGTGGATGCTCCGCAAATTCCGGTTTTAACTCAAAACTGCTCCGCATAATCTGGTGCGGATCTTTATGCACCGGTATAAATCTCATACCCGGTTTATGTTTGTATGTAATAATAGACCGGTATTATGTACTTCTTCTGTCTACCGGTGTATCTCCTCTGTTATAATCTACCGGTGCCTTTAAAGTAATGTGAGTGAACTACCGGTGAACCTTTACCGGTGGGAATGGTGTTTGCATCTGACTTCACTAATGACAACTTAAATTTGCTAACAATTTTCCCCTTTGTCATTGGTGGCAAAACCATACTCACTTATCACATTTCATACCTTATCCTGTAGACTTCTCTTTCCTTTCTCTTTCCTTTGGTGGCACACTTTCCTTGTTCCAGACTTCCCCTGTCCAAGTGCTTAGCTCTTCTGTTCTTGTTCTGTGGCTATTCTGTCCTTGACCTTCTGACCATTCTGCCCTTCTGTTTTGATCTCTGATCGCTTCCTTCTTCCCATTTCTTCTTCCCCTTTTTGCCTCCATTGGACAAAGGGTTTAGCTTCACTTGTGTGTTTACATTTGTAGCTTTGTGAAGATATCTGTATAAATATTCCTTGCTGATTGAAGAAACGGTGCCCATTGACCGGTTACATGTTCAATGTTCTTCTGTGTTTCTTTTAGAAAGACAATAATGTTCTCCATGTCTTCCACAATTTTGTAGTCCGGTTCTTGGATCAGATTCTCAGCCGATGGCACAGTTTGTTGCATTGTATCAAATGTGGGGGCCAGAAACAATTTAAATCCAATGATGTCTTGGATTCTCTTAGTCTTCTCTTCAGAAGTCTTTCTCAGAATGAGAGCAAGACTTGTCATTTCTCTGCTGAAGTTTGTTGTTGACTTATTCTTGATGTGAAACTGAGAAGACAAAGTTCTTATGTCTTCTAAAGTCTTTGCTGATTTCTCTATCAGATCTTGCAAGAATGTATCAAAATTGGAAGTTCTTGTCATCAAACTTCCTGCCACTTGAATCTGTTGTTGAAGAATTTTTAAATTGGTTGTCACAGTCACCTTTATTTCTTCAACTTGTTTATGGAGAATCTCTATTCTCTTCTTTTCATAATGATCTATTGCTACAGTCTCTGGATCTTGCAGGTCATCACCGATTGCTTGTGCGAATACTTCCAGCTGATCTATTACAGGTTCATCTTCATCGATGTCAGCATCAGGTACGAAGTTGCACAAAATATTCTTAATAGTGGTAAGGACCATGTCTTGTTTCCTCTTGGTCAACTCTTTTAGCTACCTTGTTGACATCTTGTTGATGTCAACCACAGTATCGGTGGCCTTGCTCCTTCTGGCTTCTTTGTCCTCAGCAAATGATAACTTCCTCTTGGATGAGGGGGAGCTTGGAATATCTGTTTGTTCCTTTTGTTTGGGCTCCTGTTCCGGTAGAACTTGCTCAATGTGTACAGGAATCTCTTGTTCCTATTCTTTATTTTCTTGTTTCCTCTTGGTCAGCTCTTTTAGCTACCTTGTTGACATCTTGCTGATGTCAACCACAGTATCGGTGGCCTTGCTCCTTCTGGCTTCTTTGTCCTCAGCAAATGATAACTTCCTCTTGGATGAGGGGGAGCTTGGAATATCTGTTTGTTCCTTTTGTTTGGGCTCCTGTTCCGGTAGAACTTGCTCAATGTGTACAGGAATCTCTTGTTCCTGTTCTTTATTTTCTTCATCTCCTTGTTGAGCTATATCTTCCAGTTGCACCTCTTCTTCAGGTAGGTCATTTTTGGCAGGTGCTTCTTCCTCATTCTGTGCTTCCTCTTCCGGTTGCACTTCAACTTCTGGTGGAGTATCTTGTTCTTGTTGAAATTGCACTTCCGGTGAGACTTCTTCCTGGTGCTGCTCTTTAGCTGTATGCAGGTCTCCCACAACAATTTCTTCCTCAACACCTGTAGTGTTGTTAGTGGTCATCTTGACTGATGATTTTCCCAATTTTACCTGTTCACCAGATGTGAACTATTCTGATTGATTGTTTTCCTCACCGGTTGTAGGTTCTTCACGAGACGTGAATTGAACCGGTGGTTCTTATACCTGTTCAGTTTGATCATGAGGACCTAAATTCTCAAGTGCACTGAAGTTGTACTGTTGCCAGAAGTCTAGAGTCTCTTTATAGACTTCATTTTCATATCCGTTTAGTATTTTGGCAACTCTATACTTGGTGTCCAAGTTCATTGATGCTTCCTCTAGTAGAAGCTTTATTCTATCTTCACTGAGACCAGGTCTGTTTTTTAACAGTGTTTCCCTATTTATTCTTGTGTTTGTGCCTAGACTAGTTCTCCATTTTGTGATTAGCCTAGAGTTCAGTTCTGGTGGAAACTTGGACCTATAGTCCCTTGGTGTTCTTCGGTAATCCATAAGAGTTTCCACTATTGCCACTATGATTGATTGTTTATCTTCTTCCTGTAGCACGCTATACCATCTAGCGGCATTATCTACCTCTCCAAAGTCCATTACCTCATCAACTATTTCATTAACAATCATAGGGCGAGTGTTACCTTTGCCGGAGAGATGAGAACGGTCGGGCATGCTGGATCGCTGCCTTTATCATCGGTGATGTCGACGATGAGTGATGCTTCTGCTCCTAGTACTCCTATTCC
Source organism: Chamaecyparis obtusa (assembly GCA_027943335.1). NCBI lineage: Eukaryota > Viridiplantae > Streptophyta > Pinopsida > Cupressales > Cupressaceae > Chamaecyparis > Chamaecyparis obtusa. The sequence goes on from BSBK01007540.1 coordinate 412,078, forward strand.
TTTACTCGTGTCAGGGACCGGTGGTACTGTTGTGGAACTGTTGTTCTTTGGTGTGGTTCTTTTGCTTGTTGTTGGGTTTGAAGAAGCTTTGTCCATGTTGCTACACCTTCTTCATGAACTTTGTCAACTTCTCCGACAAGCATCTGATCGATCCTTTTCTTAATCAGGAAATTTTGCTTGTGCAGTTCGGCTATTTGAGCGGCCTCTTCCAGTGTGAGTTGGTTCTGGACCTCTAGCAGAGATCAAATCCTTAGCTCCTCCTCTCTGTCCATTGAAGCTTTCCACCTAGCTTCAAGTATTTCTTGAAGATCATCAGGAACAACCTTAAACAGTTCAGTGGGAGACAGGTTGAACTTGTGAATACAGTACACTACTGCTTCTTCAATCTTTCTCTTGTCTTCTTCATTTGCAAAGTGATATTTGGTGTTCACTGAACTCATCCCTCCAGTATATTTCAACCTTGCCACAAATTCAGCGATTGTGGGTTTTCTTCTTCTTGGTGGATCCTCCTTTACCGGTTTGCTAGAAGCCCTCTTCCCGACTAGAGGAATAGTTTCCTTAGTTTCTATTTTCTCTTGTTCTTCTTCTTGGGTACTGGGTACCGGTTTAGCTTTCTTCCTTTGAGACTTGGGTTGCTCTATCACCGGTTTCTTCTTTGGTGTAGACATTTTTGATCAGTGCCCTCTTCTTCAGATTCTCCCGAATCTCTTCAAATGTGCCGAACTGGTGGGCAATGAGATCTAGATTAGCTTCAGTTAGGGCATCGGCATATGCCTTAGCAATCTTGGTGGTGATCTCATAACCTAGCTCAGGAGCATATTCTGTTCTCGGTTACACTGCTTGAATGATGCAGTGATTAGTGGATACCAGAAAACACACATCATCCTTGTATGAGTCAACAGTGGTTGACGGCATCCGCTCCCTTGCGTGCATTCTCAGTTGAAATGCCTCAAAATATTCGGTCATCACTTTACCGAATTGGTTTCCCAGTTGGTTGGCCATTTCACTTATTTGGTGCATGACCGGTCTGTCGGTTCTCCATGTCACCTTGCCAATTCTCGGGAGGAAATTTTGATAGTAGAAGTAGAGACATACTGTGAAGAGCCTGACTAGCCTCTTCGGAGATTTTCCACTAAATTTGATAATTGATTGCAAATTCTTATATAAATTGCAAATTATTATAAACAAATAATAACACACCAAATTTCTCCAACTTTCATGAAGCACAAAGTAACAGTTTGAAAAATCTTAGAAAATAAACTTAGCTTTTATTCTTATCACAATTTGTATTGAGCATTTATTAATAAGGAAAATAAGGCACCTATAATCTGCCACTTTATTCAATGACTGAATTCATCCAAAGAATACCGCACCCAATCAGATGTAGATGACGCAGCCAATGAATCAATTACGTGGCTGCCTAAATCTGTTGTGACTGCCACCGCAACCAATTCCGACTCCAGCAGAACAGACATGGCACACTTGCTAGCCGCCAGCAGTTGAAAGAAGCTGCCGTATAGCTGGACTCCTCACGCGATCCCTCCCAAGCCTTCAAACTACCCACGCATGTATGAAGGAATGCACAAACAGCTAACGCGTGGCTTATGATGTCAGAAAATGGCAGTGATTAATGAGCTGCGACCAATGTAACAATCTGACGTGAATAATGCAAGATTCCAGATTCACGTGAAAACATTGTCTGATATGCCGTCCACAATTTATAACTATTTTTTGCCACCTTATTTTGATTCTCAAAAGTATAAGTCGCACCTCCAGAACAAATCTTAGATATCAATTTGTATTGTACCCAGCGTACAATTTCATCAACAACAAACAATCTCCAGATTTAGCTTCCGCAATCTCGATATACAACAGCACCGGATTGAGAACAACTAAATTAATCAGAAAGTAAAATTCAGCACCGAGAGAAGGTGGCTCAAATTACGAGAATGAGGAATCTGTCCTTGAAACCCTAGCCAGAGCTATTGCACGAACTTCAAGAAAATAAATGATTGCATAAAAGATAATCCAAGTGCTTTTTCGAATAGAATATATAGTGCTTTTTTCGAAAAAGCACCCTTTTAATATTTCACTTAATTGGCTTTATAAAATACTCCCACTTTATAATATAATATTATAAAGTCAAGTTATTAAATTAAACCAAGATAATTTAATTTAATAACGTCAATAAAACTCCAAAGCCACTGCACTGACAGACTGCAATCAAAATATTTCTAGCAAAGCCCAGATCCGACTGCCCAACCAGGAATAGGCACTGCCCTGCCAGAAATAGCTATGGCTAAAAATAGACTTACCAAAAATAGTAAGTCTGTCCCAGAAACTCCCAGAGACCCTCAAATCATACTGTCAGCTCACGAGGGTCGCATTGATGAACTGACTATGCTCACTGCCAAGACCTGCTAAATCGGGGACATTACAGTCCTCCCTCCCCAAGATTGCTTGTCCCCAAGCAATCGCAATCCCGAGTGTTGCAAAATGTCCTCAGGCTCCCAAGTGGCATCCTCATCAAGAAGTCCATGCCACTTTACCAAAAACTCTCTAACAACTCTACGCCGCAGATGCCTCTCCCTGGTCTCCAATATAGCCTCAGGAACCAACTCCAATCTGCCCTCATCATCCAAGGGAGGTAACGTAGAAGAAGGTACAACATACTGACCCAATGCCTTCTTGAGGCATGAGACGTGAAAAACATTATGAACCTTGCTGTCAGGGGGTAAATCCAGCTCATAAGCAACCTCTCCCACCCGGCGAACTACTCGGAAAGGTCCATAATAACGGGGCTTAAGCTTTTCAGCACCGCTCTTCTTGATAGAAGACTGTCTATAGGGCTGCAACATCAAATAAACCATATCATGAACCTGAAAAGAACGAGCAGTCCTCCTCTGATCAGCGTATTGTTTCTTCTGATTCTGAGCCCTCTGTATATTATCTTTCAATGTTCGCAAAATATCCTGTCCATCCTGTAACATGTCACCTGCACAGGCACTCGACTGTCACTACACAGCAAATCCATGAAACTGGGAGGATCATACCCGTATAAAGCCTGAAACGGAGTCATCTGAATAGACATGTGGTGAGTGGAGTTATAACAAAACTCAAATAAATGTATCCACTTCACCCAAGCTCGCTGCTGTGAGGAAACGTAATTCCGCAAGTAGCCCTCCACCCATTTATTCACTATCTCGGTGTGGCCATTTGTTTGAGGGTGGTAACTAGTGCTGGGAGTCAATTCTGTACCACATAACCGGAAGAACTTTTGCCAGAAATGACTCATAAAGCGGCTGTCACGATCACTCACAATAGTCCGAGGCAAACCATGTAGCCTAAAAACCTCCCGGAAGAAAAGCTCAGCCAACTGGATAGCTGAGAAAGTGGTGGTAATCGGAAAGAAATGAGCATACTTAGTGAGACGATCCACCACCACGAAAATACAATCTCTGCCTTGGGCTTTCGGCAAGCCCACAATAAACTCCATAGAAAGACAGGTCCACTTCCTTTCAGGAATAGGAAGCGGTTGCAACAACCCCGTAGGATAAGTATGCTCTTGTTTGTTCTGCTGACAAACAGAGCATTCACGAACATACTGCTGGACATCAGTCTTTAGCCCTTTCCAAGTGAACCTCTCACGAATCTACCTGTAGGTCTTAAAGAAACCCGGATGTCCTGCCAAGGGCAAATCATGGAAAGCTCGAAAAATGATCTGTCTGACACTAGACCCTGGGACCAAATATATCCTTCCCTTGTAGATGATCAGCTCATCCACAGGAGTATACTCGCTGTCCTGTATACTGCCATCAACAACACCAGAAGCCCATTGATCCCGAGCATACTCAACAACAATCCTATGTCTCCAATCCTCAGTAATCTCCGAAATCGCACACAAGTGGGGCCTCTGAGAAAGGGCATCAGCTACCACATTCTGATTACCTTTGATATAAGAAATATTAAAGTCATAAGATTGCAACTTACTAACCCACTTCTGTTGCCTCTCATTCAGATCCCGCTGTCCAAGGAAATGTTTCAGACTATTATGATCAGTTTTGATACAAAATTTACTCCCCACCAGGTACTATCTGAATTTGGCCAAAGCATGCATAATGGCCAACATTTCCTTGTCATAAATACTAAACCGCCTCTCAGGACCCCTGAGCTTACGACTCTCAAAAACAATAGGGTGGCGATCTTGAGATAGCACTGCTCCAATACCTTCCCCTGAGGCATCACAATGCAACTCAAAGGGTCTCGTAAAATCCGGTAATGCCAAAACCAGGCATGTAGTCATAATCACTTTGAACTTCTCAAAGCACTCGTGCTTGATCAGTCCAAACAAAGGCACCCTTACAGGTTAAATCAGTAAGCGGCGCTGCATGCCTAGAAAATCCTGACACAAATCTCCGATAGAAAGCACACAAACCAATGAATCCCCTCAACTGTGTCAAGTTCCCAGGTGTAGGCCACCCCAAAATAGCACGAACCTTGTCCGGGTCCATGCGAACTCCCTCTGAGCTGATAATATGCCCCAAATACAATAACTCTGTCATACCTAGGGCACACTTGGACTCCTTGGCAAACAAGGAAGCCTCATCAAGAATGCCGAGTACTGTATCCAAATGTACCACATGCTCATCCCAAGTCTTACTGTAAACTAATATATCATCAAAAAACACCAGAACAAACCTCCTCAACTGCCCGTGGAAGACTCTGTTCATAGTAGACTGGAAGGTAGTTGGGGCGTTAGTCAAACCGAAAGGCATGACCAAGAACTCAAAATGTCTACAGTGACATCTGAATGTTGTCTTCTCCACATCCTGCTCTCGAACTCTGATCTGATGGTATCCAGATCTCAAATCAATCTTGGAGAAGGATTTAGCCCCATGTAGCTCATCTATACGAGGAATCGGGTACCAGTTCTTAATTGTTTTCTTATTCAGCATCCGGTAGTCTATGCACATCTTGAGTGATCCATCCTTTTTCTTCACCAGAACAACAGATGAAGCAAAAGGAGATTTACTCGGCCTAATGTGTCCCATAGCGAGCAACTCCTGAATTGTCTTCTCAATTTCATCCTTCAACCGCTTGGGATGCCGATAAGGGGTAATCATGATGGGCTTAGTGCCCTCCTCAAGCTCAATAATGTGCTCAATTCCTCTATCAGGTGGTCTGCCATAAGGTAAATCATTAAACACTTTGGAGTGTTTAATCCTGAGCTGCTGAATATCCGGATGATAAGCTGGCCCATTTGTGTTCTTTGATGTAGACAACAGCCTGCACTCTGCTGCCCAATCAATAGCATCATCATGTCTCACCAAACGCTGCATACGGTTGTGGGAAATAGTCTTCAACTAACCACCTTGTATGGCCTTAAGAATGTGTGTCTGGCCATCCTTGATGAACCTCAATTCCATCCTTTCCGTGTTCATGTATATGTCTTTAAGCGAATCCAACCAGCTCATGCCAAGAACTATGTCTGTGCTGCCCATGTCAACCACATAGAAATCTGCCTTGAAAGAATAATTATTCAGCTTTACAGGAAGCTCAGAAATCCTTTTATTACACTTGAGAGTATAACCATCAGCTATCTGCACTCTAAGTCCTTCAAAATCTTTAGTTTCAAATCCCCTCTTAGCCACCAAACAAGAGTCAATAAAATTATGAGTAGCTCCTGTGTCAAAGAGAGCAATGATTCGCTGCCCTACCAAGAGCCCATGCATCCTAAAGGAATCTTCCTTTTTCATGCTTGTGAGGTACACAACCTTGAAATCAGATTTCCCCACCTGTTCATCATCATTTACTGGATCCTCATGTGAATAATGCTCATCATCAACTCGCTGTCCCGAAAATTCAGAATCATCTTCGTCTTCATAAAACCAATCCATCATTTTATTCTTTCCCTTTGGTTTCAAGGGACAATCATGATTCAAATCGTAAGGCCCTCTACAATGGAAACACAATCTTCTTCTCCTTAGATCATTTAATGTTTCTTGATCCAAGGGACCTGCTGTAGGACGATTAGAATCAGCTCTATCATCCCTTTTAGGTGCTGCCCTGTCATAAGAAGTGTTGGAAGGTCTCGCAGCAAATCTGTTCTGTGGAGTTGATGCTTCCAAATTCAGAATAATGCTCATCATCAACTCGCTGTCCCGAAAATTCAGAATCATCTTCGTCTTCATAAAACCAATCCATCATTTTCTTCTTTCCCTTTGGTTTCAAGGGACAATCATGATTCAAATTGTAAGGCCTCTACAATGAAAACACAATCTTCTTCTCCTTAGATCATTTAATGTTTCTTGATCCAAGGGACCTGTTGTAGGACGATTAGAATCAGCTCTATCATCCCTTTTAGGTGCTGCCCTGTCATAAGAAGTGTTGGAAGGTCTCGCAGCAAATCTGTTCTGTGGAGTTGATGCTTCCAAATTCCTTGCCTTTTTCATAGCTTCTTGCAAGGTCGGTGGGTCCAAAGACTTAACCCATCCTTTGGTAGGCTCCATCAGCCCCTCCACAAAGAGCATAACTCTCCTCCTCTCTGAAATGTCATAGACCATAACAGACAACCACTGTAACTCACTGATAAAGGTCTCCAGGTTACCTGTTTGTCGCAATTGGGCCAATTCTCTGAAATATGTTTCAGGATCCTTCCTATCAAACCTTTCAATCAATCTATCCACGAACTCCTGATAATAAAAGATCTGATTGTGCCGAAGTGACACCAACCCATGGTACCACTAGTCATGGGCTATACCATCCAGATGTAGCACAACAAAACGAATGGCGTTCTCTTCAGACATAGGACGTAAAGATAAATAAGTGTCCAACTTATGGACCCAAGCTCGTGCTATCACCTTACCACTGTCATCAAAATGATCTAGAATCATTTTGTTAGTAGCTTGGCGTAAATCTGTATCCCTAGGCCTCTGTCTGTCAGGCATCGGTCTACCCCTAGTGTGATCACGTTTCTGTGATAGATACTTGTCAAAATTCAAATTTTGTTTTATCGCGCGTGGTAAGGCATCCCACTCAACATAATGTGCAACAATATCATCTACAAACGGAGCAGCCTCAGATTTAGTGCTAACCGCATCCACCTCAGGTCTCAAAAATACGGGACGCTGTGGTCTATCATGAACACCAGCATGCCCTGCTCTGTCATGTCTGTCCTCCTGCCTAGGACGATCCTCATCTCTCATCCTGTCACCCACATGTGACCTGTCATCTGCTCTAGATCGATGAGAGCTAACTGAAGCACTCCGAGCACCTCTGTCTCGGCCCCGATCAACAGGGATTGTCATCCGCTGTAATGTATCAGATAACTGCTGTAGTACAGTAGCAACATGATGTTGTCCCTCTGCAATACCCTGGAACGTATCACGTACTTCTCTATCTACTTCCGAAGCAGTAGCAACATCCCTATATTCTGAATTACCTGAACCACCTGCATTACGTGATCCACCTGCATTACCTGGACCACCTGTATTACCTAAACCATCTGCACCTCTGTCTTCCATACTACTAAATTGTATCTCAGGTTCTCTCTGACCAGGAGGAGAATTAGGACCTCTGTGGGAGTAGAACATACCAGGCCTAAACCTCTGTGCCATGCTGAACCCAATTAACCCTGCAGGCTGACAAGAATTCTGCTTTGATACCACTGTGAAGAGCCTGACTAGCCTCTTCGGAGATTTTCCACTAAATTTGATAATTGATTGCAAATTCTTATATAAATTGCAAATTATTATAAACAAATAATAACACACCAAATTTCTCCAACTTTCATGAAGCACAAAGTAACAGTTTGAAAAATCTTAGAAAATAAACTTAGCTTTTATTCTTATCACAATTTGTATTGAGCATTTATTAGCAAGGAAAATAAGGCACCTGTAATCTGCCTCTTTATTCAATGACTGAATTCATCCAAAGAATACTGCACCCAATCAGATGTAGATGACGCAGCTAATGAATCAATTACGTGGCTGCCTAAATCTGTTGTGACTGCCATCACAACCAATTCCGACTCTAGCAGAACAGACACGGCACACTTGCTAGCCGCCCACAGTTGAAAGAAGCTGCCGTATAGCTGGACTCCTCACGCGATCCCTCCCAAGCCTTCAAACTACCCACGCATGTATGAAGGAATGCACAAATAGCTAACGTGTGGCTTATGATGTCAGAAAACGGCAGTGATTAATGAGCTGCGACCAATGTAACAATCTGACGTGAATAATGCAAGATTCCAGATTCACGTGAAAACGTTGTCTGATATGTCGTCCACAATTTATAACTATTTTCTGCCACCTTATTTTGATTCTCAAAAGTATAAGTCGCACCTCCAGAACAAATCTCAGATATCAATTTGTATTGTACCCAGCGTACAATTTCATCAACAACAAACAATCTCTAGATTTAGCTTCCACAATCTCGATATACAACAACACCGGATTGAGAACAACTAAATTAATCAGAAAGTAAAATTCACCACTGAGAGAAGGTGGCTCAAATTATGAGAATGAGGAATCTGTCCTCGAAACCCTAGCCAGAGCTATTGCACGAACTTCAAGAAAATAAATGATTGCATAAAAGATAATCCAAGTGCTTTTTCGAATAGAATATATAGTGCTTTTTTCGAAAAAGAACCCTTTTAATATTTCACTTAATTGGCTTTATAAAATACTCCCACTTTATAATATAATATTATAAAGTCAAGTTATTAAATTAAACCAAGATAATTTAATTTAATAACATCAATAAAACTCCAAAGCCATTGCACTGATAGATTGCAATCAAAATATTTCTGGCAAAGCCTAGATCCGACTGCCCAACCAGGAATAGGCACCGCCTTGCCAGAGCTATGGCTAAAAATAGACTTACCAAAAATAGTAAGTCTGTCCCAGAAACTCCCAGAGACCCTCAAATCATATTGTCAGCTCACGAGGGTCGCATTGATGAATTGACTATGCTCACTGCCAAGACCTGCTAAATCGGGGACATTACACATACCAGTAGGGTCCCGTACTTCATAGATTTCTTCTTAACTATACCGAGCTTCTTCATATTTTCGAATATCTGACCTCGCAGCATTTTGTAGAGATCGTAGTTGGCATTGTCATACATTATCCGGTGAGCGGCATGAATAGCTCCTCCCGGTATGCTGTTCAGATTGCTGGACTAATAGATTTTATAACCTATCACCGCGGATGCAAACTGAACCCCTTCGTCTTCGATGTCGTTGACTATCATAAGTCGACCTTTGGATTTTGATTTGGTCAGCTTGGTGACGATCGCATTGGAGATCGTTCGTAGGGTTAATGCTTCCCCTTCCTGACTGTACCCAGTCACGCGATGCAAATCCTCCTTTGTTATTTGTGTAGCAGCACCTTTTTGGAGCCAAATCCCTGGATCTTGCACTCGACGGAGTACCTGTCGAATCCAATCTGGCCGGAAGATAGTTGGATAGGTGAATCCGTTGATAAGACCAGGTGACACCAGCTTTGTGTATCGATCTTGAAGCCTTCCGTCCTCGCGTAGCGAGAGATACTAGCTCTGAATGAATGTTTCACCAAGTTTTTCTTGCTTGGTATGGATAAACGCAGTCACGTCTTCTATCATGAAGACACCATTGGGTACTGTAGATAATGCACCAGCCATATCGGTTGCTCGGTTGTAGACCGCCATGATATCATAAGAAGGTTAGTCGATTTGATTTGCAGGAATCAGCTTGACGACAGATGATGAAGATGCCATTGTGATCAACCAGTTGAAATAGAAAGCAGCTTTGATCGGTCTTGCAGAGAATAACTTACGATGATCAAAGAACAAGAATATTACTCAAGCATGAAAGTTTGTTAATCACAAAATTGCAAAGTAAGGTAAATGATTAATTCTTCTTTCTTTATAGGGTTAGGGCATAACGGTAATTACCAAATGGTAACTATGGTTTAACGGCTACACCATCAAATGCCTTACCTAACCTTTCTTTCCTTTTTCGCCAACCGGTATTCCATCTTTTTCGGTTGTGAATAGCCCGGCTGATTGTAGCTTACTTGTCTGGTCTTTCGTGCAGACTGAGTGAGTTTTATACTCACCAGTACTACTGGGAACAGTAGATGAGCTACCGGTTCCCCCTAAGCCCTGTAGGCTCAGTTTGCTGAAGAGATATCACTTTCGGCCGATGATGATCTTTCCTCTGTCTTCTCCTTAGCAGAGCTCTTTGATTCCTTTTTGAACCAAATCTGCTCGGTTGCTTTCTCAGTCTTGTCTTCTTTATTGTTCTTATTTGAGGATATCCACCGATTTGACCGATTCTTTCCTATTGTTCATTGACTGGTTCCTGTAGTATTTGGCTAGGTGTCCAACTTTGTTGCAGGTGTAATAGACTATCCCGGTTGCCTTCTATCGATTCACCCTTCTATTGTTAGGTGATTTGCACCAAGAGTCATTATAACTATGCATATGACAGTTGGCACAGTTGGTTGTGCTCCGGTTCTTGTTTCTTTTGGGGAATACCGGTCTCAATGGGGATCTGAATGCCGTTGTCTTTGATTTGCATTCGTCAACTTTGTGTCCAAACTTATTGCATGCGTAGCAATAGCCTTTGAAGCTCCCCTTCTTCCACTGGACACAGTTGTGGGGCTCGACCAACATTCATTGGTCTTGTGGCCATACTTGCGACAGTTTTTGCAGTAACTGTTGTTTGGCTTTACCGGTGCATTCCTGTAGTCATTTGTTCTATGAGCTGGTTTCCCACAATGATTGCAAGAGGTGTTAAAAGTCTTCTTACATTTTTGTGCCAGTGGCTTCTTCTTATCCTTCTTGCTTGTCTTAGCTTTAGAAGACTCACCATTCTCTTTGGTGTCTTTATCGGTGAATCAAGCTTGACCGAGCTCTCGTTGTATCTTCTTAGGGTTTCGTTTCTTTCTTCAAGTTTTTTCATCTGTTCCTTCAGTTGATACAACTCTAATGCCAGCCTTTTGCATGCTTCATCACTACCATGCCAACCCTTTTGCATGCTGGCGTTTTCTTGAGTGACAATTTGCATGTCTTCTTGAAGTTGCAGAATGACGAGATCATTTGCCCCTATAGCTTCCTCTGCCAGGTTCCTTGCTCTTTCAGAGGTTGTTAATGACTTAACTGCTATGTTTCTTTCATCTTTAGCTTTCCTCTTTTTCTCAATCAGTTTAGTCATCCTTAGGGTGTTATCTTCTTGCTCCCTCATAAGGTTGGAGATCTGACTGGTTAGGATCTGGTTCCTCTCCATGAGCTCAGAGACTGCCTCCTCAGCTTCATCAGATCCACTCTGCCCAGAGAGTTCATCAATAGTCTCATTTCTCTCATTCAACTGTAGAGCTAGCTCCTTCCTTTTTGCAAGTGATCTTCTCAGCCTATTCTCTAGAGAGGCTATGATGTCGTTGGCTTCCTCAAGCTGTTTTTGGTACCTGGAATGCTCCATGATCTTTCTCTCAAGTAGTTAAACTTTATATATTAGAGAACTTAGCTCTGATACCAATTGTTATTCCTAACCGATTACTGAGAGGGGGGGTGGGTGAATCAGTAAATACTATTTCTATTCAATTTAACTCTTGTAAAGAGATTCTTACAAGATAAGGAAAATGTAAACAATCATCCACAAGCATAAATAGAAATACACAGATCAACACATCATGTATACGTGGAAACCCTCGGTTAGAAGGAAAAACCATGGTGAGACAGAGCTCACAACTTCACTTCTGTAGAAATAAAAATGCTCTGTTAGGAGCTTACAAAGCACTTGTGAAGGTGCTACCCGGTTAAGGGATTGATAGAAGATCGGTTAAGATCTTAACTCTATTAGGAGTTGCTTGGTTAGAGGACTTTGAACATCAAGAAAGATGTTACCTGGTTAAAGGATTTTTACAAAGAACCGATTATGGTTCACCCCGATTGAGGGATTTCAATATGCTTTCACACCTTATAAAAGCAATGATCTTAATTGACACTGATTGTCTGATTAGATCATACCTGTTGATTTCTTCCCCGGTTCGCCTGGCTGTTGAATCTTTTCTGCCTCTTTGCCTTTCACCTCTGGTGATTGTAATCTCTCTGCAGATGTCTTTTCTCTGCTCTCTCTTCAACAACTATCAACAACAACGCTTTCTTGTGTCCTATGACCTATATATATCAAGAGTTCATCTGAATGAAACCCTTAACTCATAGAACTGCCAAGCCGTAAAGTCAACGTTAAATCATATAACTAGCAAAAAGCTTTAAATCATTAAAAAAATTTGCGTTCTGATTTGGAGTTTACCTTGAAACATCCGTAGAAATAAAGCTAACTCTTGTTAAAAGGCTAACTTCAGTTCTGAGCAGTGGATGCTCCTCAAATTCCTGTTTTAACTCAAAACCGCTCTGCATAATCCGGTGCGGATCTTGATGCAGTTTGACAGGTATAAATCTCATACCCGGTTTATCCTTGTATGTAATAATAGACTGGTACTATGTACTTATTCAGTCTACCAGTGCATCTCCTCTGTTATAGTCTACCGGTGCCTTTAAAGTAATGTGAGTGAACTACCGGTGAACCTTTACCGGTGGGAATGGTGTTTGCATCCGACTTCACTAGTGACAACTTAAATTTGCTAACAGTACTTGCTTGAGAGTCCGATTTTGCGGGAGGGATCCTTCAAGACTTCTGAGGGTACGTTCATTTGGGGTTCTCATGGTATTCATCTTTTAATGGGAAAGATTGTAGCTACTTTGACTACAATGCTTCCTCACAGGGATTTTGTGGTTGCGTTTGTTGAGCGGGTTACTCGGGACCTTGCCCACGAGTTGTTCGGAGTCAGAGAATAGAGCCCTGTCTTGATTCTCAGTTGGATTTTGATGAGCGTCTGACAAGGATTGATGCATTTCACCATGATTACACACTGAGGAGCGCTAATCACTTCTCTTTTGACCCACCCGTTGAGGACTTGTTTGCGCGTCGGTGTGGGTTGGCTTCAGGATTATATCATCCTATTTGGGATGGGTTTTCTCCATCTGCAGTTGATGGGGTTGGTTATTGCAAGTTAGTAAGAGGTGACTTGCAGGGTCAGTACATCCAGGATGGTTTTCAATGGACAGATATCTGGATTACAGGAGTACAAAGAGCAGATTGGCAGGGTGTGCAGAAACCTCTGGTTGGTTAGATGGTTCGGGATATTCATTCTTCCTTGTTATGAATGGCTGTGAGTTTCATCTCTATTGGGATCCAGATAGTGTCTGGTTTAGCATTGTAGATTGTGCAGATCACTATAGTTGGCATGATGTCAGTGTGTTTTGGTTAGCTCAGTGGATGATGATTTCTTTGCAGGTGATTGCAGGGACATTACTCCATTATATCCTTGGGATCCGGGTGGACTTCTCTATGCTGTTTTTTGGGATTGCTTGGGGACAAGCAATTTTAGGAAGGGAGGACTATGATGTCCCCGTTTTTAAGCATATGGGATTAGCTTATTTTTATTGTCAATTTCCACTCTGGAGGTCCGTGATGTCAGGGTTGCTCTTCGTTTGAGTCGATTGACAGACTTACTATTTATAGTAAGTGCTTATTTTGGGTGATCGTCATGATTTCTATTTTTAGTAGAGCCCCTGTGCATTGGTATCAATGGAGTTGTGGATTCATTTGCACAGTTTCCAGTTTGAGGGACTTATCATTTTTAGTAAGTCTATTATGGGCAGTTACTATTTTTGCCAGTGCAGTGGAGGCACAGGGTGTTGGGCTTCTTGAGAATTTAATAGGGTCTATTTGATGGAGTTTTTACTATAAGTTGTTTATTAAGTTTATCTTGATAAATAACTTTATCATTTGTGTTATAATTTAAAAGTGTGTGCGAGAAGCTTTTTAAGTGAAAAGTGTTTTGGGGAAGCCACGCTTCTTTTATTATAAAAAAGAGGTTCTATGGAGAATTCATTATTCATTATTGGCTTTGCTTTTTATCATTGGGAGGAATAGTTGAGAAGTTCTTCAGCTAGGGTTTGAGGATTGATTCCTCCCCTTTTTTGCACTTTGAATCACTGGATATAGTGGTGAATTGTGCTACGAACATCTGTGGACTAATTTTGATTCTATGGCTGCAAATTTGGTGCTGTTGTATACTAAATTTAATGAGTATTGAGCATTTAAAATTTATACTGAGATATTCATCTGCTGGTTCGATTTCTTTAGAGGCTCACATATTCATTTGGGAGGCTGTTTTATCTCCTATCAAGCTGTGTTTTGGTTTGGTGAAGGCTGTGTTTGTCCTAGAGAAGCTGTGTTTCACACCAAAGAGGCTACACATCCATTCTAGAGGGCCGCGTTTCATCATAAAGTGGCTGCATCTCAATTTAAGAAGGCAGCGTTCATTACTTTAAGGTTGTGATACATTCCTTAGTGGCTGCGTGGATTCTCCAGAGCCACATTTTACATTTCTTGAGGCTGCTTCGATTCCTCAAGGCTGCGCCAATTATTGCTGATGGTTGCCTCCTTCCTAAACTGGTCATACCAACTTTGCCAGGTGCCTATTAGCATGGATGAGTATTGTGCTGTACTTTGAATGTAGGCAATTTCTTTTTGAATTAAATAAATTGGTGATCATTTGGAGATAGTAGAAATTTTCTATTTGTCTTTTATTTTTAAATTCTGGAAAATTTCAAAAAAAGTCAAATACTTTCAAAACAAAACAAAATATTGCAAACAATACAGAAAGAAATATTATCTTCAGCATAGAGCCAGATAGGCTCTTTACACTACAGTATTTTGTGTGACTGATTTTGGTGAATTACCAAGCTGCCGTACAACTTCAGGCCTCACATGAGAATCTGCAGCCTTGGTCTTAAGTATCTAGGTCAAATCGTCTTGGAATTGGCCCTTCTATTTCATCTTATAATTGATGCCAGCCCTAGCAAATCATTGAATGCAGTTCAGGAAGGGTTTCAAACTTTCAACAAATATCCAGGTGGTGCGAACTATTCCAGGTTTCATCATTAAGCTGCAAGTTTATTTCAGACTTTATATTTGTTATAGTAATGCATTGTAATTTCCTATCATTTAAATAAGGCAAACTTTGTTGATTAATTGAAAGTAATTTGGGTTTCCTTTCATGTATTGTTTATTATTTGCAAATCCCAATATATATTTGTTCTAAAAAAGAAACAAAATTAAGAACACTGCAAAAACAATCAAAAACTCAAACAATAACAGGATTTGGTAGAGGTGGATAAAGGAGGGCTCATCACAAGAGCCTATGAGTCCTATCAAATCCTCATATGTGGTCATTCGTGCCAGCATATAATAATATAAGAACTCATATAGAAGGTTTTGAGTCTTCTCCAAATTTTGCAACTGCCAATCTAGATTATCACTTATCAGCATTGGCCAATCTATATATTTGACTCCGAGCATTACTTCAATAAAGTAAAACATGGATGGCTCGAAGTAGCAAGACTGTGCATATCCCTTGATTCTGCTCATCATCATCACTAAATCTCCATATTCCATCTTTAAATCAATTCCAGCAAGTAGTTTTGGCATTTTGGAGTGGTGAGGCCTCGACTTTGGCAGCCACTTGCCGTTGATAGTTTTAGCGCACACATCCACTCCTGCCTCGTACATCCTCTCAGCACTACCTTTTGATTTGTATATCATATCCTTATAAATTGGAATTTTAAATGCCTCGACAATAGCATCTAAAGTGAGATCTGCCAATGTCTTGTCTTCGGTAGTCACAATTATCCTCCGTTCCAGATCATAACATCTTGCACATTGAATGATTAGATCTTAACACTGGATGGCTGGAAGAAGATATGATGCAACCACGATCACGCATCTTATGAACTGCTTTGCCAAAGGTGATGGAGGATGATTCACAACGCCAAATATTCTCCTCTTGAATTCCTTGATATCTAGAGTGCCTAAGTTGGTGTCGCTCAATCTCTATATGATTTTTGACTCTAGCATGAATCCTTTCAACTCTTCCTTGATCCAGCTTTGTCTTGACGCACTTGGCGCCCTTGATGATCCTGCCATCTTTTCCTTGCCAAATAAAATGATAAGCATAAAAACGTGCAAGGAATTGAAATAAATAAGCTATGAAAAGGGCTTCACATTTCTCATCCAGACTTAGAACAATCTTGAACTTTTGAAGACAGGAAAACTTCTGGAGGGAGAAAAAAGCTTTCAGATTTCTCTTCCAAATTCACCTTGGCTTCACAAATTTCTTCTTCTTAACTAACTTCTTCACTTTCGATGTGGAGAATGAAATGAAATGACTTCATTTATATAGAGCCCATGCCCCAAAGCTTCTAAGTTCGGAACAAGTTAATTTGGGCATCTGCATTAATTGTTTCCTCAAATTCTCTTACGTCTTGCTATTCTAGGAGAGATGCCTTCTTACCACTTACAAGTTGCCATAAATTCCCTCACTCTTATTGACATGTGTCACGTTCTTTATATTTTCTCAAAAGATTCTATTCTATGCGTTTGTCTTCATCAACACATCTCCTTGATCCAAGGGCGGAGATTTGGATAAAACTTGGGTTGTTTTTAGAGACTTTCTCTTAAAGGCGCCAACTTGTCATCCATATGGTTTCCTTTCTTGGCATTTTATTTTCGTTTTCTGCAAAGCCATCTTTTATCAACTTTGTAACTTATTCCCTAGACGTATATTTCCAACACTTAGAAAAATTGTCATCTCTTCTATCCTGAAGATCACCCTGGGCATAAATGGAATAGGTGAGAGGATTTCAACACTTGACGAATTTCCTTAGTCACATGAATTTCACAATTTGGGCGTGAATTTGACCAATTGATGAAATCTTTGAATTTCAACACATTTTCCTTGCCATGCATTGATTTGTGCATTTAGGCATCTGTTGAGGATTTCTTAAACACTTAAACATTTTCTTGAAAAATTCCATGACTTTAATGATATTATTCTCATGGAAACATTTTCTTGAAAAATTCCATGACTTTAATGATATTATTCTCATGGGCACATCTGGAGGTGAGTGAAGGATTTTGGGCTTTTGAAACTTTTTCTGGACAATGATGATTTGCGCCCAGAGTGCATTTGAGCACCGGTGAAGGATTTCTTTGATACTTGACCATTTTTTAGCTTTCCTCGTCTTTTTAGTCAACACTTGGCCACTTCATGTTACTTCAAACTTTTAGCTATTTTATTGCATGTTTCACACCTTCTCCAACTTGGGCGCATTTGGGTCCTTGCAAAGGATTTTGGAACTTATAGGAATTCTTTGGACAGTGGTGATTTGCGCCCAGAGTGCATTTGAGCACTAGTGGAGGTTTTTTTGGTACTTAGTCAATTTCTTGCTTTCCCTCATGCCATCTTTGTCATTACTTAGTCAATTTGCCTCTTTCCATTCATCTTTCTTCCTTAGGTGCATATTGGACAAGGTGAAGGATTTTCCTTGTACTTAACCATTTTTCACATTGCCCTCTCAAACTTAGGCACATTTGGAGTTTGCTGGAGGATATTGGCACTTTTAAAGAATTCCTTGACTGTGGTGATTTGTGCCCAGGGCGCATTTGAGCACTAGCAGAGGGTTTTTTGGTACTTAGTCATTTTGTGTGTCCAATTTTTAGCCATTTGGCAAAATTCTATCTTTCCCCACGCTTGGGCACATTTTGGCCTTCATGGAGGATTTCTTCAATTTTTAGGAATTCCTTGACTTTGTACAATTTGTCAAATTGGGCGTGTTTAGAGCTTGGTGGAGGTTTTTTATCATTCCCATGGAATTCCTTGACTGGAGGTGATTTGCGCCCAGAGCACATTTGAGCATTTGTCAAGGATTTTTCCATACTTAGTCATTTTTTCATAGTACCTTCTCTCTTTTTGATCCACACTTAGCCATTTTCTATGTTTATGCTTACTCGTGTTGGGCTTGACCAACACTTAGCCATCTCAGCTCATTCCTCATGCTTTCCGAACTCGGCCTTGCTCAACACTTAGCCATCTGAGCTTGCTTGTAATGCTTATCGGTGTTGGAGCTCACCAAATGATTGAACATGCACTATATAAGTTATTTGCCCCATTCCCACACTTTTGCAGAATGAGCAATGCACTATGCGTTGACCCCATTTCAAAATTTGTGAAGAGATGTATGCTTTTTTAATGCTTTTTACTTTTAAGGCTTTAGACTTAGTTATTTTTGCTCATTCTTCTAGAGATGGGTGCTTTTTTGATTGTCATGTTGGATTTTAAAGTCGATGCTTTTTCTTCTTTTTCCTTTTCTAGGTGCCCTTTCAATGCTTTTTCACCTTTTCAGGTTGCTTTTTCAGAGGTTATTTTTTCAATAGATTGCTTTTCTGAACTGCTTTTTTCGGAGGTTTGTTTTCAAATTGATTTTCCTAGGGGTGCTTTTTCAGGAGACTGTTTTTCAAATTGCTTTTTCAGGAGGTGCTTTTTCAAACTGCTTTTTCAAACTACTTTTTCTAGAGGTACTTTTCAAGAGATGCTTTTTGGAATTGATTTTCCCAAAGGTGCTTTTTTAGGAGACGACTTTATCGAACTACTTTTTTTGGATGTGGTTTTTTAAGAGATGCTTTTTTGAACTTTTTCTGGAGGTTCTTTTTCAATCCACTTTTTTAGATTGCACCATTTGATTGCATTGTTGGATATCCATTTTCTCCCTCTTCTGTTTGTGCTCATCAGTTGCGCGAAATGACCTATTAAAAATAGACTTACTATAAATAGTAAGTTTGTTCAAATGTGAAATTAGGGCAATTTGGGACTTACTAAAAATAGACATCCCTAAAAAATAGGTAACCCTAAATATAGGAACTTCATTGAATGCAAAATGAAGCCAATCTGAGACTCAACAAAACTTACTAAAAATAAAAATTCCTAAAAATAGGAAACCCTAAAAACTAAGAACTTCACCAAAAGATTTAAAATCTCATTGGTTCATTCTTCAAAGGATTTTCAACTCGACACTTAACCCAAATTCACATTTTGTGATGTCCCCAATTTAGTAGGTACTTGTACTTGTTGTTAGTTCATCAATGCGATCCTTGTGAGTTGACGATATGTTTAGGGGATCTCTGTGACACACTATTTTTAGTAAGTCATTTTGGCTTAATTAAAATATGATGCTTTAAAGATGTTTTAATTTTAAAGTGTGCCTGAAGACACTTAAGTGAAAAGTGTATCTTTGAAGCTGAGTTTTGGTGTGTTGGTGAAGACTCCTTGGGAAATCCATTAAAAGGCCAATGGATTTCGATTTCTCATTATGCTATTGCCTTGTTGATGTTTTGAATGAAGAAAGAGAGAAGTTCGAATTGGAGAGATAAGGGTTTGAGATGTGTCTTTGAGAAACGATAAATTCTCAGAGAATTGCACTTTGAGTTGGGTGAAATACCAATGAATTGTGCCATTTTTACCAGGCTGTGTTTGAAGACTGCCATAAGTAATTAATAGGGGCCGTACAACACTAGGGAAGCCGTACGCATCAGTCTGTTTATGCACTGCTAGCTTGCGTGAGCCACCATTCATAAATCGGGTCCATTGTGTTGGACGTTTTCAGTCAGTGGTCATACAGGCCGCAAATTGGTGTCTCCTTGGCGCTAATAGGAGATCTTCAACATACGCAAGGGTTTCGAAATTAATGATAATAAATGGAAATTCTGTTCCAGAATTCCATATTGCAGCTGCACGTGGAATAAGGTGCTTTGATTGTTTTCTTGAATTCGTTGTGTTTCAATAAGTATTTGGTAGAATTAATAATTTATCATTTTTCTTGGAATTCGATACTTCCAATGTTATTTGATTTCCACATAATTAAAACATGAGTTTGATATTCAAATAAAATACGAAACAACAAGATTATTCTAGAATTATTCCAAGAAGTTTGCATTGCATTACAAGAGCCGGTCAGGTTCTTTACAATGGTATCGGAGCATTGATCCTGCCAGCCTGAAGTTTTGGGCCCACCTATGGCAGATAGATTTGTACCAGGCATACATTATTCCCGCAGGGGTAGAGCTTCGCCACCCCCTGAAGGTAACGAACATGGTTCGCAGGTTGATTACACAGGTAACAGGGATAGAGATAATATTGGGAATGATATGGACAGGGAGGCCGTAGATGCTTTCTGGAATATTGCAGATGGACAACACCATGTTGCAAATGTGTTGCAACAATTATCTGACACCTTGCAGTGCATGAATATACCAGAAGATCGTGAGAGGGGTGCTAGAAGTGCATCAGTTGGTTCACATAGATCCATGATTGTGGATAGACAGGAGACCAGAGCTGATCCTACAGGTACACGTGATAGACCTTTACGTCCTACCTTCCTGAGGCCTGAAGAGGACACGATCAGTGTTGATTCTGAACCAGCTCCTTTTGTGGATGACATGGTAGCTCACTTTGCTGAATGGGATGCATTGCCTGAAGCCATAAATAGGAATTTGAATTTTGATAGGTTCCTGACTCAAAAAAGAGAGCATTCCAGAGGTAGGCTTGGTCCAGATATGAGGCAGAGATCTAGACAAACTGAACTCAAACAAGCAACCAGTAAACTCACCATGACTCATTTTGATGGAAGTGGAAAGATGACAGCCAGGGCCTGGATCCACAAGTTGGATACGTATCTTGCATTACGTCCTATGTCTGAAGAGGACGCTGTTAGGTTTGCTGTATTGCATTTAGATGGTATTGCTCATGATTGGTGGTATCATGGTCTGGTTTCTTTACAACATGATCAGATAAGAACTTATCAGGAATTTGTGCATAATTTGGTTGAGAGATTTGATAGGAAAGACCCTGAATCATATTTTCGGGATTTAGCTCAACTCAGGCAATCTGGTAGCTTGGAGACTTTTATTGAGGAGTTTCAGAAGGTTTCAGTAATGGTTTATGATATTTTTGAGAGGAGACGTGTGATGCTGTTTATAGATTAGTTGAACCTCTCAGAGGATGGGTTAAGAATTTTGACCCTCCTTCCTTGCAGGCAGCCATGAAAAAAGCAAGGGACTTAGAGTTTTCAGCTCCACGCACTCGGTTCCTTTTGAAACCGTCTGGTTCTTCACAAGACAATAGCGCTGCTCCAAAGAAAGAAGACGGACCAGATTCAAAACGACCTATGATGGGACCTCTGGATTAAGAAACTCTTAATGATTTGAGAAGAAAAAGGTTATGTTTTTATTGTAGGGGCCCCTATGATGAGAAACATGAATGTCCCTTGAGGCCTAAAGGTAGAAATAGGCTTATGGAATGGTTTTATGAGGATGAGTATATGTCTGATTTTTTAGGACAACAGATTGACAATGAAGAAGGGAATTATGAAGGAATGACTACAGAAAAGAGAACTGGTGATGATCCTAAGCTTAAGGTGGTTTATCTTTCTAGCATGCAAAAGGAGGGATCTTTCAAATTACGTGGGCTCTTAGCAGGGCAGCGTGTTATTGCCTTATTGGATATAGGAGCTACACATAACTTTATTGATTCAAAATTAGTATCCAAGAGAGGTTTGTAGACTGAAGACTTTGAAGGAATTAGTGTTAAGGTTGCTGATGGTTACACTCTTAAGTGTGACACAATGATTCTAAATCTGCCCCTCAGGTTAAATATTTATGACTTTAAATCTGATTTTTATGTGGTTGATATGCGTGGGACAAAATTGGTTCTAGGCATGAGCTGGTTGTATTCCATTGAGGCTTTTTATCTTAGCCTTAAGGATATGGAAATGAGTTTTGAGGTGGATGGGAAGAAGCATATTCTCAAAGCCATCAAAGAAGAAAACTTGAAGACAATTACACTCAGACGTATGCAATGCCTTATTTCATGATGCAGTGGAATGGGCAACAGAGTGCAGAATGTTACCCACTTGAGGAGACCAAAAAATCAGCTTATCATCCTAATATATAGGAACTCAGGGTTAAACACTCCAAAGTGTTTAGTGATTTACCACATGGAAGACCACCCGACAGGGGAATAGAGCACATTATTGAGTTAGAGGAGGGCACTAAGCCCATTATGAACACTCCTTACCGACATCCCAAGCGTCTGAAAGACGAGATAGAGAAGACTATTCAGGAGCTGCTCTTTATGGGACACATCAAGCCAAATAAATCCCCTTTCGCTTCATCAGTGGTATTGGTGAAGGACGGTACCTTGAGGATGTGTATTGATTACAGAATGCTGAATCGTAAAACAATCAAGAACAGGTCTCTTATTCCTCGTATTGATGAGCTGATTGATGAGTTGCATGGAGCCGCATTCTTTTCTAAGATAGATTTGAGATCCAGATATCATCAGATTCGGGTTCGGGAAGAAGATATAGAGAAGACAACCTTTAGATGTCATTGTGGACACTTTGAGTTTTTAGTCATGCCTTTTGGGTTGACTAATGCTCCAGCAACATTTCAATCTACCATGAACAGGGTCTTCCGTAGGCAGTTGAGGAAGTTTGTGTTGGTTTTTTTTAATGATATTTTGGTTTATAGCAGGACGTGGGAAGATCACCTGATTCATTTGGACACCGTGCTGGGTATTTTGGTTGAGGCTTCCTTGTATGCTAAGGAGTCTAAGTGTGCTTTGGGCATGTCTGAGTTATTATATCTGGGGCATATTATTAGTGTAGAAGGAGTTCGTATGGACCCGAATAAGGTTTGTGCTATTCTTGATTGGCCAGTTCCAGAGAGTTTGACTTAGCTCAGAGGGTTTATTGGTCTGTGTGCCTTTTATCATAGACTTGTTATTTTTTCTCGACATACAGCTCCCCTTACTGACTTGACTCGTAAGGGTGCTTTCCAGTGGACTCCTCAGGCACATGAGTGTTTTGAGAAGTTCAAATTGATTGTGACTACCTGCCTAGTTTTGGCTATGCCAGATTTCTCTAGACCTTTTGATTTGCATTGTGATGCATCAGGTGAAGGCATTGGTGCAATACTTTCACAGGACCGTCATCCTATTGTGTTTGAGAGTAGGAAGCTCAGGGGGCCTAAGAGGACTTTCAGTGTTTATGACAAGGAAATGTTAGCCATTATGCATGCTTTGGCTAAGTTCAGACAGTATTTGGTTGGCAGCAAATTCTGTATCAAAACCGATCATGACAATCTAAAATATTTTTTGGGGCAGCGTGATTTGAACGAGCGGCAACATAAATGTGTTAGCAAACTTCAGTCTTATGATTTTGATATCACTTATATCAAAGGGACGCATAACGTAGTTGCTGATGCTCTCTCTAGGAGACCACACCTGTGTGCTTTGACAGAGGTTTCTGAGGATTGGAAACATTTGATTATCGCGACTATGCTAAGGATTAGTGGGCCACTGATTTTCTTGATGGGACCATCCAAGATGATAGGTATGTTCTTGTGAATGAGTTGATCATTTACAAGGGAAGGGTTTTGTTGGTTTTTGGATTGAGTGTTATACAGTTGGTGTTGAGAGCCTTTCATGATTCTCCTTTAGCGGGGCATTTGAGTTTTGTTAAAACCTATAGGCAGGTGCGTGAGCATTTTTCATGGAGGGGGCTCAAACAGGATGTTTAGAGATATGTCAGAGAATGTTCTGTTTGTCAACAAAACAAGCAGGAGCACACATATCCTGCGAGTTTACTGCAGCCACTTCCCATTCCTGAACGGAAGTGGGAATGTATTTCTATGGACTTCATTGTGGGCCTGCCTAAAGCCCAAGGTAGAGATTGTATTTATGTGGTAGTGGATCGGCTCACAAAATTTGCTCATTTCTTTCCGATTACTACTACTTTTTCAGCAGTTTAGGTGGCAGAGTTGTTTTTTAGATTGCATGGGTTACCGCGGAATATTGTGATTGACTGGGATAGACGATTTATTAGTCACTTTTGGCAGGAGTTGTTCAGGTTATGTGGTACGGAACTGACTCCTAGTACTAGCTACCACCCGCATACTGATGGTCAGACAGAGATTGTTAATAAATGGGTGGAAGGTTATCCTCAGAACTATGTTTTTGCTCAGCAAAGGGCATGGGTGAGGTGGATTTATTTGTGAGTACTGCTATAATTCTACTCATCATATGTCCATTCGTATGACACCTTTCCGAGCTTTGTATGGGTATGATACTCCCAGTTTTTTTGATTTGATGCTCAGTGATAGCAGAGTTCCTAGTGCAGGGGATTTGTTACAGGATAGTCAAGATGTCTTGGGTACTCTGCGGGATAATATACAGCGAGCTCAGAATCAGCAGAAGTAGTATGCTGATCAGAGGAGAGTGGCATGTTCTTTTGAGGTTGGGGACATGGTATATTTGATGCTGCAGCCTTACACGCAGTCTTCTATTCGGAGGAGTGGGGCTGAAAAGCTCAAACCGCGGTATTGTGGCCCTTTTTGTCTGGTTAGGTAGGTTGGCGAGGTTGCTTATGAGCTAGATTTACCTGATGATAGTAAGGTGCACAATGTGTTTCACATGTCTCGTCTGAAGAAAGCATTGGGAAGGCATGCTATTCCTTCCTCTGTTTTACCTCCATTGGATGATGAGGGGAAGTTGGAATTGATTCCTGAGGCCATTTTGGATACCAGGGAAAGACATTTGCGCAGACGAGTTATTTGAGAGTTCTTGGTTAAGTGGCAAGGTTTACCAGATGAGGATGCTACTTGGGAGTCAGAGGATATTTTACAACATCCTGGGTTGCGATTGCTTGAGGACAAGCAATCTTGGGGAGGGAGGACTGTGATGTCTCCAATTTAGCAGGTACTTGTTAGTTCATCAATGCGATCCCTGTGAGCTGACGATATGTTTAGGGGATCTCTGTGACACACTATTTTTAGTAAGTCAGTTTGGACCCGGTTTCTATTTCGGGTAAGGCAGTTGGGCTCTGGATATGGTCTACGGTCTTCATTTGAGTTCACTCCTTATTTTACCACCTTGCTCATACTTTATTGAATTAAGCTTGGCTTAATTAAAATATGATGCTTTAAAGATGTTTTAATTTTAAAGTGTGTGCTTGAAGACACTTAAGTGAAAAGTGTATCTTTGAAGCTGAGTTTTGGTGTGTTGGCGAAGACTCCTTGGGAAATCCATTAAAAGGCCAATGGATTTCAATTTCTCATTATGCTATTGCCTCATTGATTTTTTGAATGAAGAAAGAGAGAAGTTCGAATTGGAGAGATAAGGGTTTGAGATGTGTCTTTGAGAAACGATAAATTCTCAGAGAATTGCACTTTGAGTTGGGTGAAATACCAATGAATTGTGCCATTTTTTGCAGGCTGTGTTTGAAGACTGCCGTACGTAATTAATAGGGGCCGTACAGCACCAGGGAAGCCGTACGCATCAGTCTGTTTATGCACTGCCAGCTTGCATGAGCCATCATTCATAAATCGGGTCCATTGTGTTGGACGTTTTCAGTCAGTGGTCATACAGGCCGCAAATTGGTGTCTCCTTGGCGCCAATAGGAGATCTCCAGCATATGCAAGGGTTCCGAAATTGATGATAATAAATGGAAATTCTGTTCCAGAATTCCATATTGCAGCCGCACGTGGAATAAGGTGCTTTAATTGTTTTCTTGAATTCGCTGTGTTTCAATAAGTATTTGGTAGAATTATAATTTACCAATTTTCTTGGAATTCGATGCTTCCAATGTTGTTATTTGATTTCCACATAATTAAAACATGAGTTTGATATTCAAATAAAATACAAAACAACAAGATTATTCCAGAATTATTCCAAGAAGTTTGCATTGCATTACAAGAGCCGGTCAGGTTCTTTACACATTTCTTAACCAGGGAAGTCTTCAAAACTAAAACCCTGAAAGGCAAGAAAGAACTCTCTACTCTTGACTTAGCCAATTTCATCGCTTCTCATTTGGAACACGAGGAGAACTTTAGGGGATTGACAGTAGAACTACCAAGAACCAAAGCCAAAAATGCCAAGTGGACCAAAATGTAGGGGGGTCCCCATTTGCAATGAGAAGATGTGTGAAAAGGTCACAATAGGCACCTTATGATGTCTTCCAATGCAACCCTCGTTATGGTTGGGCTCCCATGTAATCATTGAGATTTGTTGCATAGATTTCAATATATATTTCCTAACGCTCACGAATTCTATCTACATTTTATCTAATTTGGTTGTAGGTTTCCAAAGTAGGTCTATCTCATCTTAATTTTGAGAGACTGGACTATATCTCTAACTATATTTTTCTATTTGCTTCACTTGGATTTGTGAATTTAGGGAAAAATATAAGGTGGTCCAGGAAGGGGACATTACAAGGGGCTTGATAATTTGTAACGATAGAATTAGAAGAGCTCTCACCAATATTATCAAAAGAGCTTAGGCCAACGAAGAACCCTATCTGACAGTATCCTAGTGTTCAAATGCTGCCAAACATTCACTTCACCTCCTTCATATTAAAGTCAAACTTTAATTAATCAAATCTCAATATAGTATGACCTCTTTGTGCAATTTCCAGAATTGATTGGGCAATGCAAAGCATTTTATCGGCCATATAGGAGAATCATCATCACCCAACTTTGTCTTTTATCGCCAAAATAGACTTTAATGAAACATTGATAATCATGGTTATAAGAAATATCCAAATCAACTTATAATAATATCAGGTTAGTGAAAGGTGTCCAAATTACATTTATTCGCTATTAACTTTGTTTAAACAACCCTTCATAACAAGCTGATTCTGATAGAAACATCATCATATCCCAAAGGCATCCAATATCATTTTGCCAAAAACATGTCAAAATATCAATAATATCCTTAGCCAACAATTTTTTCTCCAAATGAGACTTCAGAAATTTGATGAACTAAATCATTGAAGTGCAATGCGAGAAACCTGTATGATTTCGCTTGCTACCAGCTAGGGAGGAGTCTTTCACCTCGAAACTGATCTTCCTAAGAGGATTTGCATCCTCAAGAGGCTGAGATGGAACAAGTTCAACTCTAGAACCAAAAGGGTTAGAATCAAGGGAAAATAATAAACTCAACATGCCTCAAATGAGCCTGTCACTACTCTTTTATAAGCTTATGAGAAACTCTTTGAATTCTCCTTTTCAACGTCCCTCTCTTTTCATATTTCCCTTTCTTTTTAATTTTTTACTTTAGCTTGGGAAATAAGAAAGTGACCTTATATTTTCCATTGACATAAAAGAGGTCACTTAGGAATTAATTACTTTATGACCTTATTAAATAATTAAATTAGTTGTCATGAATTTTACTTGTTTTCAACAACATAATTTTAATTTGTAATAATTTAATTATATTCCAAGGTCCAAATAAAGGGGACATTATATTCCTGTTGCATGAACTTTTGTATTTGCAATGTTTCTGATCAAATTCCATCGCATGTACATGCTCTTTTTGTGAATATGTACATAGACTTGTGATTGTTATCATTGTGCACTTTTCCACAGGTGGCTAGAAGAAGGTAATTCTCTCCTGTAAATTGAGCAGGGACTCAGAGTCCTGCACACTGTCAATAGTAAATTTGGCCATCAGTCAAATTATGGGGATATGACATCTACAATACCTTCAGAAAACATTCCTGTTAAATACAATACTTCCATGGTGCTACACATCCCACTTATTTCTGACGTTTCACACCTCCACATTGGCTGCCTTGATTTTCACTCTTTCCTGCAGTTATATCATCCCAAATATGGTCGAGTGAGGCTGCTGAAGTGCATTTCTTGGATACTGTATTTGTGTTAGTTTCCTTTTTGAAAAGATATTGCTTCAGCTAAGCATAGGAATTGCTTGTGAGACTCTATTGTTAAAAACTATTTTGAAGCTCTTCTTATATGTTAAATTCTCTAATTTTTCTTACAAAAATTGGTGAAATCTGAGAGTTTTCCAATAAACTATTGTTTGCCACTACTTCATATTTTTTGTTATCCTATTGTGCTCTTTAATGGTATCCCTCAGAATCCAAACTATTGTAGTTAACGAAATTCTGTTTGAAGAGCTGCTGCTATTTGCATATCATCTAAGATACATATTCTATTCTATTCTTGACTTTGTCTATTACTTGTCTCTCTGCAATTCAGTTGTTTTCTTTTCTTAACTATCACCTTTTGCAGGTTCAGTCCCTTGCAGCCATAGGCCTAATTGCATTATGAAATCTACATCACGTATCTAGCAGATGGCACATTGCCAAAAGAAGTAGAATGGTTTTTTGGCTCAAAATTGAACAAATTTTCTAGAAGCTGAATGCCAATGTGCCAAAACCTGCCTCTTACCTGCTTGATGCCGACAACTATGCTGTGTGAAAACAAGAATATAGCCTCTTGTTATGTGGCCTAATAGATAGCATATGGAGTGGATGATGGCACACCTATAAATTTTATTGATCAAAATATTAATTTCAATACAATGTCAAAATGATGGGTACCTTACAGCTGCCAAATATACATTTCCATATCAATTTCACATATCTTACCCGAGTATCTATGCAGAACCAAAATATGTCCAAGTCACTAACTACGTGCTATCTTCTAAACCATATAGCTTTCATGCTCGATACCATTAACTGTTTGTAACAGGCTGCAACACATTTTCCCTTTGTATCATAGGAGCATACTGCCAAACAGCTATTCATATGGAACAATCCTGTTTTCTGTTAAAACCTAGAAGAATCTACAATTGTATAAAATCAAATTCCAGAACCTGGAAAACTCACAGGGCATTCTCGTTAGAAATCTGCTGAATGTCCATAGAACCCTGTACAGTAACTTCCTGTCAACTGTGATTACAGTGGTTAGAAGTTTCCAAAAATATAAATCAATCATCTCGTCTTGCCATAATACTTATAACTTTAAGTCTATTTTATCATTTTTATTTTGCCTTCTGTAGATCAAATGTATCTCTTCAAATGATGCATTAATTTTCTAAATTATTTGAAAACGCATGTTAAATTAAATTATTTCAAAATGGGTTGCAAAACTATTTAATGAATGAAACAGCTGCATCGAAGTTGTCTGGAAATCATATAGGGTGCTCTACAAAAACATTTTTTAACTCTTAGCTTATTTGAGCTGCATATACATAGGATTTGCAAATGAAATTCTCAGTGTAACACAGGGACGCGCACCCCCCCCCCAAACCCCCAAGTACCGGGTGCGGGGACGTCCCCGGGATGGGTACTCCACGCACCCGAGCACCCCCACCGAGGCGGAGCGCAGCTGCACCCCAGCCGCACCGATCGGGTGCTTGGGTGCGTGGACTGGGTGCTGCCCAGCCGTCCCTCGAGCGCACCCGGTACTTGGGTGCTGCCCAGCCATCCCTCGAGTAGCATGATTAGAGGCCTCCCATTCTTGCATTTTGACATGATATCAGATTGACATTTTGATTTTGACATTTTGTACTCGTTTTTATATTGATGATTGATCATAATTCATTATATGATATCATATCATGCTACTCTGCTCATTGTAATCATGATCATCTTTATGATATATCATAGATTCATATATGACATATTTGATATTTTAATTTCATATTGCTATGTTTACTTTAAATGATTATCATTATGTTACTATGTTGAAAACTTGAATGTTTAATAGTTCTAGTTCGTGTATTTAAATTTGGTATGTAACTTAGTAGTTCAATTTGGTATGTTAAATGAACATTTCAAGTTATATAAGTATAGTATGCAGTCCCCGCCTCCCCCCCCCGTACCCCGGACGCCGTCCCGAAATTGAGGCCCTTTTTTTTCCTGCCCTTGAAACTCGTCCCCCCGTCCCGACGTACCCGCGTACCCGTGTTTCACTGGAAATTCTTGAAGTTCTTTGTGAAATTTAGATATAGGCTATTTATTGTAGATTATATTCAACATTCTTTATATATATAAATTGATGAAGATTTATTCTTCGGTAGAGGACCTGACATTTTGTTGGGATTCTGCAGTATTTTGTTAAAGGGATGCTGACCAACTTCTCGTCTCTGAAGCTTGAAGAAATTCATAAGAGGCTTAGTGTAAGTATATGGTGAAAATTTCCTAAGTTATCGTTTTTGTTGATATTGGTTTAAAGCATTTCACTAGCCCCTGCAGGTGGCTCAATTTTCCCCTCTTCTTGCAGGATCATTCTCATGGATTTTATGTGTATGATCTATCACTACTTCAGCTGCAAATGTTTTTGTCTCGTCTTGTATCAGAAGACAAGTTTGAAGTTAATGATGGAGAATACAGGTTAAGGAAGCAATAGAATTTAATGATGGAGAGTATGAGTTAAGGAAGCAATAGAGACTATAACTGTTTCTTTGCTTGGATGTATGTGGAGAAATATCTCGTTACTCTTGCTTCTAGCAAGAGTGATTAAGCTAAACATAATATTTATTGAATATGATAAGGGAAATGAGGCTTGATTGTATATTTCCATTTATTTAAATCAGAATATTTTGTTGAATATGATGGAGAAAATAGGTTTGATTTTATGTTTCGTTATATTTCTGGTTTTTGGGAGTCAGAGATGTTGTGTATCATTCTGGTCAAGCAGTTAAAGTTTTGAGCTTTTATGCAAGTAATGGATGTTAAACTTCCATGCTTTTAGTGTATTTTCAATGCTACGTTATCTCAACTATGATAGTATTTTGCTATAGATTCTAGAATGAAGCATTTAATATTTTGTGATCTAAGTTACTACATGTGTGAAAGTTTAAGGTTATTTTTCCATTTGGTGTCATTTTGTTTAAGGTAATTAGAATCTACACTCAGTGCACAAAGTTTTAACTTAGTCTCATTTCTGGCATGGTCTAATGAGATAATGTTGAATTAAAATTGAACCAATATATATCATTTTCATAATAAAATTGGAAATTTAAAAAGCAATATATACGCAACTGGAAAAATACTTGCAGTTTAGCTTTTTGTTTGTTTTGAAATATTTCATAAATAATATCAGCCATTCCAAATGAAGATGACATCTACTTCTGTAATGTTTTCGAAGCATTTGAGAATTATTTTTTAAATATTGAAATGCTGAAAATTGAATACCCAATGCCCATTTCCTTTAGATTTTGGCCACATGATGACTAAGTTGTCCTCTATACATTGACTACTGTGCAAGATGATGTACTTTTTGTGGAAGTTGCAAATTAGCGTTCTCTAGCCTAAGCCCATCATCATTTATCTCTAGGGTTTGGAACTGATCTCACATCTAGTTGTTTGCCACCTTAAATTGATTTGTGGGTGCAAAAGTGACCCAAGTAATTTCCATGTCTAAATTTATTCCCCAAATTTCCAAATTTAAATTTCTCAATATGGGCCCATTCTTCCAACCCTTATTAGCTTTTATAAGTCAATTGAAGTGCAACTGATTTCAAATTGCATGCTAGGGTAGTGTATCTAAGGATTAACCCTAATTATATGGGATTATGTAGGATGATCATGGAAGGATTGTAAAGATTTGTAACTACACAATTTACTTGCATCGCCATCCTTGGCATATTGTATGCTTGTTGCTTGTATTTTATCTTAGTTCATTGTTAAATTAGTCGGTGTAGGGGCTTGACTAGGGGAGAATTCGATCCTAACTTAGCAAGTTCTTGAACAATGTTTGTAGATACTAACGTTTAATGGGGACATGTCTCCCTTAGAAAACCCTATGTTTCCGAGATGCGGATGTCTCTAGCATGTGGGGATGGGGATGTCTTTGAGATGCAGGGATGTGGATGGGAATTAGGATGTCTTCCCACCATCTCTCAACCACCACCAACTGCGTTGAAATGTCTCTAAAATGTTGAGGATGTTGAGACGTCTCTGGGAATTTTGGGATGCCCCTCGAGGGTCTTGGAGATGCTAGGAAGTCTCCCACACTAGGGACAACAAAAAATGAAGTTTTAATTTTTTTTTGGTTTTAGTGTCTAGGGCCGAACTTTAAAGGCACATGGGGCCCATCCATGCCCTATTTCCACTACAAAACACTCAAATATCATCTTGCTTTGTCACTATTGGTTTTCTGTTTTTTGCAACAGCTAGGTGAAGAAGAGAGAAAAGAGTGAGTGAAGGAGTCAAGGAGAGGGACTGAGGATTTGCAACTGCAAGAGGGGTGACGGGGAGCAAGAAAAATAAGAGGAAGTGGTTTCTACACTAACTTGGAGGAATTTATCTAGCATAACGTAGGTTTCTTTGTCTTTTTTTTAATTTTTTTTTTTGGTTCTTTTTTGTACGTTTTATTTTCAAAGTTTGTTTTGAATTATATAATGTTGAATGTTGATGACAAAATGAAAAATGAAGAATAAACATTGAAATGAATCAACAAATGTGCATTTGCAACCATTTTCATTAAACTAGGCTGAAAGTAGGCGCTTATAGAATTCATATTGTTTATTGAAGTGTCACGATGAGTTCTCATGACATGAGTGAGGATGAGGTAGAGGTTCATACTCATAGTGAAACTGAATGTGAATATGAACCTAAGGCTGAGGGGGGTGACCATGGGGCTGATCTTGTAGCCCAAACTATTTCCATGCCAAGTACAACAACTAGTATAGAGTGTACCTCCACATTGTTGGTAGAGTATGCTAAGGGCCCATTTTATCTTAAGTCTCTTCTCAAACAGTTTGCAACAAAAATATTACTATCAAGCAAGTTAGTGTCAAGTGGTGGCACACGGAAGTGGAAATGCAATTTTTGAGGTGTAGAATGGTAGGGCAACATTACTAGAGTTAATGCACACCTTTTCATTCCAAAAAAAATGTGTGGGAAAATGTGCTTTTTTGGATGAAGGGAAAAAACTCTAATATAGAGTTGAGATAAACAAGCTTTGGGGTATTTTGGATGACACTTCAACTATACTTATGGCTACTACTTTGTCTAATATGACACATGTTCAATCGAGCCAACTATAGATTTGTGTTCATACTTTGGGGACATGAGAAGTGATGTCAAGTTCTTCTAGTACCGTCAACCATGTAGGAGAGGGTAGAGGGAAAAAAAAGTTGCAAAGTAATCCCATAGTTGATTTGTTTAATGTGTAGTTAAAGAGATGAGATAGATGATGTCATTGGCAAGTTCTTCGTTGCCGATGACATCCCATTTCATGTAGCTTGATCTCCACATTGTAAGGAGATGATGTCAATTGTGGCAAGGGGAGGACCAATATATGTGCCACCAAGTGAGACCGAATTGAGGACCACGATCTTGGATAAGGACTATTCCAAGGTCAATGTCTTGATGGAGAAGAAAAAATGTTGGGTGAACATTGGATGCAATAGTCATGGATGGGTGGATGAACATTAGCCATTAACCACTCATCAATGTCATAGTTACATGTATTGAGGGCCCATATTTTCTTAAGGTAGTTTATTCTAACGGGCATGACAAATATGTTGATTTTCAATTCCAAATATTCAAGGAGGCTATTGACGAGGTTGGGCTACAAAATGTGGTCCAAGTAGTGACAAATGCAACATGTGTGCAAAGTTGCAGGGAAACTTATTGAGGTAGCTCATAGACATTTTTGGACTCCATGTGTGCATGTGATAAACAATGCACTTAAAGACATGGTGAGACTGAGTGGATCATACTAGTGGTTAGTGATGCTAGAGATGTGCATATGTTTATCTGAAATCCTCGCACTACACTTGCACTCCTTAGGAGCTTCTCTAAGGAGTTCTTGAAACCCATTGAGACTAGATATGTGTAATGTCCCCATTTTTGCGAGCATCAGAGTTGTTGGATTAGCTTATCACTAGCCCTCATAGGCTAAGCCAATTGGATAGAGGGTCCCATTTTGACAGAGCTCAATGTGTATTCTCCGTTAGAGCTCAGTATATGTTCAATGTTGGCCTTTGTTGGACTCAGTTCGGTTCACTTACTATTTATACTAAGTGACTATTTCAAGAAATTTAGGGTTATTGTTTATAGAAGGGCACCTGAGAAGGCTACGATTGCAATGCACAAATGGCTTGATTAAATAATGAAGGATTTACTATTTATAGTAAATTAGTAATTGATAGAAAGAGACTCTTACTATTTTTAGTAAGGCAATTGAGTGCATAGTGGACATAATGGTTAATTCCTAGGTTCAAATGCGATTGAGAAATAATGATTATTTGTGGAGTTATGTTATTTTTATTGTTAATAAAGTGATTACTTTATTAATAATTCTTTAGAGTTAAAAAGACACCTTATATTCAATGGGGTCATGACCCTTCATTTAAGTGACTTAAAGTGCAATTAATGGATTATATTTTGGAGGTGAAAATATTAAAGTATTTTATAAAGTCAATGTGAACACAAGTTATACTAGCAATTGCTCTCTTTTGTGTGTACAACGATGAGTTGATAGATGTGATTTCGCCCTAAAAAATGCTGAAAATATCTAGAGAACGAAAAGGAGCCATTTTCCTTGCACATGTTTTTCCTCATAAAATACCCCCATTCACAAAATTTTGTTCAATAATGATAGGACATTGTGATATTACTATTAGGATTCAAGTGTGTAGATTTTTTAGTTGAACTCGTTGACCCATGTTTCATGAGTAGTGGCTTACAAGAACCCATCTCTCATGAGAATGAATGGAACACTTAGCACTCATTGCATCTAGGTGATGTTGACAAAGGTGAAGCACTTAGACTTCTCGGGAGGTCACCCATCTGAGTACTACTCCAGCTCGAGCATGCTTAACTATGGTGTTTCTTCCATGGTTAAGCCCACTTTACTTGCAACCCCACTTGGAAAAACTTTAGCAAGTATTGTGCCTGATGAACCATTCATTAGAAAGCCCCTTGAGCTCACCAAGTGATAAGTAGGTGATATTTTTCATAGCAAGTCAAATTATGATATTGCTATTAGCATTCAACTGTGTAGGTTTTTGAGTCAAATTCATTGACCCATGTTTCATGAGTAGTGGTTTACAAGAGCCCACTCTTATGAGAATGAATGAAACACTTAGCACTCATTACATCTAGGTGATGGTCACAAAGGTGAAGCACTAGGATTTCCCGAGAGGTCACCCATCCCAATACTACTCTAGCTTGAGCATGCTTAACTACATAGTTTACTCCATTGTTAAGCCCACGTTGCTTTGCAACCCCATTTGCAAAACCTTCAGGAAGTGTTGCACCTTATTAACTATTCACTAGAAAGCCCATTGAGATCACCAATTGATAAGTAGGAGATGCTTTCCACAACAACTCAAATTATGATATTGCTATTAGGATTCAACTATGTAGTTTTTTTATTCAAACTCATTGACCCATGTTTCATGAGTAGTGGTTCACAAGAACCCATCTCGCATGAGAATGAATAAAACACTTAGCACTCATTGTGTCAGGATTAGAAAACAAAAATCGAATAGTTACATGCAAATATAATGAATAATGTAAAGGAATAAAGCACACAAAAATAGAACAAGATGACACAAAAATTTCACATTGTTCACCCAATCTTGGGAGACGTCCACCAAATAGAGAGTCCACTTATTTTATTATCCAATGAAGAGAAATTTCAGTCTGATATTGTTTCACATTACACCACCACTTATATATAGGCCCTTTAGGCGGTTTACAATGTCGGTTAACAAGTTAACCCTAAAAAATATTTGATGATTCAACTCAAGAGTGCTTGACGAGTTACCCCCACGATAAATGGCGAGTGTACAATACTTGCCTGATCAAATGCCACAAACCAACATCCTCCCGCTTGGGGACTGATCAAGCTCCACACTAAACAATCTCCCACTTGGAGACTGATCCTGTAGCAACACTGCTACCCCTAAAACTCCTAGATGATTGATGCACCCTGGACTATGTTGTTCTTTTTTATTGTTTTCAATCTTGAAGACCACCCAAAGCTGAAGAGGAGCTCAACTTCTCCCTTGTCAACGCCTTTGTAAGCATATCCATTGGATTTTCATTTATATGTATTTTTTTTCAGATTTAACTGTCCATTATCCAATACTGACTGAATGAAGTGATACCTCAAATATATGTGTTTGGTCTTTGAATGCAAGGAAAAATTATTTGCAAGATGGATGACACTTAGGCTATCTGTAAATAGATAATTTTCAATTTGTGATTTTCCCAACTCTTCCATAAAAAATTGTAGCCATATCATCTCCTTAGCTGCCTCTGTATCAATAACATACTTTGCCTTTGTAGTGGATAAAGCAACCACCTTTTGCAATTGAGAAATTCAACTCACTGTTGTCCCACCAATAGTAAATACTTAACTTGTGGTACTCTGTTTGGTATCTAAATCCCCTACCAAATCTGAGTCAACATACCTTTTAACTTAGTATTAGAGACCCCAAAACATAAACATTTATTGGATGTACCTCTCAAATATTTGAGAATCCACTTTATTGCATTCCAATGCTCAACTCCAGGATGACTCATATACCTGTTAAAAACTCCTACATCATGTGCAATATCTAGTCTAGTGCATACCATGCCATACATCAAACTACCTACAACTAAAGCATATGGTACCTTGGACATTTTATCTTCCTCCTCTTGTGTCTTTGGACACATCTCCTTAGTCAATTTCAAATGACTAAGCAAAAGTGTGCTGACACCTTTTGCATTCTCTATATGGAATCTTTGCAACACCTTTTCAACATAATCAACTTGAGATAGAGTCAATTTATGTTCTTCCTATCTCTGCAAATTTTCATACCAAGGATTTTTTTGCCCCCAAATCCTTCATAGAAAAATAATGTGCTAACTTTTGTTTCAACCCCGTAATGTGATCCATGTTAGACCCCGCTACAAGCATATCATCAACATATAAACATAAAATAATGTAGTTGTCATCATCCAACCTCTTAAAATAAACACAATGGTCTGAATTACATTGACTATATCCATGCTCAACCATAAAGCTATCAAATATAATATACCGTTGTTGAGGTGCTTGCTTCAAGCCATAATTTTTTTTTTCAATTTGCACACTAAGATCTCCTTACCCCTGACCTCAAATCATTGTGGTTGTTGCACACACACACACACACACACACTCATCTTCCAAAGCACCATGAAGAAAGACCGTTTTAACATCAAGTTATTCCAAATGCAAATTTTTAATAGCCACAATACTTAAAATAATGTGTATAGAAGTCATTTTCACAACTCAAGAAAATATCTGATCAAAATCAATGCCCCTTTTCTATGCAAATCCCTTTACAACTAACCTGGCTTTAATTCTTCTCTTACCTCCATCCTCCTCTTTTAACCTATAAACCCATTTATTTGGTAAAACCTTTTTATTTGTAGGCAACTTACATAATTCCCAAGTTTGATTTTTCAACAAGGAGTCCATTTCTTTTCCATTTCAAGCTCCCACTAAACCTTTGTATCCACTTGCATAGCTTCATCATATCCTTCTAGTTCATCAACATCTATTAGTAAAATAAGATGCAAAGAGGGAGAGAAATTTTTACGATCAATGTTCAAGTGGGAGATTGTTTAATGTGGAGCCTGATCAACAACCACAAACCAACAATCTCCCACTTGGGGACTGACCAAGCTGCACACTAGACACATTGCATCTAGGTGATGCTCATAGAGGTGAAGCAAAAAGACTTCCTGGGAGGTCACCCATGCCATTTTTACTTGTGAGTGTTGTGAACCTAACCTGTGGGGAGCACGCGTAGACAATCAAACATTAGTTCTAATCTAGCATATAAATCAAATAGTAAATCTTTCACGAACACCACCTCCGATTGAGCCAAAACAGGAGCACCTGGGCCCTGTTTCATTTGCTCGTTTGAGGAGAATGTGGATGTTCTCTCCAAGAATAATGAGAGTATCCCCAATGTAGTTCTAAGGTGATCAAGACCAAATGCAGGTCAAGGAGATCCCAAAAGTGGCACAAAACCCTAGTATGAGGAACTAGTTTTGCCCCTAGGATTCTGATGGATGTAATGGATGAAAATGAAGATTAGAGCTATGAATGAGATGCAAGATTAATTATACCTTAAACATGGATAGGATTTGTATTGAAAATAAAGTGCAAAGCATAAAGGAAACTAAGATTTAGCCATTTAAGTTATGCTATGTGATCTAAGAACTCAAAATAAGAAAAAAAGCAAACAACGCTAAATATGCTAATGAAATCTTGGACTAAATGAGCATAATAACAATGCAATAGATTGAAGACCATTTTCTTATAGAGGATGCCTCTATTTATATAGATTTGGAGGAAGGGTTAGGTTTTAGAGGAAGGGTTAGGGTTTAGGAGGAAGGTTTAAAAGAGATAAGACAAACATTTATGGTTGAATGGATCAAGTTGCTTACACATGTGTGAGCAATACTTGGGAAGAGTGAAGGGGACACTGATGTAATAAAGGGGATGGGGTGTGATTAAGAGGGTTTTAAGAGCATTTAATGCTTTTGGTTGACTTCCTTGAGAAGAAACCCGTTAAGGCTATAAGGGTTAGGAATCACCTCCTAAGTGAGGTAAGGGGTGATTAGGATTTAGCAAGTGTGGTGATGGGTAGGGGTTAGGATTTATGTAGGGTTTTATATTAATTTAGATTAATCTAGATTTTAGAGGAATATTAGGGATTTGAATAAATATTTTATTAAAAAAGGGGAGTTTGTGGAGGATATGTATTAAAATAAATTTAATACATTAGGGAGGGGGGTATTTGAATTAAATTCAAATACTTTAGGTAATGAACCTAATTAAATTAAACAAATATAATTAAATAGGTAGAGGAATATAATAACCATAATTAATTAGGATTAATTATGATATTATAGGGATTATTAATTAAATAACTTTCAATTAATAAGAATGGATTTTTAGGTGTACATTTTTCCCCTCTTTGATGTGGCACCGCAAGTGGCGTTGCATCAAAGAAAATAAAATAAGATGCCCCAGGCGAGGTTAGATGGCGTGGCGAAGCAACGACAATAAGAGGTTCTTCCCCCTTGAGAAAACAACACAAAAGAAAAGCTTTGTGGAATTTTCTTGAAAAGGACACAAACGAGAAGAAAGTGGACGAAGGAGATGGGAAAGAGGATAAGGAGAAGTCGTTCCATGAGAAAAGATGCAAAATGCAATATGATTCTAAGTGCAGCTAAATGAGATTTGGGGAATTCAATGGGAGAGCACAACCTAGTTTGATATAGAAACAATAGAGACCTGCCAAGGTTACTTAGGAACACATGGCCATATCACTAGTGTTGCAGAGGACTGACACAAAAACAACACGCAAGGGTTTCCCTAGCATTACACATGGATCCAGGAGGAGGCATGGTAGAAATGATGCCAAGGAACCCACAAGAAAATCATATTTCCCAAGTGCACCATGTAACCCAAAAGATCACATGTGGGATGTGCAAGGGTCATATCCAATTGACTCACAAGCAAAAAACAAAATGATCAAAAGGCCTTGCTCCAATTGACCTCATTCGTAGTGCACCATGATATAAAGGACCGTGGCGACCTCGAGGAGAGAAACAACAAGAAGTCGCAAAAGATTAACAAGAACCAAAGATCAAATCCGAAAACCAAAGTGATAGATCAAAAAGACGTCCTTTTCCAAAGAGAGGGTGATGAATTGAATAATTGATTGAGGGATTAAGTCAGACATGAGGAAGGATGCATCCTACAAGGACCCGTTGGATGGGATGTGTGTTGAAGAACTGTGTTTAGTGGAAAAAGATGAATCTGAGATAATCTTGTTGGTCAAGGATGCGAGCTGAGGGTCTTGCTGAAGTACAAGGCTGGGTGAGACAATTCAATTGATCATATAGTTTCTGTAGGACGAACATGGATATGTATAATGAGATGCAACGATATAGTACAAAGGGGATGCTAAATATACAACACATATTTACAAAAGCTCGAGGATTGGGATACGTCAACATGTGACAAATATATAGACAAAGCTTAGGATGTAGGAAGGAGGATATCACTATACAAATAATGTACAGGTGAAGCTCAGGATGTGGGATAGTAACTCATTTCTTTGTTGCATACGGTTGAGAATAGAACACCGTGGGAATGTGAGTTGGTGGTGGGGATGTGGGGGGAAGCGATGGTGAGTGGGTTAAGTAGATGGGAGGGGATGATAGTTTGATAGATAATGGCCCAGTCCACTATGTATGGCACATGTTTCCAAGTTTTCACCAACATACTTGTCCAAGGCACTTGATTGCCAAGTTTTCATTGTTGGATAGTTATTTCTCTTTACTTTTTTCATTTTTTGTATTTTTTGGGGATTTTTGTCTAATTTTTATGGATTTTTCCAGATACATAGGAGACGGTTCAAGCATAGAACCACTTCAGATGGATGATGTGTATAAGATCATTCAGGGGCTCTCCTTCTGGTGTTGATAACTAATAGGGTCCTAAGCCAAAAAATGCTGTGACAATGTAAGGGCCCAACCAAGTAGGTTCAAATTTGCCTTTCTTTTCTCAATGTGCTTGTACTTTTTAATTTTCTTTCAGGACCATGTCACCTACTTGGAACAGTCTTGGGTGGACCTTTTTTGTTATAGCTCCTTTTGAGTCGATTGTGGTAGACAACTAGGTGATCATAATCTCACTACCTCTTTTCATCTAACAAATCTAGCTAGGTAAGGCTGCCATGCGATTGTTTTTGTCAGTGGTATAATTCTTCATAGATACGCACAATGAAGGTAGATGAACCTCAATTGGTAAGCCGACATCAACACCATGTACAAGGGAGTATGGGGTAGTGTTTGTGGGAGTGCATAATGAAGTGTAGTAGGCCCAGAGGGTGAGATTGATTTGGAGGTGCCAGTCATGACTAGAATCATTGACAACCTTTTTCAAGATTTTGAAGATAGTTTTATTGGTTGCCTTAGCTTGGTTGTTTCCTTGAGGGAAGTATGAGATGGAAAAATGGTTATGGATGTGGAGTTTGGCACATAGATCATCCACATCCTGGTTTTCAAAAGGTGTGCCATGATCTATGAAGATGGTGCAAGGGATGCCAAAAGATAAATGATATGATAGAGGATGAACTTAGATATCTAAATGCCCATAGTTAGGGTGAGTGGAATTGCTTCAACCCATTTTGTGAAATATCCAATAGCGGTTATGATATATTTATGTCCATATGAGGAAAGGAGAGTGATCAAACCAATGAGGTCAAAGCCCCAACATGAAAAGGGCCATGGTGGAACAATGGGCTGTAAGTCTTGTGTTGGAGCATGGATCAAATTAGCATGATGCTGACATGGTAGGCATTTCTTTACAAATTCACATGAATCATGCTCCATTGTTGGCCAATAATACCCGACTCTGAGAAAATTCTTTTCTAGGACTATGACACTTGTGTGGGCACCGCAAATGCTATCGTGAACCTCTTGTAAAACTAGGATGACCTTGTTTAAATCTAAACACCAAGAGAGGATATTATGATATCCATGATGATGTAGGGTGTTGGCTACAAGAGTGTAGCAGAAGCTTTGCAAATAAGTTTCTAGCGCTAGGTGTTTGTGAGATGGGGGGATATGATACCATTTTTAAGATAAGCATGGATGTCATGGTACCATGGGGACTGAGGACCAACCAAAATGCACACCATTTCAGAATCAATGTTCTTGTAAGTGGGTGTATGTAGCTGCTTGACTAAGAATTCATACTGTGTTGGATCTCGAGGGATCTCTAGTAAGGACCCAATGGTTTCCATTGCATCAACAACTTTGTTTTGCAGCCTGGGTATCTATGTGAACTATAGGGTCAAGAAGTGCTCTTTCAATCTATCCACCAATTCTTTGTATGGTAGAAGCTTGTCATCTTTTGTTTGGAATTCATCTAGGACTTGCTTGATGATTAGTTGTGAATCTCCAAACACTTGCAATTCTGTGATGTTCCATTGAATAGCTGTTTTGAGGCCTAAGATGAGTGCCTCATATTCTACAATATTATTGGTGCAAGGGAATCCCAATTTGAATGATTTTGGAATATAGTCATGCTAGCAAGTTGACTATACTAGTGTATATGACTAAGTTTAGTGTTGTCATTATGGAAATAAAGTCATATGAAGTTTTATGGTCAGCACAATAACTTAGAAGATTAGAATTTGGCTAAGTATGGAAGATAGAGAAGTCAGTGAAGCACCTGATGAATAGAGCATCAACACACGTGTGTATGATCAAGTTTTGGTATGCGCCCTTGAAGATAAGATTTTGAGTATGTTAGTAATCTATGGTTAAGAGTGCATGGTCAGATGTGACAGTATGAAGAAGTTACAACGAGTTGAAGTGACACAGACAGTGAGAGGCAGAACAAAACAGAGCATGGAGTCGACTGTTAGTATTTTGATTAGCGAGTATTATTTTATTTTTTTAAGGCTATGTGTCTATTGTAAATGTGTTGTAAACATGTTACTATCAATGTATGTAAACACGCTTGAGCCAATTCATTTGGAAGTTTTGTATGTAATAGGATATAAGCCGACTTAGTAAATAGTTTTGGTTGCGCCTATATATAAGACATGTGATTTTTTGTATTTGAGCATGATGTTGTTATGGAGAGTTGATATAAGAATAGAAGTATGTGAAGTACATGTTAAGAGAAGTAAGAATGATATAGAGCTTTACAGGAGGTTAAAGCATCAACACACGAAAGGAATTGACCAGACAAACAGTGCCATAACAGAAGTTCACCTTTGCAAATATAGTGTGTATCTAATATCCAAAAGGTTGTAGCCTTCCTCATTGAGCAATGAGCTCTAGTAGTGATCCTTCCACCCCTAACAGGGTTTGTACTTCAAGACTCCTAACAGGTATGACCTTTGACCAAGTCATTGTACTAATGCATTGTAATGACTGCTCCTAACAAGGCAAAGGAACATTAACATGTTCATAATACAAAGTACAATTATTAGTGGGTATTAATTCCCACTGAGGTTTTTCCTTTGGCCAAGGTTTCCCCGTAATCATATCTAGTGTTATGTGTTATGGTTGTTTACTTTATCTTCTTTAATATTCAGTTCAACAATTAAGTAATTGAGTTAAGTTTCAAGTATCATAAATTAATTATAGAACACTGATTCACCCCCCCCCCCCCTCTTCTTAGTGTTCCCATTCCTAACAAGTCATCTTGAGGGGTGACAAAGAGGATTCCTTCTCTTGATCCATGTGACATATAAGAGCTATCACAATATAGCTTCCACATTGGCTATTCTTTGACAATGCAGAGATGTTGACCATGAAATTCCATAATCAGTGGATATGCATCTACCAGGGGTGCTTCAGCTAGCTGATCAACAATGAATTGCACCTTTATTGCTTTTCTGTCTACATATTGGATGTAAAATTCACTTAACAACATAACCCATTTTTCCATTTGGCCTGGAAGTGTTATCTTTGATAGAAGGTATTTGAGTGGGTCCACCTTGGAGATGAGCTTGATAGTGTGGCTTAGCATGTAGTGTCAAATTTTTTGAGTGGAAAAGACCACTGCAAGACATGCCTTTTCCATGGGTGAGTAGTTTAGCTCATATACGACAAGCGTACAATTGATATAGTATATGGATCTTTGTTTTCCATTACCATCAAGCTAGGCCAATAGTGCCCCTAGTGCTATAGTGGTCATTGAGATGTACAAGATGAGATGATGTCCTGATACTAGTGGTACAAGAATAGGAGAGTTAGCCAGGTATTCTTTTAGCTTCTCAAAACTTCTTTGATAGATTGGATCCCGCTTGAAGCTGTTGTCCTTATAGATTAGATGTGTGAATGGTTAACACTTGTTGACCAATTGTGATATAAATCTCTGAACTGATTACAGTTTTCCCTATAGGATTCTTAGTTGCTTGAGTGTTCGGGGAGGAGGAATTTCTTTTATGGATTTGATTTTCTTAAGATCAATCTCTATGATCGCCTTGATACAATGAACCCCAATAGTTTTCTTGATGTGACACTGAAGACGCACTTATTTGTGTTTAGCTTTAAGCCATAGTGATGTAGGCAATCGAATACACTCTCAACAATATCAAGGTGTTCCAATCGTGTCTTTTATTTGCAAGGGATATCATCCACATAGTCTTCAATTATTTTTTGGATCATGTCATGAAAGATTGTTGTAATTGCCCTCTGATAAGTAGCCCTTGCATTCTTTAACCCAAATGGTATCATATTGTACAAAAGATGACCCACAACATTGTGACTGTTGTCTTGTGTTGGTATTCTTCTGCTATATGGATTTGGTTGTATCTTGAGAAACCATCCATGAGAAATAACATTGTATGGCCTATTGCGAGATCAACAATCATGTCGATGTTTGGTAAGGGGAAATCATCCTTTGGGCATGCTTTATTTAGGTCTCTGAAGTCTGTGCAGATCCTGATTTCTCCTGATGGATTAGTTACTGGCACTATGTTAGATATCCACTATGAATAGTCAATGGCTTGGATGATATTTTTGTAATAGCTTCTCAAGTTCTACTTTTACTAGTAGGAATACCTTTAGATGCATCTTATGAAGCTTTTTCTTGACTATCTTTGTGTTTGGATCCACCACAAGATGATGAAAAACTAGATTTGGATCAAGCCCAGGCATGTGTGCATATGACCATGCAAAATTTATGGTTGCTTCCTAGAGGAGCGTTGTGAAAGCTTCCTCCTCTCCTTCAGTCTAGGATGCTGCAATGCATATGATCCTTAGGCATTCTTTAGTTCCCAAGTAGACTAGCTTGGTGTCTTCAATGAGGATGGAAGACTACTTTCATCTGTAGTCCTAGATGGGAGGAAGAGACAAGTCTTCATCTTCTAGCACCTCAGAGAGGTTTTCACCAGAAGATACTATTGGAGATTTTCCAGCAAGCCAATGCTGACTGTATGTTTGTCATTGATGACAACATATGGTAAGTAGCATGTGCGGAAGACTTATGCAGTAAGATTTGAGTATATGAAGCATGGACATGTTATCAGCATGATATCATGGATGTAGAGGTTAATTATTAGTACAGATAGTTATGCATTAGCTTATGTCAGTAGTGTTCCTAACAGAGTTACATGCAGTGTTCTGTGAGTGATTGTCCGTACAGTTATCATGGAGCCTTGCACATTTAAATATGTGATGTAGACATGTTAGTGATGTTACAT
The DNA here is from genome assembly GCA_027943335.1 of Chamaecyparis obtusa. Classification (NCBI taxonomy): domain Eukaryota; kingdom Viridiplantae; phylum Streptophyta; class Pinopsida; order Cupressales; family Cupressaceae; genus Chamaecyparis; species Chamaecyparis obtusa. The sequence continues at coordinate 457,065 of BSBK01007540.1, forward strand.
TCATGGATGCAGAGTCTAATGATCAATAGAAGTAAAGTTATGAAGACGCTATTCACCAGTTGCAGTTTCCTATGTTTATCTAGAAGAGCCGACAAATATTTTATTAGTACAGGAGTTGCGCCTATCATTTCGGTATGCACCCTTGGATTAGTGATTGGAGAAGAGTTAAGAATGTTTGGTTGAGAGTGCATGATGAAATTCATCTTGAGGAGAAAGTATCAATTAATTTGGTAGAGCCGACAGTATGTAGCATGCGCCTACACTTATCTATTTGGACAAGTCCCAGTTTGTGTTGCGTTCTTAGTAGAGCCGAATGAAATGTTATTGGAGAGTGTTATTGTTTCTCTAATATGATTTGAAGGTGGTTCTAATAGGCTGACTTGATTATATCATTTAAAGGAAGATGTTTATAAGCAGTCATTTTGTGATTGCTAGGTATGGTTTAGAGTTGATTGTGAAGAGTAGAGCAAAGAGTGTGAAGTGTTGAACCATCAGAAGAAGGTCTATGTGACCAAGTAAAGAGTATATGCTATTCATTGGAACTGATCCAAATAGTAGGTCTAAGTGCAGTTCACCGAGATCCAGATATAGTGTGTATTTTTTATTCATAAGGTTGCAGCCTTCACCCCTTTGAGTAGTGAGCTCTCGGACAGTGCATCCTCACCCCTAATAGGGTCAATCATAAAAGACTCCTAACATGGTCTGACCTTTGACCAGGTCACTATACTTATTGAATTTTAAAGATCAACTCCTAACAGGGTTGTAAGATCTTATAACAAGTATCATTATACACTAGTGCAGTTTATTAGTTGGTGTTAATTCCCACCAGGGTTTTTACCTATTTGGGTTTCCCCGTAACCAAAATATTGGTGTTGTGTTCAAGTTTTCTTTCATTGTGCTTATGCTTAATGTTTAAGTATAATTATTTGGATAAAGAATTGAAACTTGTAGATAACTGATTCACCCATCTCTCAGTTATCTCTTGGAACTAGTCCCAACAATTGGTATCAGAGCCAAGTGCCTCAGAGAGAAAGTTTAACAGCTTGAGGTTGATCAAATGGCATTCTTTAGAAAATACAACCCTAAGTTTAATGGAGAGAACTATCTTGATTGGAAGAACAAAATGGTGACACATTTGCAGTGCATTGCTTTTGAAGTGGCTATCAAAGAAGTTAAGATCCCCTCTCTAGGAGATCTTGCAAAGGATGATGCTACTGGCAAGAAAAAAAATTTATTCCATCATAATGCAATAGAAAAAGAAGCACTTATCAACGCCCTATCTGATAGTGAGTTTTCAAAAATAAAGAAAGTAGATACAGCCTACAAGATATGTAAGCACCTAGAAGACATGTTTGAAAGAGATACATAAGTAAAGAATGCATGCAGAAAGATATGGAAGAAAAGATACAATGCATTAGAGATACTACCTGAAGAAGACATCAGAGCTTACAATCAAAGGATTAATGAAGCAGTTGTTGGAGTCAGGAACAATGGTGGAGAGATCTCAGAGGAAGACATTATGGATAAGTTGATGACTACTCTTACAATAGAGTATGAAAACAAGATCAACATCTTTGATGAGACCATGAAGCTTACAAATTTTTTTAAGAGAGAGACCTTGATCAACAAAATTCAGCTTTTGATATTTCAAGATTGAAGACAAAACCTAAAAGTGAGACAACCTTCAAAGCATCAGTCCATGGTAAGAAATCTACAAACACTTATGGTAATTTTGATGATAATGATGAAGAGAAATAATTAGATGATTTCATTGCTATGATTGCTAAAAGAGAAAAGAAAGGAAAATATGAAGGTCAATTGCCATTCAAATTCTTTTCATGTAATAAGATTGGTCACTTTGCATCCAAGTGTCCCACAAGAGTTAAGAAGTTCAAGAATAACTACAAGCCTAAGTATTCAAATGAATGTTACTATGCTAGAGATGGAGTATCTGATGAGGATTCAATTGAAGATGAAATTGGATTCATTTCTATTATGGAGAAGATGTATGATGAGATGGATTGAGAAGATGAGAAAAAGGAACAAGAGCTAGCATTGATCTCACAAGCAGACATAAGGATAGACTGGATTATAGATAGTGGATGTTCACATCACATGATAGGTGATGAAGATAGATTTGTTCATCTGGACAAATACAAAGGTGGCATGGTTAGATTTGGAGACAACACTCCTAAACCCATCATTGGTAGAGGAGCTATCACATTGGATGGAAAGAACAACATTGATGATGTTCTCTATGTAGATGGTCTGCAGCATAACTTTCTTAGTGTTGGGAAATTTCTTGAAAAAGGTTATTAGTTGGAGTTCAAAGACAATAAGTGCATCATTAACAACAAGGATGGTTTTATGATTACATCAAGTTCAAAGACTAAAGGTAATGTTTTTCACCTTAATCCAGAAGCAAGTTGTTTTGTTGCTAAAGTTGATGACAATTGGTTATGACACAAAAGACTATGTCATATCAATTTTGATAACATAGTAAAGTTAAGCAATATGAAGGGAGTACGAGATCTACCTAGCATAGCAAAGCCAGTTGATACTATTTGCAGTGAATGTGTGATGGGAAAGCATGCGATAAATTCATTCAGAAGAAAGAAAAATTTAGCAGAGAACAAGTTGGATCTGATTAATACAGACCTATGTGGACCAACTCAAACAAGATCATACTATGGTGAAAGGTATCTCATTTTGTTTGTTGTTCATTATTCTAAAATGATGTGGGCTATGTTCTTAAAAGATAAGTTAGAAGCATTTGATAAGTTCAAAATATTCAAAGCTAAGGTTGAGAATTAATATGGACTAAAGATAAAATGTCTAAGATCAGATAGAGGAGAAGAATTCACCTCTGATAGATTCTATGAGTACTGTGAAGAACATGGCATAAAGAGACAATTAAGTGCACCTAGAACCCCTCAGCAGAATGGGATTGTAGAGAGAAGGAATAAGAACATCCTAGATACAATGCACACCATCACGATTGAAGGAAAAGTTGCACACACCTATTGGAGAGATGTAGTCAATACAAGAGTCTATACCATCAATAGAATACAATTAAGGTCTAGCACGGATAAGAAACCTTAAGAGCTATGGTTTGGTAATGTTCCCACAATAAAATACTTCAAAATCTTTGGAAGCAAGTGTTACATCAAGAGGGATGAAGCAATAGTCAAGTTTGATGCAAGAAGCGATGAAGGTATTTTCCTTGGTTACTCTACTAAAATAAAAGGTTATAGATGTTATAATTTGAGATTGAAGAAGATCATTGAAAGTCCTCATGTTAAGATTGATGAAAATTTTATGGTTCAAGAAAGATATCATTATTATGCGCCTATGATTGAAGAAGAACCCAGTCCTTCCACTAGTCAGACATTTGTTGAAGAAATGTTTGATAGTATTGATGTATTATTCAATGACCCTGAAACAAGTGAAGAAGAAACTCAGAAGGCATATGAGACAACATCACCTAAAGTTCCAAAGTTTACATCTAGATATCACTCTAAGGATGACATCATTGGAGGTAAGAGCGGAAAAGTCACAACAAGATCAAAAGTAAAGAGTTTACCAGACAATGAAGCGGTATGTTTACTATCTCAGATTGAACCTTTAAGTGTTGAAGATGCATGTAATGATTCAAATTGGCATGATGCTATGAAAGAAGAACTAGATCAGCTTATTAAGAATGATACTTGGGAACTGGTCCCAAGACCTAGTGATAAGAATGTGATTGGAACAAAGTGGATATTCAGAAATAAGATGAATGAAGATGGCACAGTAGTAAGGAATAAGGCAAGGTTACTATGTAAGGGATATGCACAAAGAGAAGGTATTGATTATTCAGACATATTTGCATCTGTGAGAAGATTAGAAGCCATTAAGTTATTTCTAGCTTATGCAACAGTCAAAAAATTCAAAGTCTATCAAATGGATGTTAAGTCAGCATTCTTGAATGGAGAGTTAAAAGAAGAAGTATAAATTGAGCAGCCAGAAGGATTCGTCCAATCAGATAGACCTGATATGGTATGCAAATTGAAGAAGGACCTCTATGGACTTAAACAAGCCCCTAGAGCTTGGTATGAGAGACTTGATGGATATCTAACAAAAATTGGATTAAAAAAGGGAGAAACAGATTATAATCTATTCATAAGAGAGACACCTGAAGCTTTACTTCTTGTAGCTATATTTGTTGATGACATTATCTTTGGGGGTAACGACAAACTTAGTGTAGAATTTGCTAAGGAGATGCAGAGCGAATTTGAGATGAGCATGATTGGACCTATCAAATACTTTTTTGGGATTAAATGTGCAGCAGACAGAGAAATATATTTTCATTAATCAATCCAAGTATGTGAAAGAGATATTAAATAAATTCAAGATGGATGATTGCAAGCCAGTGGGCACACCTATGATAATAGGATGCAAGCTTACAAAAGAAGATGATTCACCAGCAGTACATATAACATTGTATAAATCTATGATTGGTAAACTCATAGATCTTACTCAAACTAGACGTAATATTTCGAATGCAGTTGGCATAGTTGGAAGATTTACAATAAATCCCAAAAAAATTCACCTCATGGTAGTAAAGAGAATATTTAGATACTTACAGGACACTATAAATTATGATCTATGGTATCCTAATTCAGAAAATGTTGAGCTTCATGTATATACTGATGCAGATTGGGCAAGATGCATTGATGAAAGAAAGAGTGCATCAGGAGGAGTAGTGTCTCTTGGTGACAGACTTGTCACTTGGACAAGCAAGAAGCAAAATTACATTTGTTAGTCAACAATAGAAGCAGAGTATGTTGGAGCAGCCTTGAATTGTTCTACAATTGTTTGGATCAAGCAAATGATAAAAGATTTTGGAATTCAAATTGATTATCCTATTGTTATTCATTGTGATAACACTAGCACTATCAACATGTCAAAGAACCCTATGATGCATGCAAAGAAAAAACACATAGAGATTAAGTATCACTTCCTAAGAGAGAAAGTGGTAGAGAAAGAAATCAAGTTGGACTATGTGAGTACTAAAGATTAGTTAGAAGAAATATTCACAAAGCTTTTGCCAAAGGATACTTTTGAGTATCTCAAGAAGAAGTTGGGAGTAATTCCCTTCCTTGATTCTGCTTAGAAGAAGAGGAAAAAGCATTAGTCCTCAGGGACTGATGGATGGTTGACTACTCTACTTCAGGAGTAGTACCGATTCTTAAAATGTTTGGTGCTCTTTTCCATTGATGTCAAAGGGGGAGTAGTATATAGTCATGAAAAATAGTAGTAAAGGGGGAGTACATACAAAATTAAGGAGTAATATATTAAGGGGGAGTAGTATTCAGTCATGGAAGTAGTTAAGTTGAGGAAATCAAGAATGTTAAAGAATATTGCAACAGATAGAGGATTCATCCTTGGGGGAGTTTTGATGAGGAAACAAAGAATGTTATAAAATAATTGTTCATTTGGGTTGGTTGTGTTTTTATTCTATATGTTTCCATCAATGCCAAACGGGGAGATTGTTGGAGATTTGCCAGCAAGCCAGTGCTAACTATATGTTTGTCATTGATGACAACATATGGTAAACAACATGCGTGGAAGACTTATGCAGTAAGATTTGAGTATATGAAGCATGGACATGTTATCAACATGATATCATGGACACAAAAGTTGATTGTTAGTACAGATAGTTATGTAGCACCTTGTATCAACAATGTTCTTGACAGAGTTACAGGAAGTGTTCTGTGAGTGATTGTTTGTACAGTTATCATGGAGCCTTGCACATTTGGATATGTGATGGAGAAATGTTAGTGATGTTACATTCATGGAAGTAGAGTCTGATGATGAACATAAGTGAATTTATGAAGTCGCTATTCACCAGTTGTAGTTTCCTATGTTTATCCAGAAGAGTCGACATAGATTTTATTAGTACAGGAGTTGCGCCTATCATTTCGGTATGTGCCCTTGGATTAGTGATTGGAGAAGAGTTAAGAATGTTTGGTTAAGAGTGCATGATGTAATTCATCTTGAGGAGAAAGTATCAATTAATTTGGTAGAGCCGAAAGTGTGTAGCGTGCACCTACACTTATCTATTTGGACATGTCCCAATTTGTGTTGCATGCTTAGTAAAGTCGACTGAGATGTTATTGGAGAGTTTTATTGTTTCTCTAATATGATTTCAAGGTGGTTCTAATAGGCCGACTTGATTATATCATTTAGAGGAAGATATTTATAGGCAGTCATTTTTTGATTGCTAGGTATGGTTTAGAGTTGATTGTGAAGAGCAGAGAAAAGAGTGCGAAGTGTTGAGCCATCAGAAGAAGGTCTATGTGACCAAGTAAAGAGTATATGCTATTCATTGGAATTGATCCAGATAGTAGGTCTAAGCGCAGCTCACCAAGATCCAGATATAGTGTGTATTTGTTATTTAGAAGGTTGCAGCCTTTACCCCTTTGAGAAGTGAGCTCTCGGACAGTGCATCCTCACCCCTAATAGGGTCAATCATAAAAGACTCCTAACAGGGTCCAACCTTTGACAAGGTCACTATACTTATTGCATTGTAAAGATCAACTCCTAGCAGGGTTGTAAGATCTTATAACAAGGATCATTATACACTAGTGCAATTTATTAGTGGGTGTCAATGCCCACCGGGCTTTTTACCTATTTGGGTTTCCCCGTAACCAAAATATTGGTGTTGTGTTCAAGTTTTCTTTCATTGTGTTTATGCTTAATGTTTAAGTATAATTATTTGGATAAAGAATTGAAACTTGTAGATAACTGATTCACCCCCCCTCTAAGTTATCTCTTGGGACTATTCCCAACAAATACACCCTTTATTTTTTCTTTTTTGGAGTCAAAATGTGCCCCAAAGGGGTTTTCACAAAAGGACTCATTCTTTTCTCTTTTATTTTTATTTTTGCAGCTGAAGACTTCCTCTTCCCCAAAGTATCCCTTGGGGTTAAGCTTGTATACATACGCTGAATCTTGTCCCCAGTTCTACTGTTGATCAGATGCTCCCATGAACCTTAAGAGAGCTTCCTTTCTTTGGAACTCATTGATGTGTGTTACACTTGGTTGGTCCCAATCTATGAGTTCAGAATGGATGAGGGGAAGTTCAATAGAGTTTATGGCGAGTTGGTGGAGGACAAAATTGTCCAGGAAGGTTTCATCGTCGAAGATATCGTTGTAGGATTTATTTTCTTCCTCTTCAGGGTTATCTTTGATTTCCACAAGTTCATCTTGGATTTTCAAAAGGGTAACATTGGGCGAATTGGTGCCCCTAGTTGTGGTATTGGGGCATTGGGGCATTGTATATGCCAACAAGGGGTATTAAAGCCAAGGCCTAAATGTTTTGGATTTTGTTAGGCTTCTAGTGGATCTTTGTCACCACCTTCTTTGGGTCCTAGATCACCATCATGATAGTTCCATTATTCTATGGCCCATTTGTATGATGCATGGTACTTTTCCTTGAAGTATCTGAGGAGCTTAGTGTTAGTAGGTGGGGGATCTTTGTATAACCACTTGTTGATATCAGGGTCCGTCTCTTGATTATTCAAAATGCCATGGGAGATGAATGTTGATGGCCCCGGTTGCTTGACTTCAGGGTCTTTATGAGGAGGTTTGTTTTAGTGGCATGGGCACCCTTGAGTATGTGGATCAAATGGGGGGGGGGGGGGGGGGGGGGCTACTACAAAGGAATCATTTAGGATATACTCACTACAACCCCTATTGTTGATCTTGATGGAGGAGCGTGGAGGCTATGAAGGTTTCTAGATCACAGTGGGATCAAGATGAGCTGACAACAAAAGTGCCAATATCAAGTCCAAGACAATGGGTGAAGTGGGGGAATGATGATTCTAATGCACGACAGTATATGAAGGGTTGGGATCTACATGGATGGTGATTTTAGTTCCTTGATGTAGAAATTTTAGGTACTAGTGATAGGTGGATGGGACAAATTTAATGGAATGAATCCATGGGCGGTTGAGGGGATGTTGTATGTGAGGTCTAGATCAACAACGTGGTAGATGATCTCTTAAACTTGTGGGTATAGCTTGATGGGAAACAAAATGGTACCTTCTAAGGTACGCTCCAAGTTATCATAGGCCTTTATAGTGATGACATCATGTGATATGTTGGCTTCTGTATATCCTACTTATGGGATGAATTTTAGGGTGCACAAATTTTGGGCTGAATCATTATCTATCATGACCCTTTTTATGGAAAATTCATTGACCATGACAATGATACAAAGGGGGAGAATATGGTCAGGTTCAATGGATGTTATATCAGAAGGCTTTAAAGAAAGAGCATAGGATGCAGATAGGTGGCCCACAAGGTTCTCGAACTGGATGGTATTAATGTCTATGGGGACATGTTCCTCTTAGAGGGATTTGTTAAGGATCTCTTGATGGATAGGTGAAGTGCGGAGAAGGTCAAGAATAGAGATTTGGACAAGTGTTTTCCCAAGGTGTTCTAGAAGGTTGTATTGCATATTAGGTGCAAGCATTGGATTAGCACTAGTGACAGATATCTGACCTCTACATGTGGTGACTACACATTGACTATCAACACCTTGAACATGGATGAAATTTACAGTGTGCTCAGCTTTGGATATGCATCCACCAAATTTGTCATAATTGATGTAGGCAATAGTATAGTCTTTTCTATCAGCATGTTATCCTTGTTTTCCTTTGCCTTGGTTTTGGGGTGGTAGATTGGTATTGGCAATGTTCTTTGCAGAGTTGTGTTGAGGAAGCACATTTTGATAGATTTGAAAATTGGCATTAGGCAAAGGTTGGGCAGGTGTGTCCACTTGGATCTCTTTTTAGTCAATGAGATCTTGGATATAATGCTTCAATTTTATACACTTGCTGGCGGTGTTTCCTTTGACATGATGATAGTCACAATAATCATTCTATTTGTACCATGTTGGCTTGGGGGTTTTATCATTGAATGGCTAAGTTTGTAGGTAGACAATTAGGTTGGCCTTTAGCCATTCGATGGAAGATTATGTCCAATGGTTCACTGAGAGGGGTGAAAGTGCATCTTTGATTATTCTAGATGCAAGGCTTGTTCTATGTTGGGGTGGCTGAGATGACATTGGCTTGATTGGATTGATTTTGATAATGTTGCATAGGATGCTGGTTGATTGGTGTTTGATGTTGATATGCGGGAACATGTGGTGTGTTTTTGGTATCAGTGGCTCCATCTGTGACAATGTTTCTGTTCTTATTCCAATAATGAGACTAGTGATTAATGGGTTTGTCTTGCGAGATTTCTTTGTAATGTTTGATTATGCCATCGTCTAAGAGGCCTCGCTCAATATCCATCCCTTTCCCTTTGATGTCATGGTAGGTTTGTATGCAATTCATTCTCATGAAATGGGATAACTTTGGATGTAGGTTATCGATGAAGATCTTGGTGAGATGTTTCTCTAGAAATTGATATGATAACCTCGTGGTGAGGTTTTACCATCTTTGCGAGTATTCAACTAAGTTTTCACCTCCCTTTTGTTTCGAATTGCATAGGTCTAAGAGGGATAGCTCATTTTTGACATTATGGGCATATTGTGTTACAAACTTTTTAGAAGTTTTTGCAAGTGTTGTGATTGACCCATAGTGTATTTTATAGAACCACTCAATAGCTATTCCTACCAAGCTTTTGGTGAAGAGGCACATGAGGAAATTGCCATTGTATGCAATCTCTTAACAAGCTATTTAAAATTATTTGACGTGGTTGACTGGATCTCCCTTCCCTTGATATTTGTCAAATTTGGGAGTCTCAAAATACTTGGGGAAGGGGAACATTGTGATAGATCCGTCAAATGGATAGGGAAAAACCTCTTCGAACTTGAAAGCCTTGCTTTTTGTTCATGATCTAAGCTCCTTTAGAGAATTCTTCATTTCTTCCCATTTGGAATTGATAGGCATTGGAGTGGGTACTCCCATTGGGAAAGGGTCTAATGGCATAGGTAAATAGGGATGATTCTACGGGGATGTTGTGGGATTGGGTAGGGGATGACCCAGCTAGGTAGGCAAACTGGAATTGATTTTGGGGCAATGGTTGCTGGAATAGGTATTATTGTTGAGATGTGGGGGTGTACTACTATGTAATATATGGTGATGCTTGATGCTACTGAGGAATGAGGGGATGTTGCTTTTGTGTAGGGAAGTATTACTGATGTGGAGGAGGTTGGTGAAATGGTGTAGCTTGCTGGTAGGATTGGCCTTGTGTTTGGCCGATGTAAATGGGATGCATCCCTTCATTGTTGATTGGTGGAGCAGTTTCTTCAAAGCTGGTGGTAGGAGGTGGTTGCACGAGGTAGCTAGCGAGATGTGAGGAACTTTTCTATTATGGTGGTGGTACAATTTGAGAAGCACCAGGTGGCATGGATAGATAGTTAGTGAATGTGGGAAATGATGTAGCAGGAGGAGGTTGCGATGGCGACTATGTTGTGAAAGAGAAGACTACTTGTAGGTTTGTGGGACTAGATATATGTGATTGTGTTTTTATCCCTAGGGTATGCATTTGTGCTTGGGTGAGGACCCAACAAGAGCCTGTTCTTACTGTGGTTTGCGATGTGGAGATAGTTGAGAATGCAGTAGTGATGGTGGGATTTTGTGGTGTGGATGGTGGGTTTTGAGATCCCATAAAGGGAATTCCTATTGTGAAATAAGTTTGTTGGGATTGTGTGTTGGAGATGTATGGCAGAAGGGAAACTTGTGCAAAAGTTATCTGAGTGATGGGTAGAATGCATGTTTAGGTGAAAGCTTGCTGGGAAGTGGAAGGAGGTGCTTATGTTTCCCCTAGAAAAAATGATGCTAATGTGGAAGTTTGATGAGAAAAAGAGGGAAGCGCTTGCGTTTCCCCCTAGAAGAATGGTGCGGATGAGGAGGCTTCGCTCATGAAAGTTGGAGGCACTACTTGTATGGTAGTTTTCATGGGAGGTGGAGGTTGTGTTTGTGTAGAGCTCTATGCCTAAGTAGCGGATTGAGATATTGTACATGGGGGTGATGGGCCCATGACAGAAAAGGGGGTAGATTTCATCGTTATTTGTATTGTGGGGTTTGTGGAACTGGATTACAAGAGATGAGGGATAGGTGAAGCTACCTGGGATACTTGTTTGATGGGGTCTATGATTTTTTGAACAATGGGGGAGTAGGCATCAACATAGATGTGTATGGGTTTTGAGGAACTAAAAAGTTGGAGGTGTGGTAGAATGAGAGTACCCTCTTGTCCATAGTTTTCCAAAATAGAAAGATGATTTTGAGCTATGATTATAATCATCATTTGTGCATGTCTGGGATGGCTCATGAATGCTTCGATGGAAAATGAAGTAGGTGTCTCGGTTGGATCTTCCCACACATTCTCGACTTGTGGGGGTTGTGGATTGTATGTCACCATTGTGTTGTTATGATCCATATTCTTTCTCTTCTTAAATCATGTCTCGACATACATGAAATGCAAGTTTCTAAGATGAGGATGTAGTGGTGTATGAATGCAAGATGCTTTTAAAAAACTTAAGGATGGTGGATAGGACAAACCTATGAAAACCTAAAGATAGATGCAAGGGTTAGGATGATCTTTGGATGACCTAAGAGATGTTTGGATGCTAATTAGATTTAGGATGATGTGGATTACTAAGCATTGGATTGAGTTGTTGCTCCCTGGTGTAGGATGAAAGTGGATGGGATTGTCAACCTCAGATAGACTTGTGATCCTCAAAAGATGGGATCCTTGTCAATGCAAGCCAATCTATGGATCAAGATGATGAGGCCTACAAGGACAAGTACGAGTTACACCCTAGATAATTCTTAGGCAAAGGGTAGAGATAAGATGATTTTTGACTTAGGATAAGGTTTAATAAAATCAAAGGATGTGACACTAAGTTGATGGTTTGGAATATAGTTGGATTTGATTCAAGGATCTTGGATTTGGACGTGCATTTTTGGTTTGGATCTTTTAGATTTAAGGATGGTGGGTTTGATTCAATGAGGTTATTCTAAGGGGATGACTTAATTTGCAACTAAAAGGATGATTTGTGATGCAAGGATGCAAGGGTGCCAAGAAAATTTCATGAGATTTGAAAGGATGTGGTGTGCGATGGGTCAACTAGTGTTCAATTTCTAAGATAACAAAGCGACGATTAACCTAGAAGCGTGTTGAAAATTGTTTGACTCTTGTGTTGTAACCCACGTTATCTATTTTCTCCTCATACTTTTTTTCTTTTTGGATTGTAGTTAGGGAAGGTTGATGGTCTTTGAGTTTTTTTTCTGCAACTTTCTTCTCTTGATATACTCGGGAATTTGGCAACTTGCTTTTCTTGTGTTTTGTCAAATCGGTCATATCTTTGGAAGGATAGTGCTTGGATTTGATTAAGAAATGTTTATGAGAAAATGATATTGAGAGAAAAATTTAGGTCCAAGGATGTTTTAAGTAAATCTAAACAATTTAGGCTTTCAATTTGTTTCTTCTTTATTGGCAAATGACCCAAAATCAAAAGATAATAATCACGTGTCTTGAAAAAAATCTAGCAAGGGATAAAGAAACCTTGCAGGATACAAGCAATGGTGATAATTAAATTGGAAATTCTTTTTGGAATGTGTATGTTCAACAATTATTTTTCACTGATTCTGAAACTTTGAAGACATGCACAAGCAATGCTACCCTAAGGAATTGGTATGACTAATTTTTTTTTATTATTGACTTAGGCACACATCCAAGAGCTAATCAAAATACAGACACCACCAAGAATGCAATGGCTCCAGTAATGATGTTGTATTATCCAATTCCAAATGCTCAAGGATTACACAATATGATGAGTGTCTTGTGGAGATTACTATTTTCCTTGCACAAAGATTAGAAAGCCTTCAGGGGTAGATCAGGTTGGCCTTTGATTTAAAAGGTGTCTAGTATGATCTATGGCATCCTCCCATTCAGTTTGTATGTGCGTGACTCACCTAAGATCCTAGTTGACCATTCCAAAATTGTAGGGATATTCACCTACCTTGGGCTACCATCAACACGCATCACCTGAGATAGGGGGGATGAAGTGAGAGTTTTCTAAGCACTTTGTTTATATATCGATAAGGGAATTATCAGTTTGAGGTCTTTCTCCAAAGAGGAAGAGATTTTCTCTCTAGACATGCCTTGCTAGACTCAAGTAACCAATCCAACCCTTATCTTCACCCAAGTTCCGTGAAGACACGAGGAAAGGGTATGGATTTCACTTGAATCACTTAGATTAATGGGATTGCAAGAAATTGAAAAAGCTCTTAAGGTAGTGTTGAGAAACACTCCTTTAAACACATCATAGAGATTTCATTCCAAACTTGAACCTATTTTTAGACTAAGTGTTTCTCTATTTTACAACTTCAAACACTCATGATTAGGATGCAAGGTTCAATTTTTCTTTGAAACAAAATCTTTTAGATTGTTTGGAACTTTTGGAAAACTTGGAAGTTCCTTTAAGCACTCAAGATTGAATTTGATTCATTTTAAGAGCCCAAATGAAGTGTTTGATTTGAGTTGTTCAATTGACCTTATGCATTCAAGATTGGATGTTGTTTCTTTCTTAAAGTCCAAAGGAAATGTTTGATTTTGAGTTGTTCATTCTTTTTTAGACATTAAAGATTAGGTTTGGATTCATGTTAAGCCCAAAGAAGTTGAGATGTTTTGATTTCTTTTTTCATCCCTTTTAGGCACTCTAGATTGGTTTAGGGTTCTTTTTAGGACCAAAAGTAAATGTGAAGATTGCACTTTGAGATCTTTTTACCTTCAAGAATTCAAGATTTTATGTGATTTGTTTTAAACCCTAAAGTAAGTGTGTGATTGATTATTCATTCCTTTTAGGCACTCAAGATTTGGATTTGGTTGATTTTAAGCCCAAAAAGTTGAGGTGGTTTTGATTGCATTCAAGATTTTAAAAAACCTTTAGACATCTAAGATTAGGTGTGATTCATTTTAAGCCCTAAATTAAGATGTGAAGATTGAGTTGTTCATTTTCTTTTAGACACTCAAGATTGGATTTGATTGATTTTAAGGCCAAACGAAGATGTGAAGATTCTTTTTTAACTTTATGCATTCAAAATTGGGTGAGATTAATTTAAGCCTAAATTAAGGCTATATTGTTCATCAAAAAATAAAAGATGTTAGTGTGTTTAGGATCTTGATGACTTTGACAAGCAACCTATTCTCCCAAAATGACCTACACAAACAAAGTTAGAACCTGCAAAATTGAAGGGTAGGGACAAGATGGAGCCCAAATTAACATGAGAAACCAAAAACATCAAGGATTAGGGCCCTAAACATGCTCTCTATTTCCCATATGAGTAAACAAAACAAGGTATTTTGAGATGCAAACTCGTACGAGTCAATACCATGCACCATACAAGTATACATGGGTCACCATACGAGCAAACAAGCCAGAATGAGATGTAGAAGACCAAAAATAAGATGAAAAAGTCCCATACAAGTTAGTACCATGCATAGTATGAGAATACATGGGTTCCAATATGAGTAAATAGGCTCAAAAGAGTTTTCTCATACTAGGATTCTCACCAGGATGAACGAGATTTCTAGAAATTTTGGAAATTTTTGATCAAAAAACCCTAGAAATGAAGTAGAAATGTGTGGTGGGTGTCCCACCAAGTGTGTCAAAATGTGAGTGCTATGAACCTAACCTATCGGGAGCATGCGTAGATAGTGAAACATCTATTCTAATCTATCATACAAATAAGATAGTAATTCTTTCACTAACACCACCTCCAATTGAGCTGAACGGGAGCACTTGAGCCCCGTTTGATTTTATCATTTGAGGAGAATGTGAATGTGCTCTCCAAGAACAATGAGATTATCCCCAATGCATTTCTAAGGTGATCAAGACCAAATACAAGCTATGGAGATCCCAAAAGTGGCAGAAAACCCTAGTATGAGGAACTGGTTTTGCCCCAAGGATTTTGATGGATGTAATGGATGAAAATAAAGATTAGAGCTATGAATGAGATGCAAGATTCATTATACCTTAAACATGGATAGGATTTGTACTGAAAATGAAGTGAAAAGCATAAAGGAAACTAAGATTTATCCATTTAAGCTATGCTATGTGATCTAATAACTCAAAATAAGAACAAAATCTAACAATGCTAAATATGCTTATGAAATGTATGACTAAATGAGAATAATAATAATGCAATAAATTGAAGACCCTTTTCTCTTAGAGAAGGTCTCTATTTATTTATATTTGGAGGAAGGAATAGGGTTTAGGAGGAAGGTTTAAAAGAGATATTATGGTTGAATGGATCAAGGTTGCTCACACATGTGTGAGAAACACTTGGGAAGAGTGAAGAGGATAAGGTTGTAAGAAAGGGGATGGGGTGTGATTAAGAGGGTTGTAAGAGCATTTAATGCTTGTGGTTGAATTCCTTAAGAAGAAACCCATTAAGGCTAAAAGGGTTAGGAATCACCTCCTAAGTGAGGTTAGGGGTGATTAGGATTTAGCAAGTGAGGTGATGGGTAGGAGTTAGGATTTAGGTAGGGTTTTAGATTAATTTAGTTTAATCTAGATATTAGAGGAATATTAGGGATTTTGTGGGATTTGAATAAATATTTTATTCAAAAAGGAGAATTTATGTAGGATATGTATTAAAATAGATTTAATACATTGGGGAGGGGGGTATTTGAATTAAATTTAAATAATTTAGGTAACGAACCTAATTTAATTAAATAAATTTAATTAAATAGGTAGATGAATATAATAACCATAATTAATTAGGATTAATTATGATATTATAGGGATTATTAATTAAATAAATTTTAATTAATTAGAATGGATTTTTAGGTGTCTACACTACTCTAGCTTGAAAATGCTTAACTATGGAGTTTCCTCCATGGTCAAACCCACTTTACTTTCAAGCCTATTTGTAAAAAAATCAACAAGTGTTGTGCCTTATGAACCATTCATTCGAAATCCCCTTGAGCTCACTAATTGATAAGTAGGAGATATTTTCCACAAATCAAATTATGATATTGATATCAAGATTCAACTATGTACTTTTTTGAGTCAAACTCATTGACCCATGTTTCATGAGTAGTGGTTCACAAGAACCCATATCTCATGAGAATGATTGGAACACTTAGCACTCATTGCATCTAAGTGATGGTCATAGAGGTGAAGAACATGGACTTCCTGGGAGGTCACCCATCCTGATACTACTCTAGCTCGAGTGTGCTTAACTACAAAGTTTCCTCCATGGTTAGCACTCATTGAATATAGGTGATGGTCATAGAGGTGAAGAAAATGAATTCCTGAGAGCTCACCCATCCTAGTACTACTCCAACTCAAGTGTACTTAACTACAAATTTTCCTCCATGGTTAAGCCTACTTTGCTTGTAACCCCATTTGCAAAACCTTCAACAAGTGTTGCACCTTATGAACCATTCATTAGGTAGTGTGTGAATCTTTATTGATAAAGTGAACACCAAGCTTAATATATCAATTATTGTATACAATAAAAATTATTAAACTTTAAATTTTTGGAATATAAAATATTTTTGAAACTAATTCGATTAACTTTAAAATTGAAAATTTAATAAATTTTAAATAAAATATTGTAAAAATACTCCTAATTTAAATAAAAATTAATAAAGATAATATCTTCAAATTTCTAAAATAATAAATAAATATCATCTTTTGTATTGATTAAAGAAATACAATAATTAAAATTAACAATGATAATCTCTTCAAATAATTAAATTAATAAATTAAAAACCATCTTTAACCAATTTAATTAGATTTAAACTTGAAAATTTAATATATTTAAAATAGACATTGTAAAAAACTCTTAATTTAAATAAAAATTTAAAAAATATCTTCAAATTTCTAAACTAAAAAAATGAAAAATATCTTTCAAACTTTTAAAATAATAATTAAAAAATCATCTTTTGTATTAATTAAGAAAATACAAAAAATTACAACTAAAATAAATTTTAAATAGGAAAACATAAATCATAGGGATAAAGAAAAAAGATAAGAAGATATCATCTAATCCAAAAGCATGGTTGGGAAGAAAAGACAACCGACAAGGTTGACAATTTTCTGGTAGAAAAATAATTTTTCGGGGAGCTAAGCTCCCACAAATAGCCTATTGGCTAAATTATTTTAAATGATATTAAAGTGCATGTATAATCCATGAATACGAGCGCCCAAGTTTGAAGACTTATTATAAAATTTATTAAAAACCTAAAAGTGTATTTAAATGCTATTAAGGAGATTGGGGTTATAAAAGCACATCAAAAAAAAAATCAACCTCATTAATGATGATCATTTGTCTTTGCAAATTTTGTGTCTTAGAGTTTGTGCAATTGAAACAAAGGCTTCAACTGTACTAGGGAATTGGAGATTGTCCAATCTTCATTGTTTTTGCAATTTTGAGGTTGTGAGAGATCAACCAAATTATTTCTTAAGAAAAGACTTCATCCAGAGGTCCTCATTATGTAGATTTGTGAAATAAATATAAGGATTTCAAGAATAATTATTTCTGTGTAGGGCGTGCATGATAAGAGTTGTGTTTTAGGTAATTGTTGATGCTCATGTCATGGTTGTACGACTATGATTTCATCCATTTGTACCATGCGTGGGGTTTGGTGTCTCTTTCCTATGAAAAACATTCAGGATATTGAGCCCTTTCTCCTCTATTTTGGGTAGAATTATCAAGGGATGATTTGGACTGAGTGTTTGTGGTGGAGTAATACTCCTACACAATAGATTTGGTTCCTTCTTAGTCATAATCATTGCTACAACATTCACAATTTTTGATATTATTAGCTTTCACAATTCCTTGGGTATGCCTTTTGAATGTAATGGCTTTGAGTTAATGAAGAGATACATATTTGTATCCCTTGCTGTAGTTTTCTTTTAAGTA